>PVJX010000161.1:227594-355071 GCA_004027295.1 Dolichotis patagonum | reverse complement strand
TTAAAGTAAATTTCACACTGGGGAGATGAAACAGTCTTCTGCTATCAGGTCCTTGTAAAGAGCTTGCCTATGGGTGGTGATAGCAATTGTCATTTTATTATTTGACAGTTGAGGGCAAAAGCGAGAGAGGTCATGCTATTGTGGAACCCTTAAAGTTACAAGTCAGCAGAGATACTCATTTTAGCTGTGTAAGTATAAATATTTTATTGTCATTTGAGCCTTATTCACTTGCTTAGTCTAAAATGTTTCTTTAAAACATGGTGGTTATGCAAATTAATCATATTAGATAATAGTAAGAGTTTATTCATTGTGTACCTACATTGAATCCAGATTATATATCTGTATACATATATGCGTTCATATATACTTACACATACTGTATATATCTGTATTTTCACAGCAATTTCTTGTAATTTGTTTCTAAAACTAATAGCCATGTGAATAACTCTGAGTTAAGATAGATTGGCTTAAAAAAATCTGCCTGACTCTGGCAAATGGTTTTGGTGTCGGTTGGAATGTGAGACAGGGGTCGGTGGTATGTAGCACTATGTAAAGAGCAGGTAAGTTTATAATGCATGCATTTTTCTCTCTTCCTTCAGTGGAAATACCAGAAAGGGAGTAAATTCATAGGAAGTAGGAAAGCTATCTTTAGTGGCAAGAAATACTGAGGGATTTGTGGAAAATAGGTGGCAGCTGGGTTTAGAGGAATGCTATCCTGATAATCCTTCCCATGGGGAGATGAGGCCACCAGAGAAGGGGGAAGCAGCCTCTCAGTAGAATTTCTACAGTCTCAAGACTTTGGAGTCCGCTGGACAGGGTGTGGGGTGGTCATGCTCTGCGATGTCAAATATGGAGGACACCTGTGGAATCCAGTGGGCACCGTTCCTGCACCCTTGTGTGAAGAGCTGCTTGCTGATCTTTGCTCGTAGGCTAATACTTTGAGAGGCTTCTCCAAAGAAAAGGAACTGTGGGGAGGAATAGCAGAAGGCTTCTCTATAGTGGAGAAGAGTTGATATTAGAGGGAAGGGAAAATTAGTAGCAACAACAAAATAATTACTGGCTGTCAAAACATCAGAACGGAAAAAAAAAAAAAAAAAAAAGAAAAAAACACCGGAACGGTAGTGCCTCCAAAAGGATAGAAATAGCCACCTGGAGCAAACCCTTCTTCACTTGCAGTGCTGAGAACTAGCTTGCCTGGTGTCTTTCTCTTCATATCCTGTATGTGCCACTTAAAGAGTCTGCTTTGCAGCCTTCCCTTTTTAGGGAGAACCCATGCATAGAAATGCTTACACTGCAGTAGAAGAAACCCTCTCCAGCTACCTATACCGATAAAAGATGTGGTTGGCTTAACAAAAGTTATTAGATGTTTGGGGAAGATGAATAGCATGAGTGAAAGACCAAAAAGAGTTGCTCTAGAGCAACCAGGATAACTGAAGGTCCTTGAACTTACTGTATATACACAAGTCCAGTGCAGCATAGTGCTTCCAAGGACAGCCTGCCTTATACAGTTCAGTACTTTTCTTTGGGGAGGGAGTTGGATATGGAAGTGGAGTGTAAACTTCCTATCTGTTATAGTCAGGGTTTACAGGGGTAAGCTCTAGTATAGGACACATAATTGATAGGATCATTTTATAATTGTCATTCAAAGAGTCAAATGCAAAAAAGTGTGGGAGACCTGTCCATACACTAGAGACCCAAAGGATTCAGCTGAGGGCCTGGCAATGTTCTACATGAGTCCAGCTGAAGACCTAGAGGAGGCCTAGAGCCCGCAACAATGTCTCATGCAAGTCTGTATCAAGGATCTTCAGTAGGAAGGCCCAAAGATCGGTGGTGTAAGCTGGAAAGTGTGCCAGAAGGCTGAAGGGTCTGTACTGGAGCCAAGAAGTGACACTTAAGGTAATGACCAGAGCTCCCGGGAAGACAACTAGTTATCTTCAGCGACAGAGAGGACCCAGGCTCTTCCGATGATGATAACATCCGAGTTCATATCAGGAAAACGAGCATGACAAGCTTCTCTAGGAGAATCAACAGCACAGCATGTTCTCCAGTTCTGCTTTTATGCTGTTGGCAGCAATCCTCAGGTGGGCCCTCCACACCCAGCACCATGCTGATTCAGTACAGCTGGGTGTTACAAGTTGGCCATTAGTTAATCTACAACATCACCCTTATACATTAATGTTATATTGTTGAACCTTTTAAGCTGAAACAAGTTTAAGAAAAATCATTGATTTGCATCTTTATACCACCTCCTTGTTTAGGAGGTGGTATGAAAATGTTATGAAGTTAATCTGCCATAGAATCCATGTCAAAAAGTTGGAATAAATGGTAGTTTTAATTAAGAAAACTGTCAGTGAATATGTAGTGAGAATTTTTGAAATCATTAATTGAATTGAAAATGTTACTATCAGGGATATAAAAATATTGTTTATATTTTAGTGGTAAATCACAATAGATTTTTAATTAATGACATGTGACTACTAATGAATTAGCGAATAAAATATGTAACAGACCATGCAATAGTGTCTAATTTAGAAGAAGAAGTGCTAGGTGTAGTTTTTTTTTCTACTGAGGGAAATCTAAAAATTGTATTGAAAATGTCTTAGTACTAATCTTGCTGTGTTAGAGGTGATAAGGAAATGTGCAAAAAAGGTGGAGAGGGGGAACTGGATACAGTGGAAAGGATCATAATGCCAGCAAAGGCATCAAACTGGAGTGGGATATGGGATGTAGTTAAGGTATGGGAGCAGAATATGTAAGGACTCAGGTTTTCTGCCATGTTTTATGATACACCTGCACATAAAGTTTCCTGGAAGTCTTTGGCCTCTGTGCTGACCTCTTTGCTGCTGTGTATGAGCCAAGAATTTAGCAGCTCTGCAGCATGCCTGTCTTTGGCTTTTGATTTTGAAAGTGTGCAAGAAAGATGGAGTCGGGGGAGAGAGAGACAGACAGAGAGAGCTGACTGGCTTGCAAGGCCTGTAGGTTCCATGCTGGTGGGGATGAGCCACAGCCTGAATTTAGGGATCCTTTTCAGCCTGGTCTTATGTATTGACTGATACTGTATTCAGGAAATAGTTTATGGAGTTGAAAAATAATAACAGGAAAACCATTAGGCTCCAAGTGAGTTGTTTATGGATCCAAAGGATACAGATGGGTGGGGATGGAAAGGCAAATGTGATGTGTAGCTGGCCAAGTAGTGTCTGGCTGTGTCAAAAAAGTGGAAAAATCCTCTTTAACACATTGCACTGTTTTTTATTCTGTCCATGTTGGGTAAGACTTCTGTTGAATCTGTTGATGGACCTCCTTGCCTGCCTGCCTCCCTGCCTCCCTGTCTCTGTCTCTTTTGAGGGAGTCCAGGGAAATTTGGTGCTGGCTATGCTTTCCTCTAAACTCTGTGTTGGTATTGGACATTTTCTAGTTCAGTTCATATGCTCTGTTTCCCCTCCAACCAGTGTCATGTGAAAAAAGCCAGTAAAGATGAACATCTGGTACAGAAACCTTCCTGATTTAAGGAGGAAGTTTGCTGAATTTATGATCTCCGTTTTCATTCAAACAAACTGGAGAATAGCTGAGACAAGTCTCACTGCACAGTTAGTTACACAGAGGTCAGGGGGCTGGGGTGAGTGGAGCCCTGGGTTTGTTGCTTAGGCTGGATAAACACTGCATCTGAGAGGCCGCTGCCTGCTGGGATGCTGTTCTTCCTGACTCAGTTTTGTGAAAGGACAGTGGGTGTGAATTGTTGGCTGGAAGCTCTTGTTCTCTGATCACCAGCCAGAGTTGAGCTAAATTGGCTGCATGAAATTTCAGTCTCCTAAATCTTAGCTGCCAAAACCTCAAATTTTGCCTTAATTACCTCCTTTCCTTGAATTACTTTTAACATTGTATGATGTATTTTTATTTTTCTTAAAGACCATTAAAGGGTTTAGAAATGAACTAAATAATGTAATAGAATGATACAGGGCTAAAGTGTATTTTTTTTTTAACTTTCTCACTTGTGTATAGTGAAAGCAAATTAGTAATTTGCTAGTATAAAACGAAGTACTAATTTGGATTTAACACTGTTCTTGTTGAAGGAACTATGGGTCACAGAAGTTTGGTAAATCTTGGATTGGGTATGGCTCCTGGCCATTGTGCAATGATTTCTCTTCATTTTATCCGCCACCCTACACCCCCAAAACACTTTCCTTAATTTATATGATTTCTTGTTAGAATAATTTCTTTGTCCAAAAGTGACTCGAAGAGATTAAATCAAACCTCATAGCAGTTTATAAAAATCAGGAACTTCATGTCAAGAAAGATTTTGATAACATAATTTTCTCAAAGTTGGTATCTCAAAGTTAGTATCAGAAATATTTTAGTAATGTTTTTCAGCAAGGATATTAGCTCAATAATTTTGACTTTACCATCTCAATAATAGATATGCTGTTATTACAGTGTCAGCTTTTATTAGCTGTAGAATGATTTTTAGGTTAAGTGCTCTGAAATTAATATTTTGTTTCATTTTTATCAAATACCTTATAAGTTTCAGTATACTGTGGAATGAGAAGATACTTTTCCTTGTCTTACACTACTTTCTAAATAGCATTGAATTAATTAGAAGAAACACTTCAAAAAAACCTAGTGTTTTTTCCCAGAACTTAATTTCCTCTTGTTGCTTCTAACATTAAGTTTTTCACAGACCTGAAACAGATCAGATAGTATCTCTTTCCTTTATTGAACTTTCTAGCCGAAATTTGTTTGAAATAAGAAGCTGATGTATTAGTAGTAATTCATTTTTTTTCTTTGATTATTTTGTTGTATAAGAATACTGCATTGTAGCTGGATGGGTGGCTCACTCCTGTAACCCCAGCACTCAAGAGGCTGAGGCAGGAGGATCATTGTGAGTTTGTGACCATCCTGGGCTACAACTCAAGGCCAGCCTGAACTGTCTCACAACAGTTCAGAACCTTGTCTCAAAAAGACCAAAAAGAAAAGAAAAGAAAATTATTGCATTGTCTCTTTAACAATTTTCATAGAAACCGTTAGATCCCTCAAAGTGCATGGTGTGGTATATCCTGTAAGACGTATGGGAATTTAAAAAAGCAAGACATTTTTATATAATAATAGAAAATGTCCTTGCAGAAGATGAATTTGAGTAGAGTTTAAACTACATTCTCACCAAACTTGCCTTCATTTTGGATGCAGCATTTAATAGGATACCAATCTTTTTATTTTTACAAAATGAATTTTAAAATTCTGAAGATGATTTTTCATCCTAAAAGAAAAAATACCAAAGGTCTTTCAAAGCTCAACTCTTCTAACTTTGTAGTAGGATGTGTAGCAAACTAAAATGCCGATAAAATGCCTGGTCTCACTCCTCTTTAGCTTAGGTTTGAGAAAGCCAGCTGTAGAATCTTGTGATTTTTCTTATAAAACTATAAAAACTTGTTTTAGATACTATCAAACCATATGGCTTACTTATCGTATTTGTTGGTGAGTCCATCAGACTTGTTAAAAAGAACATATATATTGCTTGTCTGACAGAAGCCAGGAGCATTTCCTTTGGATCCTTTTGCCTCTCCATCCAGGAATGTGTGCAGCTCTGGATAAAGCAGGCATTTCTTCTGGAAGCAGAATGATAAATGAGAGCTGCTCATGTGTGAGGCAGAAGGAGAGAGACCACCTTCAGGAAGATGTCAGTTTTCCTTTTTGTATAGTGGGTGTTTCGTTGGACCAAAATTATCAAAGACCTTTGACCTCTTATTGTACTTCATATTTCACCCTCAGGATCTGACCTAAAATAGCAATCATGTTAGTAACTAGGAGCAAGGCTGACAAAAAGCAGTCAAGTTCAGAAAGCACCTGATTGTTAAAGGATTATAAACTTTACAGAGTGAGACAGGACAAAATTTATATGGAGACAACCATTCAATAATATTAGTGTTTTCAGAGCTTATATGTAATTGTTTTTTCGTGTGTCGATAGTGTTTAAGTTTGGTCTACAAAATATGAGTAGTAAATAAAAATTTCTTACATTGCTAATGGTTCCCCACCTTTCCAAGGGAGAGGGCATATCAATTTGATCTGAGAATTGTCATTTTTATTTAATTAATGAGTATTGGAAAAATGGTGAAATTATTGTGAATTGATTTTTGTCAGAATAATTGCATGATTTGAAGTTACTTGTTAAATTTGGTTCACAATGAAAAGTTTTATATAGTAGCTTTTTCTCATGATCTTTGGCTGTCATCAAAGAAGGCCCTAGATCATTGATGGAGAACCTTTTAAAGCTTTCAGTGATAACAAACCACCCACTGTGGCATACCTGGCACAGGTTTGCCACCACTGCCCTCGGTTAGCAGCTTGTTAGGGAAGTGACCTGGTGTTTTTGAACTCTTGGCTCTGAAAGCTGGTATCAGGACAAAGAGGGTTTTATTTAATAATAAATACTTACTTCAGTGCATCCATTTGTGCTGGTTAGCATTGTGTGGAGGGCAGGCAGAGTCACTTGGAAGAATATGGAATATGGAACTACCAGTACGATTGAAATGGATAATCATCCCCAAAAGTTAACTCGTTTGTTTAGCTCAGTTTAGTTAACACAGCACTCCATATGTGTTTACTGCCTGCTCACGACTTTCATTATTCTGTACTGCATTCATTAGTCTGTATGCAAACACTGAATTCAGAGATCTTTAGGAAAAATATTTACTGAAAGTAATGAAAACTAAAAGGAAACAGTCTTTGAAAAGTTTGTACTTTATATGATAAGTGTATGGAAATCCTAATACTTACCACTCTATTAACACAACTCTAGAACCTTGCATATTCATACTGTCTGTTAATATTAAAGGGCATCTATATTCTGGATTAAACAAATGACTAGAATGGAGAGAATGATGAAAGGGTCTTACTTTTAAAAGCATTTTATGAATCAGGTACTGAATATTCTGGACCTCGTACAGGTTTTTTTCAATACAGGTGGGCTTTAAAACTATAGATTGGTTCTATAATACGAGAAAGCTTGTGTGAGTCAGTAGGTTTCCCCCAGCTTGACTAGCACCCTTCCAAGTTGTGAATTTAACGAGATTCTGTTTTGTAGTGCAGTATAGAATAACTATGATTCACATAAATACACTCGTTTGTGCATATATTTGTAAGCCATGTATTGAGTTCTTCCTTTTGTTAGTTTAGTAATTTGGTGCTTTTAGTTTCTAGTTTAGTGCATCCAGAACCCAGCTTTGATACCCTAAAAAATTCATCAGAGTTTCACTCTCATGTTCCTTCAGCTGGGAGGAAGGCTGTCTGCTTTCTCTTTCACAGCCCTACAGCCAGGAGACAGGTCGTTGACCTCTGAAGCAATGTTGGGTTTACTTTATTGGAGCTCACCCGATGTTAATGAAAGCAGAACAGTGAATTAGACAGTGAGGACTTCAGAGTGGGACGACTTGGGTGGGGGAATCTCAGAAGAGAACATGTTGTTATAGGCAACACCCAGAGGAAAATTGACACATGATAAGAGTTGTTGGATATTTCTGGCCCACCAAGAAAGCAGGAGGAGCTAAATTGCCCTCGCAAATAAAGTTAAGAAAATCAGCCTGAGTTTCATTCCACAACATAGTTTTTATCAAAAAGAAAAACAAGACTGAGCTCAGGCAAAATTTATTGGTGTGTGAAATGTATTGTTCTTCCTTTTATCTCCTTTCTGCTTAACTGTGCCACATCTGGTTAAACTCTCCCTTCTGTTCCCTTAAAACCTTTTCTCAGAAACCAGATGAGATTTGTTCTGAAGAATCAACAGCTGCAAACAACTTCCCCGTCCTCTGCTGTACTCCAGGCTCCTAACAGTGCCCTAAAATAGGGATCAAACCCCAAATGTCTGCAAGGGTAAAGGAAAAATCTGCCTGGATTTGAGACAAAAGTGGGTGGTGGGGCTTAGCCACCCGGGGAATAAGCTATGTGAGCGAGCCAGGCACCCATACTGGCACACAGGCGGGTGTGGGGAGGGCTTCCAGATCTTCATGCCTTGGAATCATGGAGAAATCTTGCACAGTTCTCATGACATTTGACAGCTTTGAAAGTTCTATGACGATAGCAAATAATTTCTTAGGCCCTTAGTGCTTCTCTAAACCATATAGGCCAGCCCCTCCCAAGTAGAGATCTTGGACAAGATATGCTTTTCTTAAAGCTAAATATCTTGATTTGTCTGAGATATTTGTCCTTATTGTTGGTTGATGTAAGAATATAATTGCTTTTACAAAATGACTTGGCAGTGAGGTAAGCTTTTACCTGCATTTAGTGAAACTGGAAGGGTGACAGTTTTAAAATAAAATAAACTTAGGAAACATATTTTCAACATTTGAAGTTACATCTTGAAACTTAAAAGCATAATTTTTTATGAGTGGGTATTCAGAGCCCCAGATGGGTTGATGAAAGCAGTAACCAAGGCTCCATTCATTTTAAAAATTTATCTTGAATCAAGAACTAAACCAGCCAGCTTGCCCTGATGCCCAAGAAGCAAAATTCCCCAGGCTGTGCATCTTGCAGGCTGGTAAGTGAGAGGGTCTCAGCAGTATTTACACAGAACGCAGCAAACAGCCTGATTGCGTTCCTGGCTTCAAAAGTAGCGTATTCTGTTTCACTCTGTATAAATTTGTCTAGCTGTTTTTTTTCTTCAAATTTTGAGCAATTAATTACCAAGACTCTTTCATCTAGAAGGAAGACAGATGCTGGGGAGTCTGGGTCTTGCTAATATACATACTGTACTGTTTCGTTAATGGAGTCCAGCATACCCCTTGTGACTTAGATATTGGCAGCAAGGTGTGATACACACTTCTAATGTGATTCAAATGTCCTAGTCCATTTAAATTTCATAAGTTATAGTTGACTGAATGAGAAACTAGTAACAGACTGTATGGTGCAAGCATAGAAAGGAATGCAGTTTTTCAGTGTCATATCCCACCATGTAACACTAAGCCAGTGAAGATTTAAAAGTAGCAAGAGCAAGAAAATATTTGTGTCATAATTCTTTGCTCTATGGTTGTCATACTCAGTACTTCTTTTTGGAAATAAATAGTTTAGCTATCTCCTAGATATGGGGGAAGATGGTAGTAGTGAGAGGTTTGTTCAAAGTTATATGCTTACCTCTCTTCCTACTCAAATACAGGATTGCTGTTTCATCCATGGAGTGTCCAGTGGCTGTAACTCTTTTGAAAACCTTGAGAGAGAAAACATTTAGTTTTATTACATACTTTTAAATGTACTAGACATTGAGCTTTGTAATACATAGATTTTAACATTTATTTTCACAGGGTTCCAGGACCTAGAAGAGTACAGAGGGATGGTCTCCAAAGATAGGAATTGATATCTTCTTTATTTTGTTGTGAGCGGAGTAGGACAGAAGGGCACTGAAATGTGGTAGGTGTGTGAGTTTAGTAGCAGAAAATGAAGAGAGTTTTGGGCTAAGGGGGTTTATTTCCATTGTGAGGTACAGGAAGTGGGGCTTTATCCAGAGAATGGGTAAAGAGAGAGAATAGAGGTTGAAAGTTTGAAGAGATTATAGAAAGCTGCCCAGAAAAAAGTACATATTTTCCAGGCAATAGTGAAGAACATGTGAGTGTTAATTGTTGGTTTGTGGCAGGTGATGGACTTGCATGGTACACTCTACAGTGCCCAAGTAGCTCCTTCTCAAGACAGATGTACATAGTATTAAAGAAAAATTATTCATGGCACTAGTTCAGGAGCATACAGCAGACTTGCTTCATGGATTATTACAGTGGATACTGGAACCACTGCAGTTTGACTTCATTGTAGTGCTGTAGGGTTATGTGCTACTCAGTTTGGGAACTACAGGTTTAGACTTTGAGTCCATCATTGGGCTGTTTCTTTGCTAAGCTCACATCGTATTATGATATACTCTTGAAGTTAGTATGTTAAGTCAAGATGCCCAGGTCTTTACCCTATCCTTTCTTCAATTTTGTGGTAGTGTATTTGAGTGCTCAGTAGCTAAAGTTTACTAAATATTGTATTAGGCACTGACCAAAGCAAACCAATCCCCATGTGTCCACTCACTGCATTTTTAGTTTTCATACTCACCCTAGTATATAAAAGCTCCTCTGCAAATTCCTTCGAAGTACCTAGCATCTTCATTTTGCAGATGAAACTAAAGTTCAAAGGAAATTTTTTGAGTGACTTACTAACAAATATACAACAAGTGATTGCAAAATATAAACTCAAGGTGTTTGTTTTTTTAAAACTCTGAAGGCTATGATTTTTGTCTGTAGCCATGGCTCCTTTTGTAGACCTTATACCCTTGTACCTGTGAGAGTACTTCTTGACAGGGAGTTTTTTTTTTTTTTTTTTTTAATTTTCATACTCAGATAAGAACAGTGATTCAGAAGTTACTGGCCAAAATAAAGTGCTGGTAATTGAAATTTGAACCTAGGTCTAAGTGATTCTATCCACCAAGCTTGTAATTTATCCTGATACCAGAAGATTATACAATCCTAAAGTTCTTTCTGAGTTTAAGAACAATTAAGTTATGATCATATGGATTTTGTGCTAATGTATTTTAATAAAAACTATCTATTTGGAAATCATGGATAGTATGTGTGGGACTCTCCATTATATAGTGTCTCTATTGCCCAAACATATGGAGTAACAGGGAATATATTGTGTTTTCCATTTATAAATATATGTATAGAAGACAGAGAGAAGCTGAATGGGCCTTTTTGTCAGTGACCAGCTGACTGGGAGGGAACAGTGCAACAGCATCAGGCCAACAGACCTCTGAGATTGGACAGAGTGGGCAGGGTTTGGTTTTAAAGGCTTGCATAGGAGAGTATTAGTTTTTCAAGAAACAAATGGAAGTCTCTCGATTCTGTTACTTCTCTTTAAAACTTAGCAAACAGTGGTTCATTTGCATGTGGAGTTGAATTCCTTTCTGGAAGAAGCCATCTGAATCACAGGCACACTTTAAATTGGTAGAATCTGTAAGTGGGAAACAGCGTTAGGTTGCTGGTTGAATTGTATTGCATTGCTCTAGGGTCCTCAGGAATCCAGAGGTCTTTTGAATTATGATGGATTGGTACATGTGAGTTGAGTGTGGCTCATTGCTTGAGTGTGGAGCCTGGAGTTGTCATGGAATGCAGGAATGCAAAGATTAAATGGCCACTGCAGTATTCTGGCCTTTCTCCAAATACTTATAGCTCTCTTGGAGAAGCATAACACTGCTTTGTAGGAAACAGAAAAGTGTTTACATCTAGAACACATCGAGTGGGTGTAGAGAGTGCAGCAGCCAGGGTCATGTCCCCCAGGCCTACTGTTGTGGTTTACCCAGCTGAGAAGCACAGGGAATCAATGCTGTTAGGAGTTTGACCCTTTGTCTTTCATCTCTGTCTTGAGTGGTGCTTTGTTGTTCCTTTTCCCTGCACACAGCCATGTTTAGCATTTAAAATTGAGTCGTGTTTCCCAGAAAGTGGTTGTTTATAAATGTAGGTGTGTACCTACCCTGGAAAATGTTTCTTTTTCCCTGTTTGCTTGATGCATACAATGCTGTGACATTTTAGGATGAGAACAGATGATTCACTTGGGTAGCATTCATGCTGGAATGTATCAGAATAGTATAAGAACATAAAACCAGCAATAACTCAGTTGACACAGATTTAATGTCACATGAACTTTTCTGTGTCCTGGATAGAAATTGTACTGATAAACCTTGCATCCCAAACAAGAGCCACCTATTACTATGGTATCTAAAGGTTCATGGTTGTACTGTATGATTTAGGTTAGCTCTGAAAAATGTTATGTCATAATTGTATTGCATATATACCATGTAAATTACCATGTGACACCTCAGAATTGGTTTTGCTGATACTGCTGGTGAGAGTTTTTACTTAACTCATATTAACATTACTGTGTGTCTATTCATGTTCTGAGTGTTGCAGAAGGTATTATGGTATGCCGGGGAATGTTTTCTCTCATTACATAGAAAGCATAGACGTGTAAAATGATAAAACAATAAACAGGATCATGTTGGTTCCTCAAACAAGTGTGATTCATGATAATTTAAAGGAAAGGAACTGAGCTTGAGGTATGAAACATCCAGGACTTTGGCTGATGCTTGGTTTTAGTAGAGAAGGGTGGGGTGGGGACGGTAGAAAAAGCGGGTTAATGAGAATCTGGAGTATGAGAGGAAAAGGTACATTCTAGACCTCCTAAATAATTTATTTTAGTTTACAGGATGGATACAGATTCTATTAGAAATATTTGTATAATATTTATCAGTCACCTACTTGAAAGTAAATAATGGTTACATTTGATACTTCTCATCTAGCACTGATCATGTAACTGTCTAAAAGAAGATAAGAGATCTTGGATGTCTTTAGTGTATCAAAATATAACTTGTGTACAAGACAGTTATATATCTCCTGAGTGTGATGTGCTTTGCTGGGGGACTGGGATGATAGAGTTCTAACAAATCATCCTTCTGCCCAAGGACTTGCAAGTCTTGTAAGGGCAGAGAGAAAAATCAGTAAAACAGAGCATGACTGCTAGATATTCCCCTCAAAAAAGATTTTGAAGTTGTTGAATTGTTTTGTTCTTAATGTGAGTTGTCGGTGCATTCTTTTGTTCTTATGACATCATAAAGCATTAAGCATTTAAAAATCACAAATAAAAGTACTTTTTTTTAAAAATGTATTTCTTGACACTATGTGTGAAATAACTCGTTGATGGTTGATATTGTCCACAAAATTCCAGCAGCATTAATGTGATGCTTTTAGCAGCAGGATATTATACACATATATTCAGAAGTTTCCTTGTTGGCATTTTCCCATGTCTATGAGTGGTGAGGGCTAAAAGCTAAGTAGCAGACTACAAGAAGAGAAAAATCAAGAACAGAAAAATTAGTCAACATGTAATATGTCAGAAGGCCGGCTATACAAGCTTTTCTAATTGTCCTAATTGTCTTGGCTGTGCTTGTCTGTAGAGACACTGTGGTTCTTGAAACAGTCCATTAAGACCAATAAATGTGTTACAGTGAAACCGTAAGTGGTGCCGGAGTAATTGTTTTTGTTTAATAGTATAGTTTTATTTAATAACACACTTTCTTCAAGAACTGGTAGTTTGATTTTTAGTTTTTTCCATAATTTAATCTTAGGACATTACTGAGTCTGCCAAGGTTTTCCATTTCCTGATAGAATTAAATGAAGTACTGGCCTTTATCAATTTGAATTGACAGCATATAAAATGGACACTGTGCTTCTGATGATTGATGAGTAGATAAGAAAATTTTTGGAATTTGGAATCATGGGGGAAAAGCCATGCAGTGCGGGAGCTAAACTAGCCAGAATACTAGTTTTCCACTGCTTCTCTAACAACTTCTTATGAATTTAAAGGTTTAAGACAACTCATGGTCAGTATGACATTGTCATTACAGTTAAAGTTAACAGATTAGAAGTGGGAGACAGGTTTTACTGAACTAAAATCAAAGTCTCAGTGAGCCTTCACTTCTGGAAGGCTCAAGGGGAGAATCCTTGCCAGGGTAGCGTTACAGGCTGTCTGTGATCCTTGTCTTCTGGTCCTTTCCTCCATCTTCAAAGCCAGTGTGGATGAGCTGATTCTTCTCACATTGCATCACTTTGACTTCTCACCCTAGCCCTTTACTATGTTTTTTTTTTTATTTTAGTAACATATAACATGAAGTTTACCATTTTGACCATTTTTAAGTATATAGTTTAATGACACTAAATAAATTTACAATATTATGCAACGTCACTATGTATATCCAAATTTTTTTCAACATGCCAAACAAACTTTGTCCCCATCAAGCAACAGTCACCATTCTCCACCCCCAACCCTAGCCACAGGTAACTGCGGTTTTACCTGTTGTAGGTGTTTGAAGTAAACCATACAGCATTTGTCTTTTTCTGATTTCTTCCATGTAGCATGTTTTCTTGGTTCATCCATGGTGTCAGTGTATCCAAATGTATTTATTCCTTTTTATGGTTGATTCTATCCCTTGTATGTGTATATCACCTTTGTTACCCAGTCCTCTGCTTTTGGTTCCTTTGGTGGTTTCTACCCTTTGGCTGTTGTAAATATGATTGTTATTAATGTTAGTATACAAGTATCTGTTTGAATCTGTTTTCAGTTCTTTGTATATATGTCTAAGAGTGAAATTGTGGGGTTATTTGTTAAGTCTGCATTTACCTTTTGAAAAATACCATACTGTTTTTCATAGTGGGTACCTCATTTTACCTTTCTAACAATAATATATGATAGTTCTAATTTCTCTACAACCTCCTCAATGGTTCTTTTTCCTCCTCCTACTCTTTTCTTTTTAAAAAATTCTATTGTTAAGGACTTGAGATAGGTTGATCCTACCCAGACAGTGTAGCATACTCTCCCCACATTAAGATTTTGAACTTAATCACACTTGCAAATCAAATCTCTTTTGTTGTAG
This sequence comes from Dolichotis patagonum, assembly GCA_004027295.1. Taxonomy (NCBI): domain Eukaryota; kingdom Metazoa; phylum Chordata; class Mammalia; order Rodentia; family Caviidae; genus Dolichotis; species Dolichotis patagonum. The sequence continues at coordinate 340,631 of PVJX010000161.1, read as the reverse complement.
GAGGGATTGAGCCGGGTGTTCATAATGAACATTCCTCCAGTCCTTTAAATTATTTTTGTTTTAAATTCTGAGGTAGTCTTGCTAAGGTGCTAAGTTATCTCAGCTGGGCTCAAATTTGTGCCCCTCCATCTGTAGCCTTCAAGACTGCTGGGAGTACAAACATAAGCCACCATATCCAGCCACAAATCAAATCTTAATGGAAATATATTCACAGAATCTTGGGATTAACATGAGGAAATACTTGAGTACTGTTATTTGGCTGATTATAGAGAGTCTACCTTTGGAGTTCTATTTATAAATGAGCAATAAATCCGAGGCTGTTACTTTTGCTTATGATTGTTGCAGAAATATTCATTTTTAGAGACAAAACCATATTCTTTCTCTTATTTTCTCAGAAGATGTGACTTTAGTTGAACAGAAACTTGAGTTATTGTCTTCTTTTGGTGATCTTCATCATTGGGCTAGCCCTGAATACTGAGCCCAGGTTCAGTAATCATTTTTGTAGCAACTACTGTGAAAAAGCAGAGTGAGATTAACAGTGACTCCAGTCATTGAAGCAGGGGAGTGGAAGTGTGCTGTTGAGAGGGGGCCAGGTTTCAGGGGAATGGAACAGGTGAAACACGTACTGCTTTGGATCAGCATTGTGTGGAGTTTGGCTAATATCTTACAATTCATTCAAGTTAAATTTGTTATCTTAAATTATCAAAATGCATTTTATAGAACTGTAAAATAGGGCTGGGGATTTAGCTCAGTGGCTTAAGCGCCTGCCTGGCAAACGTAAGGTCGTGAGTTCGATCCCCGGTACCAAAAACAAAAAACAAAAAACTGTAAAATATAGGAGATTTATACTTATCAGTAGGATGAGAACCCTTTTTCTGGATTTTGGCTCAGTTTGATTTGTGCCAGCCCACTCCTTGAATGTGCCCTGCTTCCTCGTCTAAGGATTGCCTGAGAAAGGTCACTGGCTTGTTACATGTGGTGCTGGGTGTCATTCCACAGCCCAGTTCGCAAATATGCTCATATAGACACAGCTTCTGCCTCAGCAGTTGGCAGACGACTGGTAAAGAAGAGTTATGTAGATCAGGACATGTCAAGAAATCAGATACCAGGCCTCTAAAGGAAGTCAGATAGGAGGCTTGAAAGACATTGAACGAGTGATACTTTCTATTACTCTCTTAGTTTGAATGTTGTAGGAATCTATATTTAGTAGCTGGTATGATGGCCCAAGGAGGGACATGTGGTTTGGCATCTGTGGGGTATACCCTCTTTGAATTGTGTAAGCTGGGCATGTGGGGAGTAGCAGGAAGACAGGCTTCAGGAAAGCTTGCCCTTGACCACTGTAGTTACACCATGTGTCCTCTGTGGTGAGATTGGCTTTTCTGCCAGCTTTCCACCATGTTAGTGATGACTGGCCTTGCAATTAAGTAGAAGTAGTATAATTACAACCAGCTTTTGTTCATTCCTACTTATAAATGTTAGAGTATTCTGGCTCAATAGAGAAGTAAAAGTACAAAATGAACAGGTTCATTGAGTTGACGTGGAAAGGAGCACACAACCCATGGGGGCTGGGCTGTCTCCTTCGACCAGATACAGAGAGGCAGAGAGTTATATGACCTCTGATTGAAGTGGTGCATGGGATGGATAGTGATGACGTGTGAGGAGCCGATTGGAATTCTCTGTGTATGCACACAGGAGGGGAGTGGCAATTAGGGCTGAAGAAGAAGCAGGAAATGGTAAGCCTTTCGGCTTTGGCCTTTTACCATGTTAGACTACTGCCATAACTGTACAGTAATTTATACTAGGGCAAGAACCTTTTAATAAATAGTAGTAAAAGTATGACTGACTTAAAACAGTAGATAGTTTACATGAGATTTTGAGTTTTAGTTTGTGCATATTGGTAAAACAGGTATAATTTTCTAGAGATTCATAAATTAGCAAATAAAATGAATTGTTCTATGAGGATGAACCCCAGATGAGGAAGGAAAGGGAAAGACAGTGACAAGTGCTGATGTTTCTTATAGTGTAGGAAAACCTTATAGTTTGGAAAAGATGGAGGTGTAATAAAGTAGATCATAGTAGTAATTTATATATTTCTCAAAATGAAAATCATGATATCTAATAGGTGTTAAATGCTGTGTGGGAGTTTTGCTAACTAAATGTATTACCTGATCTTATTTTCTCGAGTGTGTGTGTATGTGTGTGTTCATGTATAACCATAAGCAACTATACCTGAACACATGTAAATTTCCCTTCTTTCATAACAGTTGACAAAGTAGTAGACATGTTACTTGGGTTATTTTTCTTTTTAAAAACAGCTATATTGAGGTATTGTTGGACAAATAAAAATTGTATGTATTAAGTTTCATAATGGTTTGGCCCACATACATATTTTGAAATGATCGCCACAATTAAGCTAATTAACACAGTTAGCACTTTCCCCCTTCTGTGTGTGTGTGTGTGTGTGTGTGTGTGTGTGTGAGGGGTGGGGGAGGGTGAGGATACTTAAGGTATAGGCTCAGAAAGTTTCATGCATGAAGAGTAGGTACCATACTGTATATTACATTCAGAAGTTACCCTAACTAAAACTTTGTACCCTTTGACCAGCATGTCATTTCTACACTGGCCTGGATTCTTGATTTTATAAGGTAATAATCAGTTATATGAACCTAGACAAATACCTTTACCTTTTTCAACCTATTTGGTCACCTATAAAAGACAGAATAGGACTAAAATAACACAAGCTTGTTTTTTAGCACTGAACTTTTTGCTTATGTACTAGTTTAGAAGAAACATCAGTACATACAAAAAGAAAGCCTAAGAAAATAGACTAAACTTTTAGATTGTGAATGGGAGATTAGAAGTATGTTTCATTTCCCAGGAAGGATAGCTTTCCAGTGAGATTTTATTCTGTAGATGTAACTAGATTAGGGGGGAGACTCATTTTTCCCTTTGTGGGCTTCATCAGCAACAGTGAATGATATTAATACCCTCCATGATTAAATAAAAATAACAGTGACAGTGAAGGGTGACTGACTGGTGATTAGCTTTGGGGAACTATTTGGCTGGTGGCCTGAGTCTTGTGCCAGGAAAGAAGCTGAATATATTCTAGCAGCTTCCTCTAGGCTTAGGTTTTCCAGGTAGTTGCTTGGACCATGAATATAGGTCATGGAAGGAGACAGCTTTTTAAATGTGTTGAACAGAAGGGTGGGCCATGTGCTGAACTGGCAACTCCTGCTGCCTTCATCTGTTGTAATTTTAAAGTGAACTCAAGAGTATTGGTCCATTGCTCAGTACCAAGTGACTTAACCTGATCTCATAATAATATAAGGAAAAAATAGCATCATGAGGAGAGTTAACAGAGGAGGAATAATTTGTCTGGTGTGCTTTGAGGACTTCTGTACAGATTTAGTTTTCCTATACATTTCCTTGGTGGATGACTTCTCTCTGTCTCTAGAGAGCAAGTTAAGTTCTGTGGTATGGTGTCCACACTAACTTGGTCTTCCATACTCATCCTTTCTCCTTTGGTTTATTCTGCGTGGCTTACAACCTACTGCCATCTCTTTTTCTTTTACCTAAAATAATACAAATATGATGAAGAATAACTAACATATGGAGTGTTTCCCATGTGCTTACTTTCATGTTATGTTATGGGCATTCTGATTTGATTTTCTCCATCTTCGTGAAGCCAGTTGTATTGTGATTACCATCATCATCACCATCCTCACCACCACCGTGTCACAAGTGGGGAAGTTTGAAATTTACATAATGTACTGAAAGTACACTATTAATGGGTAGTAGACTTACAGTTGTGTCTCCACAGTCCAAATATTAAAAACTATGTTGTGTATTTTAATACCAGATTTTGCTGTCTTCTTCAACACGCAGGCCTGGTTATACCATTTCCTGAGTTTCATAACAAAAAGCAATTCTGGTCCTCCTCTGAAGCTTTGTCACAAGAAGATCTTAACATGTTCTATTTTATATTAATATAGCTATCTTTTCTCCTGCTTCATTAAGGTTTCATTAAATCCTGAGTATCGCACATTTGTGTCTCCACTTGCCTTGGAATTTGTTAGGGTTTAGGACGGGTTTGCTAACTTGGCACAGTATCCTGGTATTGATATTCAGCCCATATTTTTGTTTTTATTTATATTTTTAAAGATCGTTTAAGACTTGTGTTCAAATGTATTTTATCTGACAGAGTTAATGGCCTAAACAATACCATGCATTTCACCTTTATATGCTATTGACTGTGTCTCTGGTTATTCAGGTAAAACTGTCAAGTTGGACAGGTCCCTAAGTTAGAAGCATTACCACCTCAGTGTTATGGAAAGAGGGTAAACAGACTTGTTTGAGTCCTGGCTTGCCCCCTATCTCCTGCCTGAAAGAAGTACTAACCCTCTTGTTCTTCAGTTTCTTTCACTGTTAAATAGAGAGGATAATACCTACTTGTCAAGATTATAAAGCAGATTAAATTGATAATGCATGCTGAGAGCCTAAGTACCTAAGAGATATCAGATCAGCAAATGGTACATCTGACCATTTCTGATTCTTAGCTTTGAATCCGACTGACTCTGACCTTCAGTTTCATGTTACGCTAATTAAAACAAAACAAAACAAAACCAAAACCAAAAACAAAACAAAAAAGCGGGGGGGGGGGAGAAACACCTCTGGATTATTTGTTCATTTAATTTTCCTTTTGATTAAAGTTTTGTGTTTCTTCATCAGTGGTAGTAAGTGGTAAAGTAGGAATTGGAGTCCAGCTAGACTAATTGCAGAGTCTGTTACTGGATAGAGATTCACATGGGGCTTCTTTCCAAGTCCTTAGTATCCTGAACAAAGACTTAGACAAAACACAGAAAAGGTAGCAAAGGTACCTTCAAGGCAGAAAAGTACGGTCTACAGGGTGGCAGTGAGCTGGCATACAGGCTCCAGATGACCCAGGATAGGGAAAAGGTCTTTTATACCAAAATTCCTGGATTGGCAACCCTGCCCTGATGCAAATAAAGCTATGGAACAGTTGTCCCATGGAAAGCTCCCTTGGCCTGGTGCCAGACTTCCACGTGGAAACACTCCTTTGGCTTCCTTACCAGATGTGAATGAAGGATTATAAATTGCGTTTTCTAACTGGTCCTATAAACAGCACTGGATTCAAATGAAGAATTGAAGACATTTTCAGATTGGTTCTGTGAGCAGTGCTCAGGAGCCTTGGAGTCATTTTGGGTCCTGTGTTTTGCTCCCATCCATCTGGGTTTTTATGACCTTTGACACAGTCCACGAAGTTGTTTTTCTGGTTTGCCCCAGCATTAATCTGCTACCTCATGGCCACTTAGGATACCCTTGCTTCATACCACCTCCTTAAATTGTCTTTACTGTGCTGCCCAACCATCCAGGTGCTGTCTATAACATTTTCTCACTTTCTGAGCAAAAATTAGTGGTTCTAGGGGGTGGGGGTGGAATTAGGAGTTGTTCAGCAGGTATAGAGTTTTAGTTTTAAGATGAAAAAAAGTTCTCGATGATTTAGTTGTACAATTTAAGTATAAACATTTCAGAAACCAAAACTTACAAATGGTTGAAGGATGCCTTTTTAAGTTTTCTGTGACAATTAAAATTTTGAATTCCTGTAAAATTTTTGTATCTGCATTTCAGGAGACATTTTGCTCTGATGTATTCTGTAAGTATGCTCCTTGCAGAGTCCACATCATTTTTTTTTTTTAAACGGGGTTATATAATAGAAACATCTCTGTTACCATGTCTGGTGACTTAGTAATTGTGAGTTTTAATTGTGAGATTACAAGGACAGAGGCATATGCTGTGTGCCTAAATAGCACTATGGGTTTCTTAGTGTGAGCCTTGAGGATATTAGAATAAAAAGATGTAGTTCAGGTTTGCTTTACTAATATGAATCATAATTAATTTCTCAAGTTAGTAAGAAATACAGATATTCTAGTATTATATAGGAGCCTGTTTTCAAAAGCTCTTAGAAAGCACATTTTTAAGTGACATTAAGGATAAAGGCAGATTAGAGGTAATAAATGTCTGAACCATTTGGCAGGCTAATTTTTATAGGTGATACCAATTTGAATTTACTGGCTATAAAACAAGAGTTCATTCCACACTTTATTATTTGAGAATACATAAAATTAGTCTTTTTAAGAAAGTTACTAGAAATGAAGAATTTTCCCTTGTGAATTTTTGTCTGGAAGATAATAATAGACATCATCATTGATTAGTGTTTTATAAGAATCAGAAGTTCTGGGTAGTGTATAGAGTTGTCATACTGTGATAAGTATTGGTGATTAATTCACTCAGAATTGATGTAGGTAATCAGACCATAAGGGTGTGGTGTGATAGTTGCCATGGTACAGTTATGAGTGCAGTGTTGTTAGAACTTGATAAAAGGTTGTCTTTTGTAGTTGGAGGAACCTTCTTGTTCTTGTTCTTGGTTTTGGTTTCATGTTGTGTTGTGTTTTGTTTGAGTGATTGAAGTCAGGGTCTTCCTGCTGAACTACATCTGCAGGCCTCCTCTTCCCCTTTTTGATATTTTAGAGGAAGGTTCTTACTTTGTAGTTCATGCTGATCTTGAACTATTATATACCTCAGGCTAACCTCAAACTCAGCAGTTCTTCAGCTTCATTCTCTTGAGTTGTGGGATTACAGGTGTGCAGCCCTATGCCTGGCCCCTAGCCCATTTATTGAGACAGAGTTCTGCTAAGTTGCCCAGCTTGGAGTCAAACTTGGGATCCTCCTGCCTCAGCCTCCTAAAAATGCTGGAATTATAGCTTTGTGCCACCATACCTGGTGGGGCAGGGTTCTAAGGATAAGTGCTGAGCTGAGTCTTGGACTTTTGCCAAGTTGAGAGTGGAAACAAAGGGACATTCCTTACAGACAGAATACTTTTAGATGATCTAATTTATTGTAGCTTGTTACATGTACAATTTAGAAAACAGATAATGCCCACTAAATATTGTGTCTCTCAGTGAACCTGTGGCAGGTCTTCACATGCAGCAACTTTATGAATCTATTTTCTTGGTGCCCGTAGTACAGGTATTTTGGCACATGTCAAAGCCCGGTAAATGTTCAGTGGGTTGCTAGATGAAAAAAAGGAAAAGAAAACCTATTTCACATATATTATTAACTGTAGGTAAGGCAGGTTTGGCATTGTGTTGGGAAAACTTGGAAGTTAATTTACTTCAGCAAAATAGAAGAGCAGTGTTTTTATATAGGGAGTGAAGAGACAGGGAGATAGAGCCAGTACTTTATAAGAAAAAACTTTGGACTTTTGTGAATTACCTGCACGAACATTTACCTTGGACGCCAGAGTCCTGCTCTGTGTAGCAATTACCTGCACGAACATTTACCTTGGACGCCAGAGTCCTGCTCTGTGTAGCACAAGAGAAATACGTTTACTCTAGAAGGTTTAGAACAGTTATTACCAGCTAATGACAACATCCTTGAACTTCAGCCAGGCCTCTGTGGAGTGTCTGGTTTTAAATAGATCTGCTTCCTCTTGGTCCCTGTAGAATTAACAAGTTGTACAGTGCATGCATGAGTGGCTCAGAGGCTTGATCTGTGGAAGGGGTTATTTTAGATGCTTGGTGAGTGATTATGAAGTGTAGGTTTAGTTTCGATGTGTTGTTAAGCTACTTCTTCTGGCAGTAACTAGTCACCACAATAGAAACCACTTCTTAAGACTTTTCTCCTTCTCAAAAATGGCTGCCTGGTAGTGGAGATAATATTTCAGGGCATGCCACCTGCCTGGCAAGTGTGAGGTCCTGAGTTTGATTCCTGGTTCCAAAAAAAAAAAAAAAAAAAGGTTGAGGGAGGAGCCCTTTTTTCTGACCCTTAGAATTGTGAATCTGCTATGTGCTTGAGTGTCCTCTGGGATGTCTTATAATGTCTCAGACTTAGGCAAGAACATTTAGAAATCTTACTCCTTACCGTTGCCCTTTTTTTTGTATTTACCCTTCATTAAATGGATTACCGCTTACCTCGTGACTCAAGCCAGATGCAGGGTACTACTTGACAGTCTTCCCAGCCAGTTTTATCTCTCCCTTATGTGTTCACTTTTCCTTGTTTAATGTGTGGTCAGCCTCATCGAAGTCCCCATCATTTAACTACTGTTCTGCCCCCTTATCTTATCCTTCTGCTTCCGTTCTTGCTACTTTTGATCCATTCTCTACAAAGCACATAGCATGATCTTTGTAAAAACAATGTCCTTAGATTTATTTCCCTGTTTAAAAGCCTTGATTGGCTTCTCCTTGCTCTTTAGGTAAAGTAAAAATTACTGACCTTAACTTGCATGTGAAAAACATCACCTTTTCAACTGCATCCTTTCCTCCTCCCCTTGTCTGGCCAAGCTGGCTGTCAGCTGTCTGGATGTGCCATTCTCTTTTCTGCCTTGGTCTTCTTCCTCTTCTGCCAAGCACGCTTTGTCCACTCTTCACTTAGCTGTCTCAGTGTGTAACATTCATGCTGTTATTCTTTCTTGAGATCTTCCCTAATCGTCTCTTCTACAGCTATCCTCTGACAACTTTTCAATTTAAGTTTTAAAAGTGTGTTTCATGTGTTTCCCCGCTATGATATAAGGCACCGTGGGACCACATCTGTCCTGTTTTCCTGTTGCATCATCCCTGTTATGAGGGCAGAGCTTCACAAACATTTGTTAAAAGGGACAATGTTAGCCAAAATAAAAATTGGTCTAGAAAGAGCATCTTGCCTTATTCTTTGCAGTAACAGCAGGCCCATGCAATTCCTGTGCTTGTTCGTTTCCATGAAGAGTGCCTACTAGAGTACTGTGCTAGTAGAAGATCATAAATAATGGCTGTTTTGCTTTGCTGCAAAAAGAGCTTTGTGGGACTTTTACATTTTTGTTCTTGGAAATCTAAAAAAACTAAGTTCACATGTTTTTTTTTCCCCTGTGATTCTGTGCATTCTTGAGCAAGTATACCAGGTTTTCCTAGGTCTGTTTCTCCAAATAGTTAACTGGGGAAAGTTATATGCATCTCATAGGAAGATTCAGTAAAATTACACATACAGAGTGCCCAATGTAATGTGTGGTACTTTGTAGTTCAGGCATTCTTATTTCTTTCATATTTCAAATGATTAATGAAAACTCAGGGTAGAAAACCTGATTTAACTTATAATCTTATTGTTTTTCCTTACTGAGTAATTATACCCATGGGCCCTAACCTGAGGATAAAGACCATCTTAAGAGGAAAATGTCTCCCTCAAGGATTCAAATAAGCAATGATAAAGTGATTACTTAACAGTAAATAACATCGGTGTTCTTTAAGGAAGATGTAGTACATGGAGTTCACCTTCGCCGTTTCCCAGGTGTTGTTCTTTAACATTGTAAAATTGTAGTAACTAACAACGCACAGATACCGATTTTCCATTCTTACTGAACTGTGCATTCCATGGAGATTGGTCATATGAAACCACTTTTCTCTTTTAGATATTTTTGTCTGTGAAGCCTTTGTGTAGTACCTTGGAACTCTGATCCCAAAACTTTTCAAATTCTGTTGTCAAAATGGGGGTAAAAAATTAAATATTCTGAAGATAATTAGTTCTCAAAACCTGAGGTTTAGATTCAGATTGATTGATGGTAGATATATTTAAGACATACCATTCCGGATGTTAGATTGAGTTTAAGGGAAGATGCTTGGGTTAAATCTATCAAAATCATCAAAGTTTAGTCTCTGCAATTAAGTCAAAATATTTAACTCACCTTTTGTCTCTATTAAATTTGTTTTGGTCACATGAAATAGTAACTGTGCTGTGGGCAATTATTTCTTTATAAGCCAAGCCTTTTAGAGGGAAGGAGGATTGAGCATTAAAGGCACAAGAGCTTTGCATTTGTCACCTTGAATATTGACTCAGACAAAGAACTGTGTTGTTTGTAAGCATGTTTGTGAGTATGATTTAGAGCATTGATACCAGGGGGTTAGGCAGGATAAGTAACAGATATAATACATTAACTGATCGCTTAGCTCTGTTGTTTACAGCATGGAAACTACAAATGCCACAGCAAGAGATCTGAATTCTCTTTGGGATTTTCTTATTCTATCACATTGTGAAAACTCTTACTCAGATCATAGTCAAGGATCTTGAAAATGTGTATGACTGGTCTTTTGGGACATGAGACTCAAAACATGAGCATGCATAGGTAAATCCATTTCCAATAATCCTGGAGGTATGTTGTGTTGACAGAATAGGTTTGTATGAATGCTGATGTCTAGACATGAGGTTGGGATCAGTTTCTCACCTCAAGTTAAAATGTATGTACTAACAGCTAAACTGAAAATTAAGGTTGCTAATCCTGATGAAATACTGTCATTTCACGGTGGTTGCCCTATCACATTGTCATGAAGCAGACAAACAAAACCATTTTTTTTTCAAGGTTTATCAAAACGAGTAAAAGTTGATGCCACCTAATCAGTGGTTTTGCTTGGGGACTATAGTGCTTTGTAAAGAAATTTAAAGTAATATCCTCCGTCAACCACTTTGACCATTTTGTTAGTTCCCAAGGGAGCCTATCATGAAATGAGAGTTTTCATTTTTCCATTTAATCGGTTTGATATTTAAATGACCTCTGCAGAATATTTTGTTTGAGTCAGGAATTGAAAGGCAGTCATGAAAGGACCATAGTTGTAGTCTTTGCTCTACCTATGAGTTACCTATGAGCGGCCTGTTGTGGAATTGACTGATGTCTTTCTGTTCTGTTCTTTTCTTTTTTACAGAATGCTATGAACCTGCCTCCTGACAAAGCCAGATTACTGCGGCAGTATGACAATGAAAAAAAATGGGAACTGATTTGTGACCAGGTGAGAAATAGAGATGCTTTTATCAACAAAGTGATGGAAGAGAACAAGTTTCTCCTCAATATGTGTTTCACTTCATGTTTTGTGACTCCTTGACTTTCTGTCTCTTACTTACCACCTACAGAAAAAGCTAGAAAATGACTTTTGTTCACCACTTAATTCTTTGATTTATTTTACACACTTTGCACTTCACTTTTCTTGTAAACTTAGTCAAATGGGAAAGCCAAATCCAATGATCAGTTTCTCTGTTTACTTTCCATAGCCGTTAATGCTGCTTGAATAATGCAGGCCCTCTAATTTAATTGGCCTTCTTGTTCATGTAAATTGTTATGTATATCTATGCAAGAAGATAAATATAAAGAAACATTCTTTGGCTGGTAGAAGTATTTCAGATTTTATCCACTTTTCAAATGTCCTTTTTTTATCATTAACTTACTCTAACAAATTCAGACGCTTCAGAGAGATAAACGGAAAGTGAAATTCTTCACTGCCTTCTCTTTACCCTCCAAATTTTCCACTTTGGTGGTCCACTGGTAGTACCTGGAAGTATCTTCTTATACATTTTTCCCGCTTGTTTTAAAACAAACAGAAAATGTATGTTTATACAGACAACCACATACTCCATTGACGTAGATACATTGTCAGTGAATGTAGCTCTACTTTAACCTTTTAAGTGGTATATGGTGTTTCCTTACAATTGATAGCAGTTTCTGGCAGTTTGTTGCTGATTAGGTAGTAACTCACTCTTGTTATCCTTGGAAGGATCACTTTCTAAAGTAGAATGTATGTCTTTTGCTGTGGGACAAACTAAAGCAGGGAGTAGAGATTTATGGGTAGAGCGTCCCTGCTTCCTAGGTAGTAGATGCCTGAAGTTCACATCCAGTTTTGGAAGCACTTGTTTTTCAATTGTGTTACCATAGTTTTTTTTTTTTTTTAAACCAAAACAAAAAATCAAAACATTACACACTAAATTGAAGGTGGTACAGCCATCCGCTCTATGCTGCAGGTGAGTACAAGAGTAGATGGAAACTGAGGAGGCTAAATTCTGTTTTATGACAGTGATAACAAGGAACATTTAACTCCTTTGAGATACATTTTGTCTTTTTTTCTGGTGTGATACGGGGGATTGAATCCATAACCTTCACACCAAGCTATACCTCTAGCCCTTTTTTCTTTTCTTTTCTTTTCTATTCTATTCTATTCTATTCTATTCTATTCTATTCTATTTTTGATATTGAGGATCACACTCATCACCTTGTGCTTGCCAAATAGGCACTTAAGTGCTGAGCTAAATCCCTGGCCCCTTTTTTACTTTTTGAGTTATTTTTCACTGAGTTACTGGATTACTCAGGCTGGGGTCGAATTTGTAATCCTGACAGTCTCCCAGTGTGCCACCATGCCCAGCTGACATTTACTTTCTAATGAGTATTTTCTAACCCTATGACTGGAAATAAAATGATTTTGTAATGACAGCAAAAAGAGATGAGGAATAATTAATGCAAAGAAGGGAAACCACACAAATGAGGATGGTATAAGCAGGGAGAAAAAGTTTCAAGAAGAAGGGAAACCACACAAATGAGGATGTATAAGCAGGGAGAAAAAGTTTCAAGTATAACAGGTTCTGAGAGAAAAGAGCACAGAGGCAAAGGGAGGATGCTTCCTGGTGCTCATTTATTAGTGCCAGGCGGACTTGACCATCTTTCCTCAGGCAGGCAGAATTCTCAGCAGCCCAGTTTTTTTCTGGCTTTATTGTATTATTAATTTTTGTATCCAAAAATATGCCAGAAAAAGAAGCCTTCTGATGACAGAAGGCTTCTGACAGCAGCCGTATTCTTTGCTTAGATCAGTATCTATTTTTTGACAGCGTTTGATACTGGAGTCCAGGGGAATCTTGAGGTTAAGGGAGAAATAAATCCGGTATTGAACTGTTTCTGGTTTTCAGATCCTCAACGTTCAAGTTGTTATTGTCCCTAAATGTCACTGTGTTGGGACTTGGACAGTTCTGCTGCTTTGGCTGTTCTTCCCTGCCTATCATTTTCCCACTTGCTAGAAGCTCCACACTGAAATGGTTCTATCAGGTCTGAAGCCTTATGGCTGATTTGTCAGTAATAATTTAACAATTATTATTGCCAATAACCGGCATTTAGCAAGCAGATTATTTTAAGGACTTTTTGTTTAGTCTTCAAAGCATACTTACTAGTATCTTCATTTGACATAAGGAAAACTGAGACTTAAAGAGTTTTTTTTTTTTTGTTTATTTTTTGTTTTTTGCCAAAGGTCCCAAAGCTGTTAAGTGGTCAGGTGGCTTTGGCAGTCTTGACTCTGGAGAGAAATAGATTCTGAAGTCTGTACTATTAACCGCTGCAATCTGCTGCCCTCCTGTAAAGTTCCAGTGACATACTAAAAATAGTTGAAAATAAAAGTTCCCTTCTTTCCCTTATTCTCTGGGATGCTTCCTGGGAGGGAGAGAAAGCAGAAACTTATAACTTGAGAATAAGGTTTACTTATCCACATTACCACTGCCATTCATCTGTGAAAATTATGGCCAGCAGAAAATTAAGTATTTTGCTGCATGTGGACCACCCGTGGATGGAGGTGCTACACATATATTATATGCCCTATCTATCTTTGTGAGGAAAAGCTAGAAACAATGAGCTGAAAGTATTTTTTTTTAAAAGTTTTTTTATTTTAAAGAACATAAAACAAAAGAGGACAGAACAAAGCAAATTGGAACAGAACAACATAAGCAACATAGCACTTTACAACAAGACAACCGGATATTAATGGTAGCTACCGTAATGTCTCTTTCTTTGCAATAGTTGAGCATGGCTTCAAATACAATAATATCAAACATAACAAAATATTATAATACCATTCAAAAGAATGAAAGAATTACAGGGTATTCTGAACCGAATAACAGAAAATGATCAATGGCTACTATAATATCTCATTTTCCATAAAAAATTCGTTTATACTATCACACATATTAAAATCCCAATAAGACACAACATGATAGAACCGATGGTAATAGAAGAATAAAAGCATGGTAGGACTTTAAAGAAAGACGATATTAAATCAGCAATGGCTGCCATAATGTTTTGTTTTCTTCAAAAGAGCTGTTCATACCATCACACATAATAAAATCAAACAAAATAGAATGAAACCATTTCAATTGATGAATGAAAACATTAAAAGGCTTCAAAGGTATGTAATGGGGAATCATGATTACCATAAAATCTTATGTACTCTTAACATTTCTCACACTAGGGAGTCTATATGGCATTCACACATGTGAGTTTGGTTTATTTTGCTTATGAGTATGGTCTCAAGTTGCATCCATTTATTTATAAATATCTCAATGTGATCATTCTTTATAGCTGAGTAGTACTCCACTGTATAAAAATGCTACAACTTTTTTTATCCATTCCTCAGTTGATGGGCACTTAGGTTGTTTCCAAGATCTGGCTATTACAAACTGTGCTGCTGTAAACATGGGTGCACATATATCACTGTGGTATGATGTTTTCAGTTCTTCTGGGAACATGCCTAGAAGCGGAATAGCTGGGTCAAATGGGACTTCCAAACCCAGCTTTTTGAGGAATCTCCAGACTGACCTTCACAGTGGTTGTACCAGTCTACACTCCCACCAACAGTGCAGAAGAGTTCCTTTTTCCCCACAGCCTCTCCAGCATTTGTTGTTGGTAGTTTTTTGTTTTTTTTTTTTAAATCTTGGCTATTCTTTCTGGAGTGCTCAATGTGGTTTTAATTTGCATTTCTCTCATGACTAATGATGATGAACATTTTTTCATGTATTTATTTGCCATTCGTATTTCTTCATCTGAGAACTGTATATTCATCTCAGATGCCCATTTTTGGATTGGGTCTTTGAATTTTGAGGGTCTGATTTTTTTAAAATTCTTTATAAGTTCTAGACAGAAGTCCTTTGTATGAAGGACAGTTCACTAAGATTTTTTCCCAGTTTATGGGTTTTCTTTTCACTCTGCTGGAGATCGCTTTCGACATGCAGAAACTGTTTAATAAGATGTGATCCCAGTTACTGATTCTGGGAAGTATTTCCTGTGAAGTTTGATTCTTTTTCATGAATTCTCTACCTAACCCTATGTCTTCAAGATTTTTACCAACTTTGTCTTCCAGCAGATTTAGTGTTTCTGTTTTAATATTTAGATCTTTGATCCATTTAGATTTTAGTTTAGAACATGGTGATAGGCATGGGTCTAGTTTTAGTCTTCGGCATATGAATAGCCAATTTTTGCAGCACATTTATTAAAGAGACTGTCATTCTTCCAGTGAACATGTTTGGCCCCTTTATCAAAGATAAGGTGGTTGAGTGTGTTTGTGGTTGTAGTTGTATCTTCCTATCTATTTCATTGATCTTCAGATCTGTTTTTATTCCAGTACCATGCTGATTTTATTACAGTGAGCTGAAAGTATTCTTAATGTCCATCCAGTGCACCATTATGCATTCATGTTTATTGACATGATGTCTATTTTATCTGTTACATACGTGAACCATGTCATATATTGTATATGTTTGGTACCTAACCTAGATTGATCTATATTATCTAATTAATTGACACTCATAATGCTTGCAATTATGAATTCATTTATAGGAAATGTTTGAATAGTCAGGAAGATCTATACAGAGAGAAGGTAGATTAGTAGTTGCCAGGGACTAAAAGGTGGGATAAGAAGCAACTGCTGATGGATGTGGAGTTTTCTTTTTGGTATGTTGGCAAAATTCTATAATTGCATAGTGATGTTTGAATAGCTTTGAATATATGAAGTCATATACTTTTAAAGTGTGAATTTTATGGAGTATGAGTTATATCTCCATTTAAAAGGTATTTGATTTAATAGGAGTAGGAAAAAAAGAAAGGGATTTAGGTTACATAATGAAATGTATATATGAATGTTTCTTGGATCCGAATTTGAACAAAATAATTATGAAAAGACTTTGTGGAAAGCTTGAGGGTATTTGACATGATTGACATGGTTCCAAGAAATTTTTGTTTGGTGTTTTTAGGTTTGATTTATCTTTGTGATTATATAAGTGTCTATTATTATTTTAAAATGAATATACATGAATGTGGTAGTGATATGAATAGGGTTTGGTTTATTCATCAAAGAAAAAAAAACGAGGTAGGTAAAAGAAATCTGGAAAATTCTAGATAATTGTTCAGCCTTGATTTTAAGACGTGCTGTGGTCTGTTAGAGTTTACTTTCAATTTTTGTGTATGTTTGCAAATTTGTTACAGCATATAAAATTTAAAAATTTATTACTTGATCATTTTCAATCATCTATAATAGGTAATTAATATTAACATCCTTAACTGATTTTGAGGATTGGAAGTGATATTTCAATAACAGTTGGAATATAAGTGGGTACTTCATAGATTGTGTGACTGCTTCTGCTACTGACAAAGGACTGAGGTATTAAACATACTACCATTATTTTTATTTTCAACTGTCCAGAAAAAAATCCTGAGAAACTTACTGTATCAAATCTGTCATCTGCTGTTACCTGAGCATTTTTTATAGTGCTCATGCATTTTTTATGATGCTGGCAGGAAAAGCCTCAGCTGTTGATTTTCAGTCTAAGACGTTAACCAGGCATACCTTAGAGGTACAGTCTTAAAACAGTGATCATGATGTCTAACATAGAAGATACCTATTCTTCCAATGCTTCACGCACAAATACTGATTTTATTTCTTTTTAAGAATGTTGATGTATTATGTTATTTAGAATACATGCATTAATCAAGGTGCACAAAATGGTATATAATATTAAAGTTATTTCCAAGGCAAGTACATGAATAGTTTTAGGCTGTGAAAAAATTTTTTTCAAATTTCAGTTCCATGAATAATTATCACATGGACACTGACTCATGAAATTGGTCATATGTCTCCTTTTTTTCCTTGCCTTCTAGAATGCTTAGTCAAAACCGTGGCCTGCCCTTACCAACTATACTTTCTTACATCTACACTGATTTGCTCACTGGAAAAAAAAAACTATATGATGTTGTAAACTTCTCTGTAAGTCATGCTTTTGATCAAGCTAAATAAACCTAAATTTTTCTCTGTACTGCAGACATCATATAGATCAGTGCGCTGAGTCTGCTGTACTTGAAGGAAACAAATGCTGTATACAAAGGATTTATCATGACTTGACTTAGGAAGGTTAGTAACTGCAATTTGTCATTTAGTTTGGTGCACCAGCTTTTTCCTATTTTTGTATGGTTGCATTAGTCTGTTACTTTGTTTTGAATTGATTTAAACTTTTCTCAGTAGTTTTTTTTTTGCATTTATTTGTGTGCCTCCATCCACTTGCTTAGTACATGAAACATAGTAAGTACATATGTATATGTTGAGGTGACAGTGGAGAAGGAAGCATTATTGTCAAGAATGGCACAAGGGAAAAAGAGAGGTTGAGGAGGTGGCTTGAGGGGCCGAGCAGGGTCCTGTTTTATTTCTGCAAACAAACTCTGTCATTACCTACCTACCCATGGCCACCTGAGGTCTGGCTACTTGCCGTGGTTGAGTTGGTAGTGACTCTAGTTCTTGGGCTAATTCTAGGGAGCAAAGTCAAACTTTTACTTTTTGAAATTGTTTGTATAGGTGGGTAGCTAGGCCCTAAGATGAATGTAAACTTCATGTATACAACATATGATAAAAAGAACTTTAAAAAATATTGTTAAGTATGTATAACATTAAATTTGCCACTTGATATGTATAATTGGATGGTATTCATTGCATTCATGTTGAAGATAAAGTTTTTTTAAAAAAAAACCAATTCTGATGGATATAGCCTCTATAAACCACACCTCAGATTTAGTTAAATTAAATGTCAGGGAGCCTCTAAAGGAATAATCGTGCAATAATACCCACTAACCCTAGATCATTGTGGAAATATGAAGTTTATCTGATGAGTCTTGAGGGTTTCAGGACCATGAGAAAATGGTTTGACTCTAAGATGAGTGGCATTTTAGAAATCAGGGAAGAGTGGCTTCCCAGAGTACTGATTTCTGGGTTATAGAAAGTAGGCAGAATTCCTACGAGATATCAATTCAAGGTTTATTGAGGGCCCTGAGGTAAATTTTGTAGTAGCATGAGATGACAGTGCGAGGTCAGAGAGCTGGAAATGTTAAGTTCCTTTGATAGTGGCAAATAAAACTCCACAAGCTGCTGCTTCAGTGGTAGTTATGCCCAAGTAAAGGGAGAAACCACTTGCCACTCATACACCAATATTTGGTGCAGAGCCTGTGCTGTTCCTGTTGGGGTTGGGGTCTTGACTGTTTTCCTACAAGTTTAGTACAGTGGGTAGTATAGGCAGATGCTCTGCTGAGGGAACTTTAGAGATCTTAAATGAACTTAGACATCCAGATCATTGTTTTTGATCAGGTTATTAGAGATCCTTTATTCTAACCCATTCTATTTTTTTTTCTATTAAAAAAGTTAACACATGCTTTAAAAACAATAACTGGAGCATAGTATAGTATAGTATAGTATAGTATAGTATAGTATAGTATACTATAGTATAATCTTTTGTCTGTTTGTTCTCCACCCCTTTTATTTTATAGATGATGAAAGTGAGCTTTATAATACATATGACTAGCCAATGCCAAGGCCATCCAGATTATGAGATAGAAAGACTACCTGTTTTTGATCACAAGCCCTTTTAGCTGCACACCATTACACCAGGGACCTGGAAACAATCCACTGAAACAAGCATAGTAGTAGATAAAGGGAAGTCACAAAATTTCCTGCTGTGGTTTCTTAGGTGAATGGCAACAGATAGCAATTTATAGGTGAAACAGAAGCTTTGTTCAAAACTCTGCCTCTGCTGGATTACAGAGTGGAAGTGGTTGATTGGAGAAATCAGGACATTTGAGATGACTATTGCTGATAGGGTGTGGAGTTCTTAAATATATATGCAGTCCAGAAACTATTAGTGCCATACCTATGTCTGAGTTAGAAAACTTTCTGGCTCTCTAGGTGCTGATGGTGTGATTTTATCTATCTATCTATCTATCTATCTATCCCTCGAGTACTTTGGGTATGGCTTCATCTTGATTGCTAATGGTTTGGATTTACTTTGCATTATAGCATTGGTGAAGGAGCTAGGGAGAGTGAGATGTCATTCTCACCTTTCTTCACTTATATGGAGAAAGAGATTTAAAAAAAAAACAGTGAAGAGATGGCAAGAAATTGTACCCACTTAGTCTCAGCTTCCTGTGTTAAGCACTTCTGAAATAGATTGGATCATAGTCCTCAAGGCTTGGCCTGGGTCCTGATCTAGGCAAGGAGAAGGTTCCTGCTGCCATACAGTGCTGAGTCAGGATGGTAGCACTCACTAATCATTACTCCAAAAACAGGTACTGCGTTACTCCAAGGTATTCCTTTGCTGTGAGAGTTGATTGCTTATCTCATTCAATCCAGCTGACTCATACCATGTGAATGGATTTAATCACTAAGAAAATAATTATTTTGAGAGGCTAGGGATGCAGTAAGCTGAGGTGGTACAATTCAGATGGTAGAGTACTTGTCTAGCACATAGGAGACCCTGTGCTCAGTCCTCAGCGCTGGAAAAAAAAAAAAAGCTTAAACCTTTTTTTCTCTAAAAGCCTTTTACTTTAAAAAGAAAACCTTTTTACTGGTTTCCTTGTGTCTTAAAAAAAATATTTAATAGACAATGTGCAGCAATACTTAAGCAAATTTGCCAGGGGATAAAATTTCCTAAAAATTTAAAGACCAAATGTATCACTTTGCTTTTTTTATGTCTGCCTTTTCATTTCCCTGCTAAAACTACTCTGTTGCCTGCTAAGTAAGCAGGTATCACTGGATACCAATTAATCATTTCCTGTGGGCTATCAGATTCTGGATAATGAGAGCTTGCCTGTGCAGCGCCTGTGGTAATGAATGAGCAGAGACTGCGCTTCCGTGCTGTTAGTCATTTGAGCAAGCAAGGGAAAGCAGCAGGGGTGGGGAAGAAGTTGAAGAAAACGATGGGGATGCCAGCGTAAGCCTTCCATGTTCCCTTCCCTGTGTCCCAGACCCCAGACTTAATTTTGCTTTAGCCCCTGTGGCTGAGTCCAGGCCCTGATCCACATTTAGCAGCACTCACTTTGTTCTTTCCTTACTCTAGCTGTCGGGGCAGCAAATCTCCCTTCCCTTGTTCCCCTGCTCTCTGGCCAACTGACACTTTCACTCTCATGTTGTTTGATGTTAAATTGTTTAACTTTTTGCTATATTTTCATCAGTGCACTTTTGACTCATTATTAATTTTTTTTGTAGTCTAATTCTTTTTAATTTCTTGCAACTCTACATGATCTTCCCTCTATGTAAACCTTCTTTTGGCCATTGAGCAGTCAGATTTTTTTCCTTTAGTATTTTGTTTTCTAGTTTTTTAAAAAAATTGGTATGTATCTTAAAAATAAAAATTTTCTAAGTAAAGTCATGATTAAAATGAGTAATAATTGCTAGCATATTCTATCATTTGATTCATAGTTTCCAACTTTAAGAACTTCTTTTTTTTGTGGGTACCAGGGATCCAACTCACAACCACGAGCTTGCAAAACAGGCGCTTATGCTGCTGTGCTAAATCCCCAGCCCAAGAACTTCTTCTGAGGCAGGAAGATTATGGCATATTTGAGGCTAGCCTAGGCTACATAGTAAGTTTAAGGCCAGCTTGACTCTGTAGGGAGACCTATCTCAAAAAGACTGAAAAAACAACAACAACAAAACCCCAAAAAACCCTCTTCCCTTGGAATATTCAATCAAGAATCTAAGGCTAGGCCTGGTGGTGCATGCTTGTAATCCCAGAATCTGAGAAGTTGAGGCAGGAGGATTACCACAAGTTTAAGGCCAACCTGAGTGAGACCCTGTCTCTCCTTCCCTACCACCCCTAAAAATTGGAATGTAGCACAAGATCAATGACATGTTATGTTCCTCTGATCTCTTTTAATCTAGGATAGCTTTTGTTCATGACGGTCATAGAGTTAAGATACCAAGGGCTGGTGGGGATTTAGCTCAGTGGAGTACACACCTTCCTGGCTAGTGTGAGGTCTTAAGTTTGCTCCTCGGTACCCCCCACCAAAAAAAAAAAAAAAAAACAAGGCAAGCCCTCTCATAGGAGGTTTTCACTTTCTACTTGTACCCAATTATTTCCTAGGGTTGGTCTTCCCAAATTTCCTGTGAACCTAGACTTAGATTTAAGACATGATAGAGGGATGTTGAGTGTCTTTGCCAAGAATATCATTGGTGACAACATGTGGCAATTCTGCCATTAAGTAAGCTTGTCTAGCCCCACTAGATGACAATCTGATCTCTCCATGTAGAATTATGTCCCTGTGTGTTGCTCTGGTAGCATATCTGTGGCCAGTTACTTAGTGACTTCCTACCCAATGGGTTTCAAGCCACTTGATAATCTGTGGTGGAATCAGTTTCATTGGCAGTTGCACAATGATTCCCTAATTTCCATTCTCTTCTACATTCAGCTAGTATCTAGACCTTTTAACCAGGTCTTAGTTTACCCAGAAATATACTTGTTCCTGTTTTCTTTCCCTTAGTTACTGTTTTACAGAGTAAGGATTTAGTTAATAGATACCTCTATGAGTCATCAAAGAGTTTTCTCTAGAATACTTTTTGAGTACCACTGTGAATTTGTGAGGTTTTTTTTTTTTTTTTGGAGGCTTTATTAGCACTTCTTTGACTTGTGCAGACTTCTTTATGCTGCCTTCTTTGTCCTTTTGCATAACCCTATTTCTTGTGAGCTCATGTTATAGTACAAAAAGATCTCTTAGGTTTAAATTATATTTTTCCTGCCCTAGACCTATTCTTTTTATTTGGAGATGGTATTAGAGATGAGAATGTGAGAATAGTGGCAGCTTCATCACAGCTGTTGGGTGAATGTGCTTTTCAGTGTAAATGTCTAGACTTTAAAATACACGTTCCAAAAATTGAGTTTATA
Organism: Dolichotis patagonum; assembly: GCA_004027295.1. NCBI lineage: Eukaryota > Metazoa > Chordata > Mammalia > Rodentia > Caviidae > Dolichotis > Dolichotis patagonum. The sequence continues at coordinate 318,821 of PVJX010000161.1, read as the reverse complement.
TTGATATTTACACATCAGCTTTTAATATTAATTTCTATATCCTTGAATTTGTGTTAGATCCCTAACATTAATGTAATTATTAATCTTTTTCCCATAACATAAAAAAGTTTCAAATAACAATACCAATGTCATGGCTAAAATTACTGAGTGATGTATGGAACTTTCTTATGATTTTGTGTGCTCCAAAATATGCCTATTTTGATAAGTTCAAACTACAGAAATGAGTTCTTTCATAGTTGCGAAAACAAGAAGTCTGAGTTCAGGGTGTTGTCTGAGCCCTGTCTTCTCCAGAAGTCTGAGGAGAGGAGAGCCCTTTTCTGCCTTGGCCAGTTCCAGGTATGCTTTGGGCACTGAGTGTAGTCGATTCCTCAATCTATACATGATGTTCTGCTTCTCTCTTTTGTGTCTGTGTCTTCTTCCATTTGTGTAAGGATCCTCAACTGAATTTAAATCCTATCTGTATAGCCCATGGTGATCGCATGTTGAGATCCTTAACTTCATCACGTTTTCAAAGATTCTATTATCAAATATGGCCATATTCATTGTGGTAAGAGTTAAGATATGGACATACAGTTAGGAAATCAGTCTTTAATTACTGTGTTGATGCCAAAATGTATAATGACTTGCATAATAAGGTTTTCATTCACATCATAATGCAAATCAAGTATCATCAGTTATCAAGGGTAAAATTCTACACAATGAAGTATGCATGTGAGGCTATTTTCAATTTCTTATTTCTTCTTAACACTGTGTGTGTTTGTGTCTTTCCAATCAGTGAGAGACAGAACATGCAGGGGCACACTTGGGCAGGCCTGGGAATAGCTCACCTATCACCTGCACTCATCCTACCTACCAGGCCTGCCTGTAAAGGAGGTTGAGAAATGCAGACTCACTGAAGGTCCACGGAGAAGGAAATGCTTAGCAAACAGCAATTGCTAGTCTCAGTCACAATTGCAGTTGGTTGGTTGGTTGGTTTTGGGTTGTGTTCAGCATTAAAACTTACATTTATTTATTTGTTTAGGGGCACTGGGGATTGAAACCAGAAGTGCTGTACCACTGGGCTGCATTTTGGCCCCTTTTATTTTTTTGTTTTTGAGCCAGGGTCTTGTTAAATTGCCCAGCTGGTCTTGAACTTGGAAATCTTATTGTCTCAGCCTGCTAAGTGTTCAAGATTATAGGTGTACACCATTGTGCCCAGAGGAGTCTTTTATTTATATATTTATTAATTTATTAATTGACTAGGCAGTAATATGCATTGAGGAAAACAGTGAAGTCAGAGGGTGAGAAGAGGTATAACATATAATAATTTGAGGTGGGAAAAGACTCCAAATGGTTGCTAGTACTGTACCAACTTGTTCGAGTTCCAGCAAAATATGCCAGGCAAGAACAGGCTGTGGAACATAGTTATTATCATTTTTTAACCAAGCTTTAAGAAAAGGGAATTTTGGGCTCTTGGCTTTCTTTGCTTAAGGTTTTGAAGAGGTCATTTTCCTTTTCTCAACATCTCTAACCCTGAGGAAAGGTATTGACTTAATTGCTGTTGAAAAGTAGACAAGTTTAAGTTTCCTTCCTGAAAGCAGTTTCCCTTTGATTAGGCTTCATTCCAGGTCTCCGAGTCCTTCATTTTAAAACACTGGAGAAGCAATCAGAGGAGCACATGCCAACTTGCAGTATATTTAGCTTTTTTGGGTTCAGTAACTCTGGAGTCCTAGAAAATAGAGCTTGAATTTAGAAAAGACTTTACATCTTTTCTGTTCTTGAGGTTTCCTTTGTCATATAACACAACTATTTGGGTAGGGGAAAGATGCTGGGCTCCCTCAGAGCCTGGGGTGAGGAGAGAGAAGAAGGGGAGAAAGTGACCTAAAGGAGAAGAGATATAATTTTTCCTTTCAAACTTCTGTCTTTGGTGACTTAATACGAGTGCTTTATTAGAAGCACTGGTGTCAGTCACCAGAGCTGGATCTCCAGTGCTTAGTCTGACCAGAAGCTTTAAGGCTCGCTTAACCAAAACAAACATGGCGTTGCAGCCTTCCTGCCTGGGCACACTGGAGTTGTATATTCTTCCTTTCTGTGAAACTAGCTAAGTACCAGAGTTGGCATATACTATGATGCCACATGGTTCGAAGTAACCTTATTCAAACATTTTTGGTAAATGTGGAGACACTATTACAGGAAATGGAAAATTATATAGCAATTGAATGGACATGGGTTAGACTGACATTGATGTTTCACATTATCTTTTATTTTGTGGTACCGGGGATCAGACTCATGACCTCTCACATTATCTTTTAGAAAATATTTGCTAAGCAAATTTAAGGCATGATAGCTAAGGATTTCCACCAGGTAATATAGTTACTACATTATATTGTTTTGACACTTGCATATGTAATTCATAATCTTCTACTGTAGAAGGCTATTTTTATAGTTCACCTTTCACAAAACAAGGAAAGTCAAATGACTTTCTGAAACTCATACAGCAAGTAGTCGAGGTCAACCAATACCTGCTTCTGAAAAATTATATGTGTTAAAAAAAAAAACCCATAATGGTTTGGAAAAGGTATTGAAAAATTGCCAGTTGGTGACCTAGGTCACCAGGCAATTGTGGGTTGCTTCACTATTAGTCAATTAAATGATTTATTAAGCTCATGCTGTGAAGAGTGATGTGTCACGTGCTATGACTGTCATGCATCAGAAAATATATTGACTCTTTCAAAACAAGAAGTTGGAAAAGAGTAAGGCATACTTTTAAAAAGATCTCCTATAGAGAGACAATGTAATGGAGAGCTCTTGATCCTTGTTGCCTGCAGGGTTCTTGATGGTCTTTCAAGGAAACAATGTTTTAAAACATCCTTTTTGGAAGTCACTGAAGAAGTTGAGTCTGTAATCTTTATCCTTGCTGCTGAAGCGAATCAATGTTGTGATTTTACTTCAATAGCAGAAATACGTGGTGAATTGGTTTAGATTTCTAATGATACTGTAGATGTTGGAGGTGCAACGAGATATGAACATGAATTAGAAATATTTTTGGGTTTTATAAGAAAAAGACAGAGCTATATAGGGTTAGATGCTAAGTATTCTACCTGAACATATGGGATTTTTAGCTGCAGGCAAGGCCAAGGCTTGCAGTAGCATCTTCAGGTATGAAAAAAAGTGTGATTATATATGCATTTCTTACCCTTAAAGCCACTGGATGTTCTCATTACATTCACTTTGACCCCATCACTCACCTGATTATGAATGCATCCACGTTTTCAGTGATAATATAACTTCCTAAATTTGTCTACTCCTTACAGAATAGGCAGTCCTAATAGGTTGGTGATGTGTTTGTGCATTTCTGTCATAGCCAGCACATGTCCTCAGCAACGATCCATTTAGAAGGACCAATTTTTTTAAAAAAAAATTTTATTTTTATTTTTTTAAATCGGTACTGGGGATTGAACTCACAACCACGCACTTGCAAGGCCAGTGCATATGCCACTGAGCTAAAATCCCCAGCCCTGAAGGACCAGTTTTTAACCTTGTTTTTCAGCCTGTCCTAAGGTATTTTCTGAGTTTGGCTTAGTGACTGATCTTGACCCATGCGATTCATAGATTGAAACTAATGCTTGCCTAATGCTGTGGTCTGAAGATGGAAAGAAAGGTGAATTCATAACCTGATAGTGAAGGTATAAGAATGGTTTGATGGAACCTAATGAAAAGCTGAGGCACAATTACCATACTTTTCACCTCTAATAGAGTCAAGAGTGATACATCAGTGGTGTGGCAGTAGTAAAACTGAGATTTCTGGAGTGCATTGGAGTGCTTTATTTCTTGGGAAATGTCCTACAGATTTAACTCAGTGTGGCACAAGCATTGCCTTGTGCTGTCAGCTGGAGGTGGAAGTGGAGGAATCACTTGAGCCAAGAATTTGTAGGCCAACATGGACAACGCAGCCTGACCCTACTTCCTTAAACAGTTAAAAAGACAGTGGACCAGTTGGCTGGTCTCTGGTGGATTCCTGTCTTCTTTCCTCCCTCCTTTTATTTTTATTTTTTTATTAGTATGTATTTGCAGTATATAATGATCACAGTTATCATGTTGCTACACATGCACATCACATCTTTTGTTCCTTTCCTCTCCGTTCATCCCATTTACAAAAGACTAACTGTGGTAAGTGAAATCAACAATATATTAGTGCAAACCTTTTAGAAAAGAGAGCTATATTCTGTGACAAAGTAAATGAATATATCTGATTTGGTCTTTTTGAGGCAGGGTCTCATTATGCAGTCAGGCTGGCCTTGGGCTCACTCTGTAGCCCAGGATCTCGAACTTGCTTCAGCTTCCCAAGTGCTTGGATTACAGGATATCTAAATTTTTGAGATTTCTTTTTTAAATTTCAAACTGTTTTGTATTCCTGCCAGCAGTATAGTAGGGTCCCATTTGCTCCAAATCCTCACCAAACCTTGAAACTGTCAGTCTTCTTAATTGAAGTATTTTTAATGTACTTACAGCTGTATATTTGTGGTTTTAATTTGTATTTCTCTAATGAATAATGTCGAACATTTTTAAAATGACACTATTTACTATTTGTGTATCATCTTTATGAAGGATCGGTTTCATTCATATCTTTTTCATTTTTTTTTTTAGAGGGGCTGGAGATTGAATTTATGGTGTTGTACATGGTAGATGTGTGCTTTTCCACTAAACTACACCCACATCTCTCTTTTGTGTATTTTAAAAAACTGGATTGTCTGTTGTATTTAGTATGAGAGCCACAAAAATAGTGATTAATATAGAACTGGGTTTTAATAAATGCAATAATGTAACATAAACTACCTCTCCATCAAAGGGATAAGTGAAGAGGTAAAGGGCTGTTCAAATGCGTGGAAACATATGTTTAACTTAAACTAACAACTAAACACACTTAAACATCTAAAGTCTTGAAACCCTTAGGGATAAATTTAGCAAAACATGCAAGTACATTGGAATATAGAAGTTTTTAAATAGAGGTTCTGGGTGCAAATCTTTATCCAACATATATTTTGCAAATATTTTTTCTTAGTTTTAGCTTGCCCTTTTATACTTATAGCAAATATCTTTTGAAAAAGTTTTTTTGATGAAGTTGAATTTATTTTAGTTTTTTAAAAAAACTGGTTCAAAAATTTTGTGTCCTATGTAAGAAATCATTGCCTAACCACAGGTCACAGAGATTGCCACATTTTCTTCTAGAAATTTTATAATTTTGGGTCTGTATTTTTCTTTCTTCTAAATGGGACTCAATCTTGCAGTCTTTCTGCTTTTAGTCTTCCAAGTGCTGGGATTTCAGACAGGTCATGTGTTTAAATCTGTAGTCTATTTTGAGCTAATTGTGGGTTGAGGAGTAAAGTAATGGTAGAAAGTGACTTTTTAAAAATACATATGGCCAATTTTTCGTCATCATTTTTAAATAGACTGTTTAGTTTTTCATGTGTTACATTGATACCTTGAAAAACAGTTGGCTTTATATGTATGGGCCAGTTTGTACTCTTTTTTTTTTTTTTTAAGAGCAGAAATATTTATTGAGAGAAAGAAAGTTTCTGTCTGAGAGAGAGAGAGAGACAGAGGGTTCTCAAGTGGGTTGCCAAAGAGTCTGTCTTTTCTAGGGATTTTTATAGAGTGAAATCATGAGGTGAGGTAGGACTAAAGTGGGGAAAACTGGGAACTCGCTAGGCAGACGGGCATTTTTTTTCTTAAATCAGGTAATGTGGGCCTTGGGGTGTAGCTCAGTGACAGAGACCTTGAATTTGATCCCTAATACAATGAAACCTAACCAAACCCAAACCCAAACCAAATCCAAACCCAAAAACAAGATAGCAACGTGAATCCCCCATCTTTGTTCTTCTGCAAAATTATTTCCATTATTTTAGTTTGTTTGTGTATATAATTTTAGCTTGTTTATTTCTAAGAAAAAACCCTCAGGGTTTTGACTAGAATTGGGTTCATATTGCAAGTCAATTTTGAGAGACTGGACATCTAAACTGTATTGATTCTTATAATTTATGAATATCATCTCTCCATTTTAATCTTCTTTATTGTCACACGTGAGTGTTTTGAAGTGTCCAGTGTACTTGCACATATTTTGTCATGAGTTTTGGAGTTAAGTGATACATTTTTAAAATATAGATTTCCAATCATATATCATTGCATTTATCACAATGTGATTCTGTAGTGGAAAACTTAATGCCTTTTGCACTAAATATATCCACTTGACTATTTTAAAGTTTAGTATTCTGAGCTTGGTTCTTATGTTTGAATCTATGCCTATAGTAAGTAAAAGCAAGGAGTGAGGGCAGAACTGAGATCTGGTAACTTCTCTTTCTGCTTGTTCTGCTCAAAGCTTCTTTCTCTGAGTGTGTCAGACACTGACTTTGGTGAAAGGCAGCTTGCTTCACTTCCTCCCATGCTGTGGTATGTGTTATAGTTCACTGATAAAAAGTATATCCTGAATAAATATTTCAATTCAGTTCATTTGAGGAAGCACCTATGGAAATTTTGAGAATTGTACCTAGGTATGTGTACAATGTTGGGACTGGGGCAAATGCAGTTTCAGAGAAGGCAATGTAACTGTAATCAGGACAGGAATTATTAAAATAGGAGCTCATGGTGCTTTCGGATTGTGATTGAAAAATTTTAGTGCTGTAATCTAAATCATGAGTATCTAATAGTTTCTGTGTGAAATACAACTTCACAAAAGGCTTACTCTATGTCTCCCCCAATCAAGATCAGAACTGTGTTACTCACCCTCCCCTATGACTCAGTGTTTTGTTTTTGTAATACATGATTATTGCTGGAGACTTACAGAAAGCATCTATAATTAAGGTTTTTGAAATATGTAACACATAGATGTGAGAGGTTGTGATACCTTCATTTTTCACATGAGAAAAAACAAAAAGTGTACTTTTATCCTCCTAGCATGAAACCCAGGGCCTTGAGTATGCTAGACTTGAGTGCTCTACCACTGATCAACACTATTAGCACTACTCCTTGTGTTTCTGTGGGAATCCCTAGAGACTGCAAAATTTTCATAAATGTCTAGCTTGTAAATAAACTGTTAATATTCCAGAGTCTTTGCCTATCAAGCTTTGCCCATTTTTGTTGTTAAGTATATATAGATATTTAGAAATTAGAAGTAGAAATACAGTGTAAAGCCATGATTGATAAGCTTTAGTAGACAGAAGGGTGTTGTAGTCAGGGCTTGTGAGGAGAGCAATTATAATCAGGACACAGAATTTTTAATATTTTATGATGGTCACAAGAAAGTGCAGGAAATCTGTCCACGGCACTAAAGACACAGAATATTCAGCCAAGAGCCTGGATCCCACAGCAGTATTCTGCTTGAGTCCAGATGAAAACCTAGAGCCATGACAGTGCCTCCCATGAGTCTCAGCTGGAGATCTAGAGCCCATGAGGACTCACGCCAGTCTGTTTTAAGACCCAAAAGTCCACAGTGGAAGCTAGAAAGTCTATGTCAGTGGTGTGAAGGAGCTGTGCTGGTAGGTTGAGGGTTCTACACTGGAGCCAGGAAGTCACGCTCACAACAAAGACCAGGGCTGTCCTGAAAAGTACCACAGCCATCCTCAGTGACATGGAGGTCCCCAGCTCCTCCAATGATAAGAACAGCCAAGACATACCAGAAAGTCAGCATGATGAGTTTCTTCTGGGGATTAAATGGCACATGTCTTCCCCTCTGGAGCCAGGAAGCAATGTTCGATGTAAAGACCAGAGCTCCCCTAAAGTGAACCACAGCCACTCTCACCAACAACAAGGTCGCCAGCTCCTCTGATGACAATGGTCAAACTCACACTGGGGAAGCTAGTCACGATGAGCTCCTCCAGGAGAACCAATTGCTCAAAACAGCAACATTTAGAGCAACTCACAATACCCCACTCATCTCTGTGTTGTTAACTTCCCTCAGGTGGAACATCTATGCTCAGCACCATGCTGATTTAATTTAGCCGGTGTTAAGTTGACCACCAGTTTTTAATCCATAACAAAAGACTACTTAGGGAACTTAGGAAGAATGCAAATTACTGAGTGTTTGATTGATTGGGTCAGGAGAACTTGCAGTTTAGCATCTTCAGGTGATTTAGATGCCTCCTTTTGGTATATTACACTTCGAGAAACACCAGTCTAAAAAAAAGTGGGAGAAGGATGTATTTGGCTCTGGAGAGGGCAGAGCAAAGAATCTGATGATCATCCTAAAGATTTTATTGTATAAATATGACATTTCTCATTCTAGTACTTAGATTCTTACTAACAACAACAATGATGACCAATCAACCATCATTCCTTATGATCAGTGCTGTTTGCCAACTGCCATGGTAGTTGAATTTTGGTCTTGAATAACAAGAGATAGTAAACAAACTGTGTAGTATGACCACTTCCAACATAAGATCAACAAGTTCAATGAAAACACTTTTTAATTGGCCAAATAGCTGAGCTGTAATTAGGATTAAAGAAGTTCAACATATAACCATGTATTTGAAAGTGAATTAGATGTTTTCATCAGGAAAGACATGTTGAATTAGAAGAAACTCTTGCTAATCTAAATACAGAAAATCTCATCAAGTTATTTTCAGTCTGAGAGCTATAATGCAACACTTGGAAGGTTATCCTTTTCTTCCTGACTAGGAAAATGATTTCATATTTACAGTTGAAGAAGGATTCAAGCCAAGAAACTATGGCTGTGGAATGAATTTTGTGAGGTGATTTTCAAGTCTAGTCTAGTGCCGAAATGGTCAGCATTTAAAGTAGAGAGTGGAGAAAGGAGAACTACATAGTATTATCCATATGTTTTTCCACTAGCACTAACTCCCAGTTGACTCTCCTATACTCGTTACCCTATTATTTGACATTCACTCATGCCTTTTTAAACTTAGGATGTAAGTTTTTTTTTTTCATATACAGTGTTCCTGGAAACTAGATAAACCCCTTGAAGTTACTAGCACAGGCCCCATCCTTCTCTGCCTTTGTTCCCATGTTCCCCCATCTGGAAAACCCCTCTCCTACCTGCTCCCACACCATCCCAGGCTATCTGTATGTTGCCTGTCCTTCAAAATTCAATTCAAAAGCCACTTTCTCCACTGAGATTATTTTGATCATCTCATTTGGAAAGAGCCTCACCTTTCTCTGAACTCTGATGATCACATATGGCTCTTATCATGTTCTACATTGTATTACAGCTATGTCTTTAGTATCACAAGGTGAGATGCAATGCTTTGGAATTGGACTTATTTCTCTTTGTGCTTTTATATACAGTGTCTTGTATATGTGTTTTAGATGAATGAAGAAATAAAATGACCATTTTTTTTCTCCAAAACAAATTGGTATGATTCATGCCAATGCCTGGAAACAGAGGACCTAAATGTCATTATAAGATGTCATGGTTTATGTCGGTGGCCCCCAGGCCTCATGTATTGCATTGTGCATTTGTGATTGGTTCATTGTCTAGCACTTGGATTGGTGGTGTCAGTGCTACACCCTCCTAGGGGGTGGAGCCAGGATGTGATGTAATGGCAGGAAGAAGGTGTGTCTCTCTCTCTTGCTGGTTCCCGCTTGCGGTTTGCAGCTGCCATGAACTGTGGCCCCGCCATGCCACCCTGCCTTGGAGCCCAACTGAGTATGGCCTGAAACCTCCAAAAACTGTAAGAAATAAACCTTTCCTTTCCCAACTTTGGGCATCAGGTATTTTGTCTCAGCGATGAGTAAAAAGTAACCAAGACAAGGACAGAACACGTTTCTACTCTCAAAAACTTTTACTGTATGCATTGGTGTTACATGCCTATAATCCCAGCTGCTTAGGAGGCTGAGGCAGGAGACTGTGATTTCAAGGCCCAGTTCGGCAATTTAGCAAAGACGTCTTAAAATCAAATGAGGAAAGGACTGGGGATGTAGCTCAGAGGTCGAGGGCTTGCTTCGTGGGAGCAAGGCTGTAGTCTCAGTCCCTGGGACTGTCAGACAAAAACTTTACGCTATCATATTTAAGATGAACATGCTTATTATAGTGTCATTAAAAGAACAAAGATTAGTCAGAAAACCTGAATTTTAATCTTTGATCGGGTGTGTATGTGTGTGTAGATATAATTCCAGGAGAATGATGTAATCTCTGAGCCTCAGTTTGCTGATGTATAAAGTGCAGTTAGTATCTACTTGCCAGTGAAGGGACTTTTGAGTGAGAGAGCTAAAGAAAAGTGTCATTAAAATAATCTTTGAAAAATAAAAAGTGTTGCCGAGGTCAAAAGTGACTGGACTTGCATAAATGAAGTTACTTTTTTCTTTTTGGTACCGAGACTTGAACTCATGACTTCATGCTTGCCAGGCAGGTGCTGTGCTGCTGAGCTATATCCCTGGCCCCTAAATAAAGTCACTTTTAATAGCAGGGAGACATTTGCTGATCTTTACCAGAGAGGGGGGCTGAATAGATATCAAATTTCTAACATTCTCATTTAGTGATGTAAAATACTATTAAGGAGAAGCTTAGTGATGACTCTGGTTCTAAGGTTATTTCTCATCCAGTCTCTATGCCCCTTCCATCACAGTTTGTTGGCCTAGTATATCTGAATGTTAATGCTGCATGAATTTGGGGTCTTTTAAAGAAAATGCTTTGGGAATGGCTACAAACAAACAAACAAACAAGCAATCAGTATTTTCCATCCCCAAACATTTCCTGAAAGTAATTTGATCATACAGAGAAATAAATGGCAGAAGATCAGGGTGGTGATATTGCGTAATTAGACATTTTGAAGGAACTTTGTACTTAAAAATGTATCTTGTTGATGGCTTGTTATTTATTCTAATAAGTCACCATGACTAAAGAATTATTTTTTCATCACTATTTTTATTTGGTGTATCTGAAGTTGAGGCCTTATTAAATTAATATCCTCCTATCAGTCATGTTGAGCATCATTCTAGGTATTTAATTATTGGTCATTTTGTGTTGAGGTGTGTGGGCATTTATAGTGTAAAGACTTTGTTGTTAGTATAGAGATCTCTTTAGTTGCTTTTCAGTGATATACAGTAATTTGGACATGGTTAATTGTAATCTGTGGCTCAGCACCAAGATCTGACTACTTTGGTTAATTTGGGAGGGAAGAATGTAGTGTAATTCACCTGACACAGACACACCTGACACACTCTGGGAATGTACTCTAGTACTGACAGTAATCTGAGTGTTGGCTTACAGAGAAATAACACTAATGCAATCCTGGTAACATCAAGGAAGTCAGCTTCAATAGTCTTGTCCTAGAGAAACTGGATACTAATATGCCATGAAACCAACTATGTTCCACCCTCAACCACAGAGAAGAAATCTACAATTATGGTGTAAATATTAAGACAACCCAAGTATTGATCTAAAGCTAGTATGTATTAAATGTGATGGCTATGTCTCTGCTAATAGTAGAAAAGAAATCAACATAGTTTCCAAATAGTTCATTTTCATACTTAATGAACTATTGAAAGATCAATAAAGCTTTATGATTATACTATTAAAGATACAGAGTTTGGAAATGAGAGACTAGAAGAGGAAAAATTTGATACTTTCTAAGATATGAGAAAGAAGAGAGAGAAATGATATGAAAGATTCTTTTGGGGAGTAGAAGGATGTTTACAGAATTGCGTAAATGTAAGAAAAAACAAGAAATAAAACATAAAAGAAAAAGAAAAATTATATGGGGGAATAACAGTAAGAGAGAAAAAATAAAAGGGAGAAAAACTAAGGAAGAAATGGGAAAAAAGCAAATCAAAAAATATGAAAAAGAGATAAGGAAGAAGGACAAAGGAAAATTCCACAAACTTCAGTAAACAGGTGAAGAAGACAGAAAAGGAGTGGAAAAACAAAACAAAACAAAACAAAACAAAACAAGGGCCAGAGATTGAGCTCAGTGGTATAAGCACCTGCCTGGTGAGTGCAACATCATGAGTTTGATCTCTGGTACCAAAAAACTAAACAAACCCCCCAAAAAACAAAAATTTCTCTGTGAATTCAAATGTGTGGTTTTCTTCCAGTATCTATGATTTAGGACAGGATCCAAGTCAAAATGTGTCCCTGCTTACTTTTGTTTTTTGAGACAGGGTCTCACTATATAGTCTAGGCTGGCCTTGAACTCCCAGCAGTCCTCCTGCTTCAGCCTCCCCAGTGCTGGGATGATAGGTGTGTATCACCACGCCTGGCTAGGCTGAGATTCCTTTATAAGGAAATACTATGTGAACAGCAGCTGTATTTTAAGACTCTGGGCTTCTAGTTTTCCTTTGTCATGTAAATACATCCGTGTTACTTAAATAAGGGAAAAACATGCCTAACATTTCTCTTATTAACCATAAACTTGGTAGTTACTGAGTCTCTCGGCAACATATTCAAAGTAGAGAAGATTAAAAATTTAAAAACAAAACAAGTCCTCAGATTCACCTAAGGGAGCCCTGCTACAGACAGGCTAATCTACGCCAGTGACACTACTTGACTCTAGGAGACAGGAAAACATCTAAGCAGCCCCACTTGAAACAGTTACTTCAAGTAGCCTTTTTTCCAGTTTCTGAATATCAGATAATATTTTGTTAATTCTATTTCAAAAAACTTGTTGCAAGATGTTTTATTCACAGTGCCAACTTTTGAAAGCTCACTAAACAATAATGAGGTAGAAATCACTTACAAAAAGGACTCAAAAATGTCAGCTTTCTGTGGAGAACCCAAAGTTCCGTTTTTATTCAGAGTAAAGAAAAGCTGCAACTTTTGTTCAGAGTAGAAGTAATTCAACCATTAGTCAGGAATCTGTACTCAAACTACACACATGCTGTGAGCACAGTATTCTGCTAATACAGTTGACTTGGGGCTGCATTTGTCTATGGTTTGTCTGATATAAACAGTTACAAACAGCAGTGCAACTAGTATTTGCAACAGTCTTTATAGTACTATAGTGTCCTGCACAACATTTTACTTCTCGTGGCACCACTGGTTCTCCTTGGGTACCTGGGCTCCCTCCTCCTCTTCAGTAAAGTCATTTTTGACATTGAAAGTCTCGCAAACGTCTTCAGGGATTTTCCCCTTGGTCGTATTGGCATCAGTCTAGCATGTAACATCAAGCAAACTTTTGATATCCAGGTAGTTTGCTGCCATTATAAGTTCAAAAAGGGTTCCTTGATCAACTTTCAGGAATTCTTTGTCCCAGACAGGGATATCATCTGTTCAGTTTTCTTTGTTTTCATCATCCTCAAGAGGAAAGGTCATCTTGTGATGGGTGCACCACTGAATGTTATTTTTTTTAGTATCGCTGCATTAATGTTTGGTGGAGGAACTGGATCGTCATCTCCTTCATCACCCATTCCCAAATCTCCAAACATGGTCTCGATAGTCACAGATTGTGTGGCAATATGGTCAACTTCAAATACCTCTCCATCAGAACTCTGCAGCTGAATTGAAGGCGTGGTGCTTGGTCTCTGGAGGGTTGTGGGTGTGAAGCACTTGTGAGCAGGAAAACGTTCCCACATGCAGGAAGAAAGCTCAGATGAGGTCGCTACTACTATTATTTCTTAAGGGAAGAATATGTTCAGTTCTCAAACTTTTCAGTGCTTGGACATGAATTTGGATTGAATTTAACTCAACAACCAAACAGTGTAACTGTATTTGCAATAGTAGAAAGGACCACAGCTTAAATCATAACTGGATTTTTAAAACTTTGAATAATTAGAATTGTATTATTAGAAAGCACTCTTTTTATTAATATTCCAATAGCTCTCTGATACCAGCTTTTGTCATAAAGTTGGCAATCATGAATGGCTTAATGGGTTCATTTTTTAGTGTTTTTTGAGATTATGTTAGGCCTCACCTAAGCTAATGCTAAGTCTCTAAGGACAGGATCACCTCTGATCCCTAAGTAAAGTAGTATTAAAATGATTTCATACACAGTGATAGCGTTAGACATGTTGACTGCTTAGAAATTGCTCTCAGGGTAGAAAATTTGGAAATAATTAACCATATGTTGCTCTCTTCAGTAGCTTTTTTTTGAGATGCAGTTTACTGTCATCAAAAAAATTACTCCAGTTATGTTTAAATAAAGGGAAATGATAATGGTAATAATAATTACTGTATTTGTGGTATCTGAGATTATACTCAGGGCTACATCCTAGTTCCTTTTTACTTTTGTTAAACTTTGAGGCAGAGACTTGCGAAGTTGCTCAGGCTGGGCTGTGACTTGTGCTTTTGCCTCAGCCTCCCAGAGTGCTGGAAACTCAGGCATGTGCCACCATGCCTGGCTGGAAATTTTAATAGGCATTTAATAGGTGTTTTCATAGGTTTACGAACTTTCCCCTTTTATAAAGTGTTAAAATATTTTTTCAGGATACTTCAATATCATGTTCTTTTCAGTAATCATAAGATGATCCCTAGCATTTTAAAATTTGTAATCAAGTAAGGATGACTCTGAGTGTTGAAGAAGTACAAGGTTATATGGGATAGACAACTGGCGAATCATGTTACTAACATTTGTCATTGTTGTGAAATACCCAAAAATCCCATCGTGGAATAAGCAACAGTCAGTTTAAAGAGAATTGCTAGGAAAACACCTTTTGGGTTGCAGGTAGAAAAGAGCATAATAAGAATCATGAAAGCATAGATTGTAAGTATACTGAAAATCTCAAATCTCTGCTTGCCAAGCATATGTGTTCTTATTTCATGACACTTTTTTCCTTTTAAAACTGATTAAATGACAAATCTTTCTTTTAAAACTAATTAACCTTTCTTTTTGGCAAAAATATGGTATATACCTACCCCACTATACAATTGTGACACCTAAGAACTAGTAAGGTAAGTTGTGTAAAGCCAGCCCCTCTGTAGCTACTGTTGAGATCCAAACATGTCACATTGCCCACTTCTCAGGAGTGTACTATATTTGTCTTCTAGATTACAACCCTTCCCTACCTCGTTCTCCAATCATGATTTTTTTGTATTATTTTTTGTATTATCTCTCATTGTATATACACTATAAAACTGTACATGTATATACCTGTTCAAAATAATTGTGGATTTTGTAACTTGGAACAACTTGTAACTTAGGAACCCATTAATAATCACATGCATGCATGTGTGCACATTCACGTGCTCCCACATTCCATTCTTTTAGCAATACGCCAATTATTCATTTTATCTAGCTCGAGTCTAGTTTGAGTTGAAACTATCCGGACACTAAATTATGAAAAATGAAAGATTTGCCAACATTGAAGGATCTCAAATACTGTGTGGTAAAAGATGACCTGAAGCAGGTTGAACAAACCATGATTTCTAAAGAGGGTGCTGCAGGCCCTACAGAGAAAGCAACACAGACTCTGGAGCTGGACAGACATGGACCCAAATGTCTGTGGGCCACTGACTGGCTGTGTTACCCAGGGGAGGTACTGTATTTCTTTGAGCTTCAATTTCATCCTGTAGGGGAGGATCACATCATCTGCTTTAAAGATTCGGAGCAGTTCGTGCGTAACGTTGCAGGGTCACGTTCGTACTGAGGAGGAGTTTTAGACCTGGGTCAGTGACATGAATCTGTCGTGCCTGTCTCATGCCTTCGTACCTTTCATACTGGTTACTTTTGTGCTTCCTGCAGGAACGATTCCAGGTGAAGAATCCTCCCCACACGTACATTCAGAAGCTCAAAGGCTATCTGGATCCAGCCGTAACCAGGAAGGTAAGGTGGATTTGTGGCTGATTTTTCAGTGGATAGAGTCCCAATATACTGGAAGAGATTTTGCTTTGTTTTGCACTGCTTCTGTCAGAGCCTTCAGGAAAACAGCTAACAACACAAGAAGACAAGAAAAACCTCTTCACTTAAAGATATGTTTGAAAGTTTTTTCTTAGATGGGAGTGAGTCATATACCTCTGATGGTTATTGACTCGCTGTCACTCCCAGGACAGTGAGTCTGGGCCAGAGCAGTCAGACCCTAATGGGCTGGCCAAAGGGAACACTTGTCTTTCTTTTCTTGCCTTGGTGATTTCCAGGGACCTTCAACACCCCAGCTGCATATCTGTGTCCTGTCTTGATACTTTTAGCAGCTTCCCACAAGCTAGACCCTGCCCTTGGCCCTAAGAAGGTAAAAGGAGAATAGCTGATTCCATTCTCAACTGACTCTCTCCTTGTACAAACAAGCTCTGCTTTGTGCGGCCACACAATGGGTTTAAACTGATGCCTTGTGGCAAAGCATGTAGCCTGGCACAGCCCCGCAGCCTGGAACAGTCCTGGGATATCTCAGTGTAGAGCTGTCTTTTGCTCAGGATGGATGAAGGGGCTCTTCACCAGATAGCACTTGTTTTCCCCTGGACCTTCTATAATTCCTGCTTTCAAGGCTCTGGCAAATAATATTTCTATCTGAATTCCCTCTTTTGTTTCGGTGTATGACTCAGGAGAAAAGAAAGGCACTCTCTTTTTGGTTAGTCACTGTTGTCAGGGTTCTTGATTTTTTAAAAAAATTTCTCCTTTCTTTTCATCTTTTGCTACTATAACCCTTCTTATTTCCATCCTTCCAAAGCCATCAACTACAGGAAAATAGCTATATTTCCTTTTGTTCTGTGGTCGACACACAAATGGGAGTAAAATGTAGGAGTGATGATGAAGGTGGAGTAGATTGTTACTATTTTCTCCATGTCAAATAAGACTTGAATAAAACATAGCATTCCTTATCTTCTAAGAAGGTCACTGTAAAAAAAAACCTTAATTATTAAATACTTGGTCAGAAATACAGGACACTTTTTTTTTTTGAAGATTAGTTTCCAGGCCCCCACAATACAGCAGCCAATTTTTATTCATTTGTCTTTGTTTTTCTTAGGACTACAGCAACTTTTCTTTCATCAAGTTAGAGCTTACAAGGGAAGATATACCACCTCACACAAAACACATCCCCCTGCATAGAAAGCAGATGTTTTTCTATATTATTTCTTTGCATGGGGGCAGCAGATTCTATTTTAGAGTAGATTTCTGGAGGTTTTCATGAGTCCGTAAACCCTAGGCCAGCTGCTTAGCCACAGCACTGGGCACTGCATCTTGAGCTGAGTAGGGCAGGAATGCTGATGTTTCCTTGCATGCAGAGTATGTTCCACTCCAGAATAAGTCTCCACATTTTTCACATTCTGAAAAGAAAGCAGAGAATACACAAACTCCCTGGGAGTGCTGCATAGGTTCCCAGCCCCCAGCCTGTGATGAGAAGGGGGCTTATGAGACAGATGGAGCTCTGACTGTGCTCTGACTGTGGTCTCAGTTCCCCTTTAGAGTAGTTGTTTCTGGGTCAAGACAGAGAATTTTATAAAAACAGAACAACTACTGGGATTTTCAGAAGGTGTTTTGGTCCCTCACAAATAATCAAGAGGAGCAGGATGAGTGAGAACTGTCTGCATCTTTACTCCTCACATCTCTGCCCTGAACAGCATGCGTTCATCTGAATGGCCTTGTTAGGTCTGTGCTTCGTCTTTTAAGATTAGTCAGTCAGCTGAGAAAAAAAGTAAGCTCGATGTTGGATTAACCACCTCTGCTTTAGTAAGATTTCTATCAGGAGCTGGCAGTGGGAAAGGATATATTCCACACAACATAATTGTAATACTTAAAGCCTGAAAAGAAGATTTGTGTGAAATAGGCATGGCTTGCCTTTAAAATGAGCTTAAAATTCACAGCTGTAGAGGGTGACGGTAATGATGGGAAGATTCCAAATCAGTGCTTTAAGTTCTACCATTCAACTGAGCAGTCTTCCTTCAACTGGACTGGAGTCCTCCAGTAGTTGAGTTATTAATCTTTTGTTCAAGAGGAACAGAAGATACTTTGCTCTTTTTTTAGAAGAAAACTCTTAAGTGTACTCTTTATATTTTTTCTAAATAGTTTTAAATGACACCCTGTAGGGCAGACAATGAAGAGCCTAAATTAGATATCTTAGAGTAGGCCTCTCTTCGATATCTCAGACTCCGCCTTTTCACTTAATGCCAGGCAGTATTAGTCTATGGTTTGGGCAAAAGTGTATTCATGTCTGGCATGGACAGAGCTCTTGCCCATGAAGCAAGGAGCCTGGTCATTTGGTGGCGCTGTGGTTATGCCATGAAACCTATTGTGTGGCTCACCCAGGACTTAGAACTTCCCTGGGGTCATCCTGGACTCTCCTTTTCCAGAAAGGGAGGTAAGTATACAGCAGCTGATGGATCCTGCCTGCTCCTCCTTGTTGGTCCCCATGGGTACATGCTTTCTCTTTGAAGTGTTTTAAAGCATCCTGGATACATTTAGAAGTACAGACTATTAGTACTCATTGACGACGCATTTGGGAAATGGATGCCAAGGCCACTCTGTGGTCCAGAATTCAACAGAATAGTGAGCAGTTCTCAAGGTAATGTAATAAATGGGCAAAGGAGTTTAGTTCGCCTCAGTTCTCATGTACTTGCAGATGTGTAGGCTGGGCCTAGTGCCTAGGAAATGTTAGCTGTTGCTGTTATTACTGTTAGTGCAGTGTTCTGATTTAGTTAGCTTCTGGTGACACACATTTTTTAGTCCTTTAGCTGATCCTTACACTCTGTTACTCTGTGCTGCTTGATGTGTAAGAGATGACGGAGTTCTAAGACAACAGGAGGCAGAGATGGGGATGAGCCAAGGCTGCAAGGGGCGAGTTGGAACTGTATCTAACAGCCAGCTTGGAATGCCGCAGATGCAGCGGGCCTGAGGCTGAGGTTCAGCCTCAGCCACTGATGGGAATAGCTGCTTTGTAGTGCTGGAAGTGCCTGCGTCAGCTGTGACTGTGGGCCCTACTTTCTTTCCTTTGAGTAAATGCAGAACAGAAATCTTTTTATCTCCTTTCTCTTCCCTTCTGTATCCAGACTGCAGAAATGCCTGCCTCACTGATGTCTCCTTTTTACTCCATTCCTAGTTTTTTTACTTCATGGGAAGAGTTTAAAGAGTGAGCAAACCCTTTAACCATCCTTCCTGTGTCCCCTTCCTGCCAGGTGCTGTATTGCTCAGCCTCATTGCTGGAAGACTGTCCAGGAAACTTTGGGCCTCCAAATCATGAAAGACCCTGCAGAAAAGGGGACTCTCTTTTTTCTTTTGTCACATTAGGGATATTGTTATTTCCCATATTCTACTATATCTGTATTCTAAAAATTTAAGAAGATCTTTTTTTTAAGGTGTTTTGGGTGTGGCATTAGGGAGAAACTGTGAGGAAGTGAAGGGCTTCCTATCTGTCCTGAGCAGATTCCAAGTTTGCCTTGGGCCTTGGGCTCCCTATGCATGGCATGGCTTTTGCTACCCAACATTTTGAAATCCCCATTTCCACTCCCTGCCTTGTCTTCAGGCATCTGTCATAGGAGCCATTGTCAGCTGTGTGGAGTTGCTGACTGTTACCGTTACACTTGTGGCTGGGGAAGGCGGGGAGAGAGGTGTTACCATCAGAGAACGGAGTGCTGAAGGGGCAGGTAGGATTTTGATAGGCAAAAGAATTGTGTGTGGGGAAGCAGTGAGGACTGTGCATCATAGAAGGGACCTCCCACATAAGGACTAAGGAACAGAGGTAATTCTGAGTGTCTTTTATTTTGTATTTTGGAATGTGTTAATTTGCACAGAAAAGCACTGGTATGACAGGCCTGCGACTGCTGTTCTTAGGCCTGCTTGCAGGTTTGGCTATTGATGGCATCTGTATTTTAAGAGGGTTCCTGCCATTCCTTAAGAATGGCTCAGTATGCCTAAACTGTTTGGGAAAACAATATGGTTTATACTGAGTACCTGCTTTTCTACTAGGAATGTGGAATTTTGTCACAAGCAAGGGAGACAGAGCCTCTGAGCCACCCTCAGTGAGAATCCTGGACACTGAGTCCCTAGTGAACTTCATGTGTGTTGTCACCTGTGACTCCTAGCCAGAGAGGCCTTTTGGAAGCTTGCACCTGGATTTCTGTACATTTGATCCCATACATCTTTTCTTTTGGCTGATTCAGCTTTGTGTTCTTTTGCTCCAATACATCATTACCATGAGAAATGCCACATGTTGAGCCCTCGTGGTGAATTGTTGAACTGAAGGTAGTCTTGGGACTCTTACGCATAGGTATGTTAGTGAATACGTGATGTAGAAAAGATAATCTACTTACTCAAAGATGCTGTGTCAAATAAGTATTTTTTTTCCTAGTCCTTTATCATAATTTTCTTTCTGTGAGGAGAAAGAGTTGTATTATTGTAAAAAAAAAAGTCAGAGTTACCTGCTTTAGAAGTAAAGATATTTCTATATTGCATTAAACTTACTCTGGGTGAGCTGTAATTGTAGCAGTTGCTAAAGATTGTTTTGTGAGAGTATGTGTTCTTAAATTTATAGAAATTCAGAAGGCGTGTTCAAGAATCTACACAAGTGTTAAGAGAACTGGAAATTTCTTTAAGAACAAATCACATTGGGTAAGTATGCCTCTTTAACCCCTTAACTCTAAGGCCTTTGGATAGTTCACAGAATGACTGAATCATATCCAAGAATCAAACTTCTTTATTGGTCACTATAAGTTAAAAGACTGATATTCAGTGTATTTTCTTTTTTTAGTACTTGAACTACTCAGTGTGCAAGAATCAGAAGTAGGAAAGAGTTCTCAATCTGGGATATTTATAATAGTTATACTTTTTTTTTTTTTTTGGCTTGGATGTGATAAAAATGGGCAATTGAGTCAGGTATGGTGTCCTATGCATGTAATCCCAGCACTCTGAAAGGCTGAGGCAGGAGGATCTAGATGGACTAGAGTCCATCTAGTACAATTTATTAAGACCCTAAAATGAAAAACTTAAAAAGGGACTGAGGATGTAGTTCAGTGTGAAGTCCCTAGGTTCAACTTCCAGTACTGCCAAAAAGGAACACGGGGTTCATGATAGTGTCTGTGTGGCTACGTACACAGCAGTTCTCTGGCAAGTCAGAAGCCCTCAAGAGTATGGTCAGTCTGAAATTCTGCAAAGTTTTTAAGCCTTCACTGTAGTTTTCCAAGCTGGCTAGTTTTAAGCTGTTCTGTTCCCCTTTTCTCAATTCCTTGGAGCTTCTGGCCAGAAGGGAATGGAAAGTGGAGTTATGTTAGCTGCCCTGTCTTGTTGCACTCAGGCACATGCTGAGTCTCTCTTCCTTACACCATGAAATGTAAATCCATGGTGAGAAATCATGTTTAGGGAATCTCCGAACCAAGTGGTTCTGAAGGTTTCTTGGATACAACAACATGGGTGCTATGCCTAAGGAAAGAATGAGCTTTATTACATTCTCTCTCACTACTGGGATGGTGTAATTGTAGTACTTTAAAATAAGACGGTTCATCTGAAAGACAGAATGATATCAGATATCCTGTTTTATGAGTTTTGTAAGAAATGCCCATTTGACATTGGGCAAGTTATTTCTCAGATTTTTGTATTTTACAATGAGAGGGCCATAGATAGTGTTTTGTCTTTTAGGATGTTCTATGATAATTTTTTCATGTCTGTCAAAAATGAAATGTATGCATAATTATAATTTTACAGAGTCAAATATATTACATAGATAATATTTGTGCTTTACACTGTGACTGGTATAAGCCTTTCACGTGATTAATTAGCCCAGTTAGAGTAAGCTTTTGGGTGTGTCTGGGGGAGTGGCTCAGTGGTAGAGTACATGAAGCCTTGGGTTCATTCGTACTACTCCCCCACATTCTGCCAAAAAGAAAACAAACAAACAAACAAACAAACAGCAACAACAAAACACTTGGGTGAGAACGTTCATTTCCTGAAGAATAACTTCGCAGGCTTGCCTATGGAGAAAATGAAGTCTTGAGAAAATGAAGTGTTCCTCGCCTTTGTCCCCCAAAATTGGACTGTAGCAAAATGGTTCATGTAGTCATAATTTTAGAACTGGAAGTGAAATTAAGGATTGCTTAATCCCTCACTTTACAGATACAAAGAGTAAGAACCAGAGATGGCGGGTGAATCATACACAGTCTACAGCTGTAGAGCCAGGTGCTTTGGGTCAAATTCTCTGTACCATTTTCTGAATTGCTTACCCTGGCAGCTCTTTCTCTGAAAGGAATTAAGATAATCAGAGCTCTTGAATCAAAGCTCTGAAGCTTGTCTATTGAGGGTGAAAGTGGTGGTAGTTTAATGCAGTTGGGCATCCATACTTAGGAAATTGAAATATTTTCCGATGTTTATGGATCAGAAATGAGATTCTAGTTACAGCCCAACCCGATGCCTTGGTGCTTCTTAACTGAAAATGGTGGAGTGAATTTCAGCCAGGATTTCTACAAATTGTCAAAAAGCACTTCTTTAAGCATTGCTGAAATAATGTGAAATTGACCATCAAATACCAAACAAAATGATCATTTTCAATCCAAAGTTGGCTGAGTAGAAGAGTCTTTGTTGGGTTGAAGCCAGTGCAGTCTGCAAGCAATTGGAGTGGTTCATTGTATAGGATACTGTAGACAGGCTGAAAGATTCTTATATTTCTTTCATCTACACCAGCTAAAGTTTTCCTTTGCCAACAACTTATGTGAGATACTCTGAGAAAGCTTTGGCTTTAGCTGCAGAAAAATTTATGGAGATGCCTTGTCTGGTGTATGCAACCAATTACTGGCGTAAACTTCGATAGAATAAAACCACACACCAGAATTTTATCTTGCCCATCCATAAACTTAAGTCCTGGATTCTTTATTATGTAAACTAACTGACTTGATATCATTTAATTGGGAAATCTTTTGAAGAATTACTTAATGATAAAACTAATCGGTACCGTGGGAAATTTATGGAATGCAAGGTGCTGTGTAAGAGATCTGTATGTTTTATTTTACTGTTTAAGGTAAGCTGATAGGGAGTTGGATGCCCATTTGTCTCACAGAAGCAGATCTTGATGTAAATTTTTGCTATGCTCCTTTTAGTTGTTTGATCTGATGTAAGCTACAGAAATGGTCTGCACTTACCATGTGACCTAAGTTAGCTTCTGTATAAAATTAGGCAATTATACTTAGCTCTTGGGAGCGTTGTAAAGTTTAAATGAGATTTTAAAAAAAAGATCTAATTGAGGATCAGATATATAGTAGTTACTCAGTATATGGTAGCTATTGCTTATTGTTAGGTGTTGTAGTCAGGCATTGCAAAGAAAATAGGACAGTGCAGGACACATGATTTACAGTATTATTTTACAATGGTCACCCAAAGAGTCAAATACAAAAGAAAGAGTGCAGGAAATCTGTCCATGCAGAGACCCAAAGAATCCAGGTGAGGGCCTGGATCCCATGGCAATGTCCTGCATGAGTCCAACTGAAGACCTAGAGCCCATGACAGTGCCTCACTATGAGGCCAGCTGAAGGCCTAGAGCCGAGGCAGTATCCCATGCAAATCTGTTTCGGTCCTTTTGGGCCATCCATGCTCGGCACCATGCTAATTCATTTCAGCTGGTGTTACAAGTTGACCACCAGTTGTCAATCCATATTAGTCTTGTGGCAAACAATATCCTAACAATTCTGCAATAATATATATATCTGTAAGGGATTTTATACAGAGAATATTACCTTCTTCATCTAAAATGACCCTAAAACGTAGAGGATTTTGAAGATTGTGGTTCCCAGAAATGAAAAGGAGGGATTACATTTTAAAAATCTACTTCTCCTGAAAAAATCATTCTTGGCACATGCTTTCATTTCAAGGTTATTGGGCTTCTTTGAGATAACATTCTAAACTATAGCTTTGTCAAGCTAAGAGTTTGGGCTGAGTTTTGATATAAGCCTAAAACTCTATAAATGGAGCGATCTTCCAAGAAAGAAAATTAATTTTCTGTGAGCCAAATTGAAATAAGATTTGGGCTACACATAATCCCATTCACTCACTCTTAGGAACAATAACAGTAGCTGGGAATTGCATTATGACTTATCCAAGCCCCTAAAATTACCTGAAATATCCTTGAAATGAACCAAGAGCTGTTAAAATGCACTGAGGCACATGTGAGTGGGAAGATGTCATGATCCTTTGGATATCACGGGCATAGGATTCAAATGTCAGTAAGGGTGAGCTGGATAGATTTACTGGCTTCATTCTGTAGAACTGGGGTATAAGTGATCTGTCTGGCAGGTAATTTATTTTAGTAAAACTGCCTATAATGATGGAAAATTACTTTTCATTCTGAGCACAAGGTCACAGAAGTTCCGAAAGGTGATTATTTCACTTTATCTTATGGGGAGTTGAAAGAACAGGGATGCAATTCTGAGAGCCTGTGATAACTTGGCAAGGAGGGGAAAGATTTGTACAAAAGGAGCCGAGGAACTGCTTAGCACCATCTTTTCCCCTGGACTGCCAGTCCTTGCGGGAATCAGTGCTGGCTGGACCAGGCTAACAGGTGAAATGAAATGCTGGAGAGTAACCAGGGCTGCTCTTAAGATGTATGCAGTATGTATGGGTGTGTGAGTCTATCTGGGTATCCTGTGACTCATTCATTCATTACATGGCAAGAATACTGAAGGATACCTACTAAGGGTCTTACTTGATTTTACACCACTTGGAAGCACTGATGTTTGAACTTAGATATGTCCAAATATAAAGTCTCATTGTTCAAACCAGTTTAGCTCAAGTTTTTTAGTATCAGAATTCCTTGATACTCTTTATTTTTAATATGGCTCATCTATTTTTAAACTCAGTAACCAACCTTTTGTTTAGTTGGTTGTATCTATGAGTGTACTAGACTTGAAATCAGTAAATTTTAAGTTATTTAATTACAATATTTAATAAACATTTACTTAATATAAATATAAAATAAATATTTTGATTTATTGTTTCATAAAATATAACTTCTAAAAATGATTGACAGGAGTAGCTTTTTAAAAAAACTTTGGTAGATCTCTTTAGTGTCTGGTGAATAGAAGACAGCTAGATTCTCTTATCTGTGTCTACATTCAATTTGTTGATACTGCGTATTATTTTTATGTATATGAAGAAAGTTGGACTTTAAGGTGTACATGCTTAGAAAAAGGACTTTTTAAATGGTTTTTTTGGATAATTGTGGATTTTTTGATAGTATAACCAAAATTCAACAAGTGGTAATTATTCTTTAAAGATGGTTGTAATGTGGATTCTGAAGCTATATCACATTAGTCAGCGTTTCATTGGTGGGACAAAATACCTGACATACGCAACTTAAAGGAGGAAAAGTTTATTTTGGTTTAGGGTTTTAGAAGTTTCTGTCTGCGATCAGTTGGCTCCAAGGCAGAATTGCCATGAAACAGAGAGAGAAAAAGCTAGAGAGAAAGGAAGGGACAGGGGACAATGGCATGCCCCTGAGTGACCTACTTCTGTCTGACATGCCCACTCAGCTGTGAACTCGTCAATGTATTAATCCATTGGTGAGGTCAGTATCCTCAAGATGCAGATACCTTTTAGACACGACCTCTGAATATTGCTGCATTGGGGAATGGACCCTTCATTCAATACATGAGACTGAGGGCATTTCCTATTTAAACCACAACACATATCAATGAACTTTCTGTGTTCTAGTATGTTAAAATCCATTGTGAAATGTGAAGAGAACAAGGGAGACGGTAGGGGAAAGGAAGGAATGGAAAGGGATTAAAAAAGAGAGAATGGAAGGGAAAACTTGGAAACAAAGCTTTTGTAAATGGGGAGGGAGGAAAACTGGTTGAAAGAGGAGGGGAGGGAAATGCTTAAAAAAGAATTAAGACAAATTGTGTACTGCTACAATTCCCTGTGATGAATGTGATTATTATGTATGGCAAATATGTATACTAACAAAAAAATGTTTTAAAAAAGAATGCTAAAAAAATCCATCGTATCATCTTTGCTTTGAATGCATATGGATAGATAAATGTATTTTTACTTGTAGATCTTGTGACATGATTCATCAGTCTCATGCATTAATCATTTAGAAAACATCGTTGCCCTGAGATTATTCTGCTCTTTCAAATGTTAGAAGATGTTGTTCTTTGATTTTATTTTTTAAAATCACAATTGTTAACAATCACCAGTCTCATCAGAGCATACTTTTTAAGTATTGGGAAGCCATCAAATTGGTGGATGCATGCAGATTTCCTAGAATTATTTTTGCTTCAATGATCAGATTTTGTCATTGTTTACAAATATTGTGTTATTTTCCCTGAAATGATAGATTCACTGCATATATTACCAATATCTTCCAGTTATCCCACACAGAATGACCACAGTTAGTCATTTTTTACAAGTAAATTGGCAGTCCCGATAGGAAGGCACTGGGTGTGGTGACTGATGTCTGTAACCCCAGCACTCTGGGTGGCTGAGGCAGGATAATGGCAAGAATGAGCCCTGCATGGACAATAAAACAAACAAGAGCTCGGAGTGTAATTTGCCACGAAGACCTTGAGTGCAGTCCTTAGTACACCAAGAAGTGGCTAGTTCAGCTTGTGACGGAGCAATTGCCCAAGTGCTTTTCCTCAAAATAACCATGATAGCTGTGTGTGTAGCAGAAACGTTTTATGTGAGCTTCTTATTTTGTCACACCAAAAATTAAAAAGATATACCCCAAATCAAGTTTTAACAGATCAGTAATTTTTATTACTTAGAGTGTTCTTAAATGAACTGGCTTTTTTTTTTTTTTAAACACCTTTTCTGATTGCAGGGGATGAACAATACAATGAATAGGCATACTCTTTGGTGGCAGCAGTTTTATCTTGTTTTCTTTTGTTTTATTTTTTATACCACGAATGTTAGAGTTAACAGAGTAAAAATAGCATAGCTTACTATTTTAATGAAAATAGTTTTATCCTTACAGATGCCCTGGAGGAATTTTAGAGACCCTTAATGATAAATGGAGTGTGCTTTGAGAATCAGTTTACAACACTGCCTAACAGATTTAGTGTCTAGTGTCGAATTTGGGTAATGCTTATCTTTCTCTTACTTGCCATGATTTTTCAGCAAGCTCATTTCCTGTATCTGTCCATAAGATCTCACTTTAAAGGGGACCTGCAAAGGGAATTCATTTTTTGACCTTTTTTCTTGTACGTCTTTTGGCTGTTTTGTTTGATCTTGAAAAGCCAGGAGGGTCCCTTCAGACTCAGTGTTTCAGCGAGAACAGTGAGGTCCTAAGAATTGGAATGGCAGTGAGACCAAACCTTTGAAGTAAAGCTGTGAGCAGTTTACAATTTAGCAGTGAGTATTATCATCTTTACTTTGAGTCCAGTTTTTTTCCAGCACTATTTTTCATTATCACTGCCTTCCAGCTTTTAAGCATCTGATTTGGAATTTGCCTAAATTCAGATTTACAACATGTGGTAATTACATATGAATCTGTGAGGCTCATGTTCCTCAGGAAGTAGTGTAGGCTCTCAGAGTCAGAAAATAATTCCACTTTCCAAAACTTATAATCACTCAATTTGAAACCATTTGCCTATTGGCAGCATATTAAAAAAGTGTGCATAGCATGCACAGAGATGGAAATGGAAATAATTTACTACAAGAACATGAACTATGATGGTCATTGCATGGTCAAATACATAAATCTGCAAAATGAAGGATTCATAGTCTTTTAATGCCTTTAGATTCAAGATACTGCATTTGAAGTTGCCGTTTTTGTGTTTGCTTATTTTCTTTCTTTACTTTTCCATTTACACAGATGGGCTCTCTCAGCTATCCTCTTCTGTAGAGAATGTCCTAAGCGGATAAGGAGCAGGGGCCGGGAGGACAGGGCTGGAGTGAGGGCTGTCTTTCTCTTATAATCTATATTCTTATTGCTGACATATCTTTTCTAAGCTGACACTGATGAAGGCGGCAGGCAATCCTGAATGATTATATCTTCTTCTTTTTAAAATCATGTAACAGTGGCAGGGCCACATCAAATGTCCACTGAGAAACATGCAGCTTAGAAGCACACATTCACTCATGAAATTAAAGCAGAGGCAGGGCATTTTCTCCCTAGCTGGCTCCTTATGACATAGACATCAGGCTCCCGCCTTTCACATGGAAAATGGCCAGAAGAACCTCAAAGTCAGCAAAGAAAAATGGAGGCATCCGTGAGGATATCGAAGTGAAGATAAACCAATTGATCTTTATGCCTGCATCAAAGCATTGTGGGTCAAGAGAATTTAGCTTTGACTTACTTGGCTATTTCCTGCTTATTTTTATTTTTACATTTCCTTGCCTGGATCATTGTCCTCTTACCCATTTTGTGACTGAACATCCTAAGTGAGATGGAGGTACTGGTGGTTGAGATGACCTGTATTCTTGGGAGGCAGTGTCTGAAGAATCACCTCGAAGGAGCTTCAGTAGATGTTTTTCTCAGCTTCTGAATTAATGAGCAGCTGAGATAGAAGATGTGAAACTGAGACTACCCTGAATCTTCTGGACCTTTGTTATTATTTTTGTATTAAATCGATACCCTCTACCAAGGGCCAGTTTGCTTTGTGCAATCACAGCTTATGGCCAGACTAATGGGAAGACCTCAGAGAAGCTCAGGTTCCTGAGTGTGAACAGCCAGTCATCTGATATCAGTAGAGAGCTGCAGCCTCAAAGGTCTCTTGCCAATAATAAAAATACGTATATTTTACTATTTTGAAATGTAAGACCATTCATTGTCTCTGAGACCTAGCATCATAGGAATTATTTAAAATACGTATCTAAAAGTGGATGTTGTGAGATCATGCATGTGGCTGTTTTGGAAACTTTAGCCTTATCGTCAAGCAGCCCTGTTCCTTGTGTTTAGGTCTTATAACAAAGCCACTTTGTCAGGCCTAACAGATGGTGTTTTCTTTGCCAGTGTTGCCACTCTGCGTTTCTCTTAAAGA
This sequence comes from Dolichotis patagonum, assembly GCA_004027295.1. Taxonomy (NCBI): domain Eukaryota; kingdom Metazoa; phylum Chordata; class Mammalia; order Rodentia; family Caviidae; genus Dolichotis; species Dolichotis patagonum. Next base: position 290,068 of record PVJX010000161.1, on the reverse strand, counting down.
TTGCATGTTTGCAGCCAGCTGTGTTTAAGTGTGTACATTCTGTGGTAGTCTGTCTGAGGCATTTGGGGTAAAACACAAAGTAAGCTGTCTAATTTCCCACTTTGCTGCCTCCTAGAAATACCTGCAGACCAGAGTTTACATCATGGAGATGATGGGACTGGGAGAAATTATGAGCTTGAAGATAAAACAACCCCCCATCCTCCCTAAAAGACATTCTGACTCGATTAGATCTTTTCATCCTTTAAGACAAAATCTCAAGCGGTTTATCATTCTTCTGGACACATGGTAGGATTGTGCTTGCTGCCGTTTTAATAGCAGGCAAGATAGGCTTCCATAGCAGCTGTCATGTCCATAGCTGTTCAGACTTTTCAGCATGGTGTTCAGGGAGGAAAGCAGCCACTGGCACCTCTGCCTCACATGATAGTAGCTGATCTTTTACTTACTTGTTGGAGTTTCTCTTGGAGTGAAGGTTTAATCAAGGTGTACTGCTTATTCATCGAAGACGAATGCACTGGAGGAAATCTGTAGAATATACAGTACCTAAGTAATGATGTTGTTTGACCACCCTACCAGAGCTGTTAGGGAAAGCATATAGAAGTGTGTAAACATCTCAATGAACTGTTAAGCACCATTCAAATGTAAAGTCATGTTATTTAAAAATGAATCATTTAACAAATATTTGTCATGCGTTGTCCTTGGTGATGGTCTATAGTGTTTGCAGCCTTTAAAGAGATTTTTAACATTCATGGAAAAATTATGCAAATCATTATCCCTATTGAATTTCCAGAAGCCCATAAACACTGACCTCTCATTGGCTGGCTTAGTGGTTTCTTCAGCTTAGTGTGCCAAGAAGTTTAGCGTGGATTTGGAGGCAAGTCTGGATTTTAGTGGTTGCAGCGTCATGGACCCCAGTCTGCCTTATGCTCTGTGCAGTCTTGGCTCCTTCAGCCAGCGGGCTGTGGATCAGTTGTGGTAGAAAAATGTACATTTAGCAAGTTTATTTTTCTAGAAAGTGTTTTATGGATTATCCTGAGTCTCCCAAAGAGTAAAGTACAGGGTGACACACATGCACTTTTTGCTCCTTGTGCATTGAGATTTTGTAGTTTGTTTCTATTGTCTCTGCAAGCTCCTACCTCATGGGCAGTGGTCTAGGCCTTCCTCTGTGTTTCTTTTCAGCACTGGATGTTATTCTGGGGAAAACCAAAACTTTCCAGTATGTCTTTTCTGTATCGGGTCATTTGATGAACTGCCTCAATTTTTTTTTCTCCAACAGATGGGTCAGAGAGTTTTTGAATGAAGAAAACAAAGGCCTTGATGTTCTAGTAGAGTATCTGTCATTTGCACAGTATGCAGTAACGTAAGTAAAATTTGGGTTGCTTGTATTTGAATTTCATGTGGTTATGGAAGCTATAGCTTAGTGGTAAAATTATACACTGCATTAAGATGATGTGGGAGGGCTTAAAGAGGTTTGTTTTTGTTTGTCTAACTTAAAACAGTCACTTAAGTGTTACTAGAAATGCCTTTAAGCCAGAAATGAAACAGGTAAGTAAAAGTCACCCATAGCAAACCCTTATTTTTAGTTCTACTGAACTGCACCCTAAGCTCCTATTTTAAAAATTATTTTAAAAAGGTTGTAGCTCAGTGATAGAGTGCTTGCTTAGCATGGTCAAGGAACTTGGATTCAGTCTGTACGATTGCAAGTGTGTGGACACATGTACACGTATGTGCTGTAATAGATGCATAGAAAATGATTGCAGAAATGGACACTGGGAGGAAAAGGCAAACAGAGAGTGTTTTTTTCTTTCACGTGTATTTGTGTTGTTTCAATTTTTTCCTGTGACCTGGGGATAGGATAAAGTAGAGGAGTAGAATAGGGGAAAGCCCTACATATTTAACTTTGTTTTTGTTATTTCATCAATCTCTCCTATTTTCTTGGCTTCTAGGATGATTTAGAGCAGGGCTGGAATGTGTACATTTGAATGAGGCTTTCTCGTATTCATTTTCTCCTTTAATCAAAAAATGTTCCATTCCCCACAGATAAGGCCTTTTCTTCGCAGACTGAGGCAGTGATGCTATGATTATAATTTGACTGCAAGCTATTGCACTCCACATGGTGTTTTTTCCTTCTTTCATTCTATAAATGCTGTAACTTGATTTTTATGCTGCTTAACTTCAAAACAGTTGTAAGACTTAACCAGGTATAATCTTAAAATCCCCATCACTTCCCCGAGAATTTATAAAGAGAAAACTATAATTATTCTTATCATATGGATGCAGAAACTGAAATGTTAGCTGAAACGGGCTTGCTGGGTTTCTGTTTTCATACCTCTCAAGTATTAAATGCAATGGACTTAAAAAATAAAAACCACACAACTCCAACAGATAAGGTCATATCTTCCTGTCAAGTTGTACTCTGAAATATAATCTAGTTTTTATGGCATGTTCTTCCAAACTTTACCTGTCCTTTGCATGAAAACCATACAATCTTTCTTATGCTTCATGTTATATGATCAAATACAGTAACATTCCTCACTGCATATTTTAAAGTCTAGAGACTATTTCTAGAATGGAGAACTAAGAAAAGTCAGGATTACTGGAGAATAGTGTGTTATATATTCTGTACTTGCTATAATGAGTTCTTTACCTGCATAATAATTGGATTTCAAACCATATTTCCCAATTGTACCCTCACAGAGTCAGCGGGGACATATTGTGGTACTATGTTGGGATTCTTGTAATGTACAAGGCAATAGCCAACAAAAGATCAGAACCTAGCCTTCTTGTTTCCTACTCATGTGGCTTAGGTTTATTATGTTTATTTTGGCATGGACTTGAAGGTCTTGCTTTTTAGTTTTGCTTTGTTTTAATTAGTTAATGTTACATATACATGTATAAACTGTCTTTTATCTCGAAACTAGTGGACCTTAGATTTTCTTGCTGTTCTTTGTCATATGACAATTTCCCAGCCTATGGAGTGTGAGTCTGTGAGATAGAGGATTCACTAAGCTGCGCCTTTCCTTTTTCTGCGTGAGAGTGGGGATGAGCAGAGAGGGATGTATGTGTGTAAATGGCTGAATTACATGGAAGCTGCAGAGGGAACCTGGTGAGCATGTTGATACCATGAGCAATCTTGGGGTGTTGTCTTGGTTTAACCTCCTTTACTCTTGATTGTAGTCTTCCATTTTCAGTGCTTCAGGTTGTCTTAGGTCACCCTGTTTTGCATCCTTTCTGTTCAGTGTTGTCTCCTGCAACCTAGGACATGACAAACCAGTACTGGATATGTGCACCAGTTTCTGCCTTCTAGGCTTTAATAGGTGGGCAGTGTCATCGGAGTTTTCCAATCACTACTCCAGTGGCATCTCATTTTGGCATCATACTTTTATTAAAAAAAAAAACATAGATACTTTCTAGTATGCATCATTTTTTTTCTTCTGAAAGATCTTTTGAAATCTTCCTAAGGATATTAATTGTAGATGCCTTCTGTTTGTTGTACAATTCAATCAGGTGTTACATAGTAGAACTGTGCATAAGAATGATGAATGCAATCTTTTTTTGGAAATGCAGAATTACTATTTTCTGTGAGAGGAAAAATACTTGGAGCACAAAGGCCTGTGTGTTTAAAATTGTGGCTCCTAAAAATATAGAAGAGGGAGCAACTCAACTTGCCATTTATTTTAACATGGTTAACATGAGTAATAACCTCAAAAAATGTCAGAGAAACAACAGTCTTACTTTAAAGAGTACCACATTGGGAAGAGATTCCAAAATCAAAGCAAATCCTTAACTTCACTAGTAATGTTTCACATATGGTTGGAAAAGTATACTTGCCAACACACTAGGAGAAAATACTCAGTGAAAATTGATGGGTAGAATACATTAGTATAAACCTAACATATTGACTTGTTAAAGCAAAACGAAGACAGCTGTTACGATCTTTTTCCACCTTCTACCAGAGCAATTTAGCAACTGGTAAGTTAGCAGGCCTTATAGTAGAATATAAATAATGCATCACTACTTAATTTTTGCTATTCATTGCTCCATGATTCTGTTGCCAGGCCCAGTATTTTCCTTTCTTACACTTTTGAAGCTAACCCCGAGTCTGTGGGAATTTTTTTTAATACCCTTTTTACTTTTCTTTGCAAAGACTTCTAGAGTGCACATGTATTATGGGGACAACAAGTGGTATATATCCATGTATATATATGAAAGTGAATTTAAAAAATTTTCAGCAGCGTTCTTCTTTTATTGTAGTTTTGACTTTGAAAGTGTGGAAAGTACCGTGGAGAGTTCAGTGGACAAATCAAAGCCCTGGAGTAGGTCCATTGAGGACCTGCACAGAGGGAGCAACCTGCCCTCACCCGTGGGCAACAGCGTGTCCCGCTCAGGAAGACACTCTGCACTGCGGTAAGTGCCTTTAATCAGAAGGAACCTGCTGTAGGGTGTGCTAGGACAGCTGGATCCCCTTCTTCTGCTGATTCTGGACGGTATATCAGTGCATCTTGCCACAAAGCAATTTCATTTTGGATGACTCTTAAGTGGAAGTTACTTTCAGAGTTCATGGATCCTCCCATTGGTCCGTACTCTTTAGCTTCAAGTAGCCTTTTGAAAATACCATACTTGAATCAGCATAGGAGATGAGACATTTCTGCCAAAGGATTAACAGAGTAGTCTCACAGCAGACAAATGTCTGAAACACAGTGGGTGCTGACACTGTGATGCAGGTACTGTTTCTAGCATAGAGGCAACACTTTGAGATCTAAGCATCTAAAGAGTGAGCCTCTTTGCTTTCTGTTCTTTATGCCTTTTCTGCTGCCCTCTTCTACTTGGAGCTGAGTCATAGCTGCAGAAGGCTGGAGTGAATTGTTTTTTTTTAATTAATGAGGTATCTTTAAACAGTTTATTTGGTTAGATGTGCTTCAGTTGTCAAACTTGCATTTCCTCCTAGGATTTCCCTGTTAAATAGTTCCTGACTGAAATACTCCCAGGCTAACGGAGGATTAGTGCTTACCACTTACAACGATTTGGGCTGTAATGCATTGCTGGGCTTGTTCATTCACTGATACCTATGACTGTTCAGAAATTGAGAAAATAGTTTTGAGTTTCTCTAATTTGCTAGACACTGTGTTTTTGGAGTTAACTGTCCATTAGTAGATAAGTCAGCTCTTCTCAGAATCAAGTTGAAGATACCTCGAGCAAGTTCACAAAGCTTTCTATGGTCTACGAATTTAATATAAAGTCTTATAGCCATTTATTGCTTAGTCTCTGTGGCTTGAAAATCTTATCTCAAGTATTTCTGACATGATCAGGCAAAAGGACATTTTTGTTGTATTTGAAATAACTATGGATTTTGGATCATTGTAGTAGAGTTGTTAGAAAAGGAGACTTTTAGACCTTTCAGATTTGATTGCCTTTTAATTATCTCTTTTCCCATTGACTTGGGTTTGGTCATTTTTGGTTCATGGATTTGTGCCTGGTTTTATTTCTGTATTAGTTAAAACATTCTCTATAATGAAGTTCAATTCTGGTGAAGTGTTTGATGTTTGATTATGCTTCCAACAAACCATTTAAATTTTCCTTGTTACAAAATGCTAAACACGCTAATGGCTTTAGAATTAATTGATTCTAAAATAACAAGGGACAGTATTTCACTCCACCTTCTGATATTTTGAGGAGTCAAGGACTGTGTAACCTGCCAGTCTGCGTAAGCTTGACAGGTGGGCAGAGGAATATGTGGAAGTTGGAGAAAGTCCTGTTGTGCTTGAAGAATTCCATAGTCACCCTGTTGCTCAAATAGAAATTCTCACCACTAGTTCAATGGATAACTGTATGTAAGGGGTTTAGTTTACAAAGTATATTTTAATTTGATTTTTCTGTGATTCCTTAATTACAAAGTTTCATATATCAGCCAGCTACCACCTAATAAGCACTCTTTTTTCGGATTAATATTTCACCTTGTAAAAATTATTAAAATCTTTTCCCAGGGATCATATTTCTGGTATAGTGGAAGGATCAGGGAAATATCCCAGGCTCAAGGAACTTTGTGACTCTGGGACCGGGAAGGCTGGGTACAGGGACATAAAAAATGAGCCTGGGGTGCTTTGCACTGGCTCATGATATATACTGTTAACATTTATTTTCCATTGGAAAACAGACTGAAAATGTGGAAGCAGACCTGGTGGAAATGGTTCCTGGAGAAATAGGAACTGTGTAATTTTCTGGTTGGCAGGTTGCTCAAAAATGACCCACTAAGAAACCAACACAGCACTCTTCTGTTCTGTGTTTTAACACTTTTAGGTCAGGGGAGGGGGAGCATTGAGATTACACTTGACCGTACTTCATGATTTTTAGTAACTAAAGGAAGTCAACAGGACAGTTTTTGTTCCATTTAGTGACTCAAAGCTTTGACTTTTGTTTTTGTTTTGAAACAGTGTGTATCAGTGGTAGTTCAACATTTTTGGTTCATGGATTTGTGCCTGGTTTTATTTCTGTATTTGGTCATTGGATAGCATCTGTTACATATAAAAGCAGCAGTCAGATGTAAGGCATATGGTACGTGTTGCTTTTCATTTACTCAAAGATTGTTTACATTTTTTCCTCTTCCTCTTCCTCTTCCTCCTCTTCTCCTTTCATTCTCTCTTCCCCACACTACCTTTACTTTTTTGGATTTCTTTTTGTTATTGTTATTTTTCATTCTGCCTCTCACTTCTGATTGCCTCCTCTGCTTTGTCCTTCCTCATCTTGCTGTTCCTTCTCATTCTGGTTCTATTCATCTCTTACATCACTACCAGATTGGTTTCTCTGCCTGAGTATCTTCAATTCAAATGCCACCAGAGCTGCTTCTCCTTTTGTGGCCTGTGGAGCAGCATCAGTTTACACATTGTTGATGAGGCTTCAGATGGGAACATCTTGTAAGTCATGGTGAAAATGGCACCCAAGATGGCTGCTAGTACATGGTGGCAGGGTCTGTGACTGTTCTCCATGTTAATGCTTACACTGTCCTGGGATAAAGCCCACTGTCTTTTAACCACGGATACAGTCTGTTACCATAGTATGATTCCTTGCTTTAAAACTTCAACCCATTAGGGTATATTGCATTCTTACTATATTTTTTTGACGAGAGAAGGAATGTTTGTGTTCTGTAGAGATGATTTATTCTGATACCTTTGTTTAATTAGTAAATGTCTCTATATCCAATGGAGACTTCAGTCCCCTGTTAATCTCCAGATAATACATAGATATAGTAATGTTTACCAGATAATACTTGGTGAAAAGGTTAGTTACATTTGGAAGAAGAGATGGGACTTCAGTAGCTTTAAAATGTTTTATAAATGAGTCTTGAAGAAAAAAGGAACAACACTCTACTAAGACATAGGTTTTTAAGTAAAAACCTAATGTTGGTATGGTCTATTCCTTGTATTTATACTTTACTTTTTAATTATTTAAAGTCACTTATTAACTATTTTATAACTGGTCATATATCTTGAATTGTGTCAGCTATTGGGCTCTGAATTATCATACATTTGACAGCTTGGCCAGAAGGAAGATTATAGGTCTTGATTATAGAGAAGTCCAGTTGTCCTGTCTCTAGAGTCTCTTGTATCTCCAGGTGTCATAAATTTCTGCCAGTGTAGCTACAGATCTGACTGCAGTGATACATTGTATGCATGTGTATGCATGTTTAATCTGTGAGGACCAAGGCTATGTTATTTCAGATGCAAGAGAAAGTAGTTTTAAAAAATTATATGATCAAGGTGAATGCCCTAATGGCATTTCAAGACTAGTAATTGAAATTACATAGACAACAAGCAAGTTCCTTGAGTTTTTAAAGGAAGTGGTAGACTACTAACTTGGGCCCTAGAGGAAGGGACGATTTAAACGGGGTCTTTCAGTGATGGCCACAGCTGGTTCTCAGGATGAGGAAAATGTGCTCCAGGTGGAGCACAGGGCACACAGTGACAAAACCTTTTGTCAAAGATCAGGGATGTTTGGGAAAGAGGGAGATGATGAAAGTGGGAAATGATAGCGTGGAGAGAGAGGATCACAAATGATCACACTGGAAAAGCGTTGTAGATCATCCTAAATGACTCTTAGCCACTGGGCGGAATGAACCAAGATCCACTTTGCCTGTGATTACTAACCACTGCTCATATTTTTTCCTAAACCCTCCCTAAACAAGATTTTGCTGTTTTTCCTAGAACTATCATGTTAGTGGAATGGCATTTCAGGAATCATCATCTGACAGTTTACTTGCCAGATCTATATAATCAGTGGATTTATTTGGGGAGATAAAGAGTTCAAATTTAGATTCTTGTTTATACATTTTAACACAGCAACCCGGTTCCTTTTGGTAATGGGTCAGATTTTTAAAAGTGCCTTGTAAGTAGCAGAAAGAGGTAGACAATGTTAATTAGAATTTTTACTGGGGATAAAAAGGTACTGAATCACACATTTCTGCTAGGGACTAAGACCCTTCTGTGGTTATTCCTTAGAGGGCCTCTTTGAGGTGACTACCACAGTTGGCTGTAGTGGTTCAACCACTTGTCTGAGATGAAACAGTATGTGAAAGAGGTAGACTATGAAATGAGGTGGCTTAACTCCAATTTGCCCATGGCATGTTCTATTTATTCATAGGCAGATTCCCCCTACCCCAGAACATATCCTTTTTGCTTATCAGCATGTCTATATCTGCTTGTGTATGTTATCCCCTGTGTTAGGGGGACCCCTGTTTGTTTAGTCCTCTACCCACAGCCCTACATACAGGTGGGCCTCTGGCTAATCCTTCTCAGACGCTGTGCCCTTTTTCTAGTTCTCTAGGCTCTAGGCTAGTAGAGATCTTGCCCACTGTGCTGGAATATTCTGTAATTATTTGAAAATAAGGTCTTACAGAAATGTGAAAAGATAACTCCTAAATAAATGACAAGAATGGGGCAAAATGTTCTGTGCTTCTATAATTTTATTTTTACCTACTGATGGGAAGATATTAAAATAGAAGTTTAATAGATAGTGACTTTTTGCTGAGGGTGTTATGAGTAAACTTTTCAACTTTTTGTTTCTATGATGTTTTAGAACTGATATCTCATCAAGGGCTTTTAGCCACATTTTACAGATGAGGAAATTTTACCTCAGAGAAGTTATGTCCTAGCTAATAAGTGACAGAGCTAGGATTTATAACCAAAGTCTTCTGACTTCTTTCCACTATACCACAATACCTTTTTAATTTTTTGCATTCTTTTTTCTTTTATTAGGTACCTATTAATTTTGTAAAATATTGGATTTTAATGAGTATTTTTTATTATATTCATTCCTTCATTTCCCTCTTTTATACTCTCTTCTTGCTGCCCCTTACGCTCTTCTTCTTGTCTCATAATAGTCTCTTTTGTACTTTCATGTTAGTTTTTGTTTAATTCCACATATTAAGGAGAACATGTGCTGTCTTCCTAGAATTTGAGAAAAAGTGTATATATGTTTGTGTATTCTCATGCATTCCATATTAGATGTTAAATGCCATATACCATTATAACCAACAGTAATGATGTAGCAACTTAGAGACTAAAGTGAAGAACAGAAATTCAGAGGGAGCTTGACACTCATCTTGAACATGACACAGTAAGCAGTGAGACTTGGAGGAGTGCCTAGGAACAGGGACAAGTCAGGAGAGTGGTTTGAGCAGTGACTGAATGAGAAGACTGCATGGTTCATTTAGGAATGACAGAATAGATGAGCCTGGCTGGGAGTTGTTTGGAGCCAACTGGTGTAGTGTTTTGAATGCCAGGTTGTGAAATTAGCTTTCTAGATTGTTGACAATGATTTATTTAAAGTTTATGAAGAGAGGGAATAACTTAAATGAACATAGAAATATTTCAATTTAAAGGTCACAGGAGTAGGATGGTTTCACTGGATACTTCTTCACAGGGATGTATCCTCCTTAAGTAGTCACCCAATAGTAAATGCCTTAGACAGATGGAATATAAAGAAAAATCAGAAAGTTCAGATTAATAATGATTTTTCTGTCCTGCGACAATTTATCAGCCTGTTCTTTTACTTAGTCCACTCAAAAAGTATTTACTGACACCTTTTTATTACAAGATGTGTTCTAGCTATTACCTGGTTCTCTAACAGGAAATGCAAGCAAACAGAACTTTCAGTGTTTGATTAGAAAGAAGTTTTCTTTTCTTCCCTTCTTCCCTTTCTATCTCCCCATGTCTATGTGTGTCTCTGTGTCTGTCTCTTTCTCTGCTCCCACCCCTTCCACTTTGAGCTGGATTGAACTATTTCAGCTCTGTTTTTTTTTGGCTATAGGGACAGAAAATACTGGGCTCATTTTTTTAGAATCCTATATTTTATGAGTTTAATTGATAGAAAAAATATGCCCAAGTGATGTCATGTCTGAAGGGTAGAAGAGAGGAAACCTAAAACCCCAGATCTTGGTTAAATTACCGTTAGCCCAGACCTTGGAACCATAAATGACTAGAACAGCTCTGCTAGATCACATGACGTGCCTCGTTGGTGTTGCATCCTGGTTGTGATGAATTCCTTCCAAGGGGTTTCCGATTACTTTTCTTTGTTTATAGGTAGATATTAGTTTGATATCTGAATAGCTTGATATACTATGTAAAAATACTTTCTGTGATAAGAAAAATATATGCCTTTTTAAAAACTTTTTCTTTTTTTTCTTGTCAGTGAGACGTAGATATCCTGAATCTCACAAATGTTGGCATGGAAGTTCCACAGAAAATGTTTGGAAAACCTTTTGGCTAGAGTTTTGGAGGGCTGGATTTGTTCAGTTCAGGAAACACTTGTTGAAGGTTCTGAAGTAATACATAGTTTTTGGATAATAGAAACACACACACACATACACACACACACACACACAGATTATGGATATATACACCCACATACTAGAATATGTCTAAATGTCTACAGATAGGTGTATGTTGCTGAGATAATGGATGTTCAGACTTAAATTGGCACCACTAGGTGCCACTAGGTGGCTTTCATTCTAATGATTGCTAAGTGTTTGAGCCTTTATAAATATAAAGTTCTGAGCCAATCCACTATTTCTGGTCTTGCTTTTCCTCAGGACCTCAGAGGTCTTTCTCCTGCACTCCTAGGATTATCACAGGCACACTGCTTATCACTGATGCTTAAGTGTATCTCTCATTAAATGTATTACTTTGTATTCCTAACCATGAGGCACTAGTTCAGAAGTTACTGTAGCTTCCCCTTTTCTGGACTCCTTTGGGATGGGTAGCAGTATAAGGACTGCAAAGCTTGACTAACCAAAACTCTAATGAGTGTTACGTGTAATTCAGGCTTTGGAACATATCTGGCAAGAGAAATTCCTGTGTATCTAATGTAGTTAAGCAACTCCAAGAAAGTGATGTCTCTGAGCATCTTTGTTGGCCTCACTCTCTTTCTGCCATCATAAATCAGAAATTGAGGTTTTGACTGGCTGGTATAAGCTCACTAATCAGTTTCGCCAAAGGACTTCTAAAGAAAAAGCCCTTCAAAGTAGCATTCTTTTCTGTATAGCATATGCTGCCTGCACTGCACAGGTTGGTGGATTTGGCTGATTTCATGTCTAGCATGAAGTAAGTTGTGCAGGTTGCAGGTGTCACTATACACTATAGTACTAAACACGAAATGTTCTGTGTAGGTTTTATAAGAGGTATTTGTAAAAATTGATTGGTTGTTTACTCCTACCACTCACTAGCATTGACTTGTAACTTCATTTGAAATTACTTTACATACATGTAACTACTGGTGCATGTTGAGGTAGGCATAAATCTAAGACAAATGTTCAGAGTGATTTCTGTTTGGTTGTGACCTTGAATCAGTTTATAATCTTTTTTCATATTCACAAGAGTTTTGAGAATTCTTATTGGTAGCTCTTCCAAGATAGGATCTCGTATTGAATGCTAGAGGAACCCAACAGTTTCAGTTTAATGTTTTGGGAAAATAGCAAGCAATTCTAGATATAGAAGAAAGCCTGAGAAATTTGATGTTGTTAGTTTCCCTATAGAAAACCCCTAAATCTCCTTTCTTTGTTATTTTTCCTACAAATGGAAGCAGTTCTAAATATAAGATCTGGGGCTATTTTGTGTCTGTGGAAAACCCTTCTTTTGTGCGCAGGCTTCTACAGTCCCAAGCCCTGCTTCCCAGTCTGGGAGCAGAACATCTCCCAGGGCAGGATTAGATAATCAGTCTAAGTGGTCCAGGGATTAAGTCACAGTCCTTCTATCAGTGTCTCATTCCCTGTTCTTGGGAATCTGGGAAATTTCTTGCCAGTACTTAAGTACTAAGGAACCTGCCCCAGGTTATCAGAGAAGACCTAGATGGTCCAACATTTCCTCAAACGGCTCCAATCAACATGAAAGCATTATTATATTTTAGAATGAATAGGTAGACAGGAAATGATCTCTAAATGTATGTTACAATAAGGTGCTCATCAAAATGGTTGAGGAAGGGCTTCAGATTGTGTTCACATCCATAGAAGTGATAAAGAAATGAAAAAAAATTTATAAAATAAACTTTTTAAGAAATTAAATAAAGTCTTGAGGCGATCATTGAAATATCCATTTAGGAAAACCTACCGAGTATTAGTAAGAATTCAAAGTTTGTGCCATTGTGCTCTCTTCCTATCCCTCCTCTTCTAGGTTCAAAATCTTAAAAACCAAGAGCTGCAATCTTAGGGAAAATCAGTGGCTGCAAACTTGAGTAGGAGCTCCTCCCCTTTTCCCTCCACTAAAGCCTCCTTGTCCTCATTCACTTGCATTAAGTTGTGAGAACTATTGGTACAGAGAAAGCAGACCTAGGGGAGCACATGGTCGCAGAAGCCAATTTCAAATCTCAGTGAATGCAGCGTGCACCATTAACTGCTGACAGAGTCTGGGATCAGGCAAGACTTATTACATGGGACAGGACTAAATGGAGATCACTTGCCTCAGTTATCCACAGGGGACCATGGATAGACTGATGTTGCTTCTGGCTGGAACCTTTTATAAATTGCCGTAATGAATCGGAGGGACAATTTCCAATTTGGATCTGCTCAAATAGTCTGTTTTAAATGAAGTTTTACAATAGCTTCAGAAAAAAAAAAATAGTAATCAGTGTCACTTTGAGTAATTCTGTAGCAGAAATAACATGCAAAGATTAGTTTACCACAGAAGCCATCCATGCCTCCTTCTGAGCCATAACCTTAATTCCTTAAAGAGAGCTTTTGTGGAAAGTTTATTCAAATACATAAACTAGGATGATCACTGCTTATAAAGGGGGAAGATAATTAAGCCTAAAGGACTGTGACTCTGAACTAGATGCAGGAGGCCCCACGTATTCTTTCGAAGATAATGCACTGAATCATATTTACTTATGTTAGATTGATTACAAAATAGTACTCTGTACCTTTACTACTTGGTGTTATAACTATTCTTTTGAACTCTTTGAATTCTTAATTGGTGACAGATTACTGCTCTGATATTCTAGGACTGCCTGTGACTCATATACTTTGTAGTTTTGTGGCACTAATTGGCTACTTCATTTTTTTTTTTTAATGGAAACTTAATCCCAGTACTCAGCATTAGTGACACCAGGCAGGCATTTGCAGTGCCAGGGAAAAGGATTACAAAGCTCAGTTTCTGTAATGATCCACCTAAAGAGGTTTCTAAGACATTTTGCAGGGTAATGGGGGGTATTATAATTGTGGTATCTAGTCAACTGTCTTAAGGTGCATTCAAACCTAGACCATCAAAAGCAGCTTTTTTTTTTTGTCCTGGGGATTGAACTGAGGACCTCACACTTGCCAGGCAGGTGCATAAGCCACTGAGCTAAATCCCCAGCCCCCAAGGCAGCTTTTAAATATATATCTTTTTTGTCTTTTAGAAAACAACACATCATTATGTAAAATTGAAAAATATAGAAAAAAATTACACATGGAAAAAAATTGCACATGAAAGTATCTTCTACATCTACCATTGAAAAAAACCATAAAACAGATATTTTAAATCTGTACTGGTAATGTTTCACATTTAATTATGTTCAGCTTTATGATACTTGTCTCATAGTTCTCCATTCCTTCTGTATTTAGTGGTGGAGAGCTCCATTTAAAAACAACTTGTAAGCCAGATGTTTGAATCCCAGTGTAAGCACATGCCTTTAATCCGAGTACTCAGGAAGCTGAGGCAAGAAAACTTTTGCCGAGTTCAAGACCACCCTGAGCTACAAAATGAGCTCAAGGCGAGCCTAAACTGCATAACAAGACCCTGCCTCAAAAAAACCACAAACAAACAGATAGACAAAAAACTGGGATAGGCCTAAATACGGTTGTTGAGAGTGGAACTTGATTAAGAAGAGGTTGTCTATCTGAAGGTTTTAGATAAAGCTTTGCAGAAGTGTCCTCTTTTGAGAAGGTATAATTACTATTGTTTCATTATACTATATATATGTGTATGCTGAGTTCACTTTACATGTTCTAATGTGCATCACATTTATAGATGCAGTGCAATGGACTGGTTGGGGCTGGAGTGTGAAAGAGCACTTCTCATTACGTGTTGTTTCCTAGACTCCATAGTAGCCCCTTGGGGATAGAAGCAACGTCTTTCTTTCATACTTCTTTGGCACTTATGAGAGTTCAGCATCAACAGTAGGTGCTTAATAAAACAGGTTCAAATGAGATTTGGGTTGATTTTCTGTGGCTGGTGGAGAGCATCTGAGGTCATGTACTGTTACGGATTGGAAACTGGTGGTCAACTTAATGCCAGTGGAACTAAATCACCATGGTGCTGAGCATAGATGTTTCACCCAAGGAAGGTTGCCAGCATAAATAGAGATGTGGAGGAGAAGAAAGGCATTGAGGCGTTGAGGCATTGTGTGTTCTCCTACGTGTTGCTGTTTGAGTGGTTGGTTCTCCTGGAGAAGCTCTGGTCTTTACATCGAGTATTGCTTCCTGGCTCCAGAGGGGAAGACATGTGCCACTTAATCTCCAGGATGAACTCCTTCCGCTGGTTTCTTGGCATGTACTTGACTGTGCTTATTGTCAGAGGAGTTTGGGGTCTTCGTGTCACTGAGGATGCCTGTAGTGCTTTTCAGGACAGTGCTGGTCTTTGTTTTGAGCATGACTTCTCGGCTCCAGCATAGAACCCTCAACCTAGCAGCACAGCTCTTTCACGCCACTCCTGGTACCAATTTCTGTTGCTTCACGAATTTGCGTGTCATCCTTGTGCAGGGGCCATGCTAATCTTCTCTGTTTTGTTTCAATTTTAGTATATGGGCTTGCTTCAGCAGCACATATACTTGTACTCTAGCTAGTTAACCTTGTCCAGGTGTTCCTCTACTGGTAGTGACCCATTCTGTTCCACTAGGATTTTGTGTTCAATTTGGGGGAATCTACTAAGATCATCTCCATCGGTAGTGTTTATTAAACAGTATGAGTGTCATACATTGGAGTAGAATTTAAAATCTGTCTTTCTCCTCCAAAAAAAGGGTAACAATTTACTGAGTAATTAAAGGATATAGATTATATATAATTACAAATATAGTAAAATTTCATAAGATGTGGTTGCTAAGGAATAGAATCACATACTAATGATGCCACTGTCTAAAATCTACACTTACAGATAAATGATGATCTTAAACTGAAATTGAATCCCTTGAAAAAGCTTTGTATTTTCAGAGGTAAAGAATTATGCCATTGGGCTGGTTATTTAGCTCAGTGGCATAAGCGCCTGCCTTGCAAGTGTGCAGTCGTGAGTTCGATCCCCAGTACCAAAAAAAAAAAAAAAAGAAGAAGAATTATGCCATTTTCCAGGGTGCATTTATTTAATAGGAACAAATTCTTTTATAAGGAAAACTCTAAAATATAGAGCAAAATTTACTTAGCAAGTAACTACATTCTTACTTTACAGATAGGTGACATAAAGATTAAGATTTTAAAAAGAAAACTTGCTTATCAAGTGGATGTATGGGTTGTTGTGTTCTGCAGGAGATCCCATATGCTGCTGTTTGGGGCAAACCAAGCCCTAATCCTACCAAGTGTAATAATAACGTAGGGCAAGAAATGGTAACTATATAGTACTGAAGTAAATTCTGTCAGGATGACAGGATATAGCAGTGTTTGACAGGAAAGGAACCAGCCTGCACAGATGGCTGTAGGCAAAATAGCTGTTTCACATGATAACACAAAAGATTGAAGGGCGATGAGAAGAAGTTTGTAGCAAGAAGTTGCCCTAAGTCTCAGTGAGGATTTGGAGTCCACTGTGGACTTGTCTCACCCTTTTCTTCTTTGTCTTGTGAATGAATGTAACTTCTTTGGACTTCATTTTTCTTTTCTGTATGAAAAGTTTACAATTTCTCATTTGGTTATCAGTGCTATTTATGATTTTGTTGTTAATGACTGTGGCGTTGGGTTTTTAGAACTTGTAATGGTGTGAATGTAAACGTACAAGTTCATGTGTCTTTTATTCTTCCTCAGTTTTTGCATAAACCAAAATGTAGAGAAGACAATTTTTAAACCAATGCCATACATTAGAAAAAGTTTAACTGTGTTACTTTTGAGTGTACAGTATCATTAATAAAATGCTCATTGTTTTTATTTGTTAACATCTTTCATGTATTTTCTAAACTTTTAAAATATGAATAACTGCATGTGGTATACCACATATATTATTTATTAAGTTTTGCAGTACCAGAGGTCAAGCCCAGAGCTGTGGACATGGTATGCAAGTGCTCTACCACTCAGCTACCTTCCCAGCCTGACGGTATTTTAAATGTTGATCTAGAAAAATATAGTTGAAATCAATCATCTTCTACAACATATAAAAGCCTTACTTCCATTGCTGCAATTTTATTTCCAATTAGCTCTTCTCATTTCCCTCCCTGTCCTTGCTCACCTGCTCTACTCCTCCCTCTGCCCCGCCCCCTCCTCCAGCATTCCACCAGGCTCTTGCGTGTACTCTGCGGGTGCTTTGCCAATTGAGCTCCCCTCAGCCCCTCAGAAAAGCTGCCCAGATGAATGGTTTCAGATAAACTTGTCAGTTTTTAACTCCTATCCTACACCTTTGGGACTTTTAAAAGCTGTTGCTATTAATCATAATTTCCTTTAAATTTTATAATGCTTTCAATTCAAAAGCTGTAGGTGATTTTGTGGCACATTCCCTGAAAGATTGTAGTTGACAGTATTTGAAATCTTTTTTTTTTTTTTAAGTCTTGGAGTTGCAGAGAAGACCTATCTGTGTTTTCTGTCTGAAGCAATAAAATTCGTATTGAAACTGGATGTTTTCTTTTCTCTATGAACCATGTTGCATTGTCAGTTACTCTTTGTAAGCTATGATAAATCTCCAGAAAGGCAAACAAAGGCTTAGCATTGGGTGGTCTGTACCATTTATTCTAACATTGAAACATTTTATCCCTTTACCTTATTGCCATATTTCCCTCTAAATTTCAGTTGCCATACCAGGCTTTGGGTGAGAGATGAGACATTAAGGCTTCAGGTTCTAATATCACAGGGTGAAATCAAAGTACTACTGTATGATCCTGTTTAGGTTTAAACCCCACAGCAGAGATCCTGAGACTGGTAAGCAGAATGTACTGTTACAGTCAAGTCACATGGTTGGAAGGGTAGGTGTTAGCGGAGTCTCACCCTTACTTGTTCCTGCATTCTGCATGCACAGTGCTTCTCATCACCTCTGCGGACCTAGCTTAGCCTAGTGAGTAGGAGCCTGGATTGTTACTTACTCTCTTGTACAATCTGATTGTTAAATGCTGTGAGTTGGGTTGAATTTCATTCCCTCTAGGTACCTGACCTGAAAAGATAATGACAAAATCATGCAGACCTCACAGTCTACGGAAATAGCTTTGTGGTAATGCGTTTGTTGGTTGTAGTTTTGACCTGCAAACCTGTGTAGGTTGTGGGAAAAGGCAGAGAATGCTGTCCATTTTTTCAAGTATGTGTGTGCCTATGCTAAGAAAGTAATTATCACTTTATAAAAGTTTCTGTTCTATTTGTAGATATAGTACTTTGCCAAGTAGAAGAACCCTGAAAAATTCCAGATTAGTAAGTAAGAAGGATGATGTTCACGTCTGCATCATGTGTTTACGTGCCATCATGAATTATCAGGTGTGTGTATGCTTCTGGTTCTTCAAAAAAGTCTGAATTAACTCGTGGAATTTTCCAGAGAGGCTGAACAGATAACAGTCAAATAAATTGGTAAACTGCATAGTATTCTAGATAATAATAATGATGAAATAGAACAAAAGCTAACTACATGAAACTTTCCAGAGTTCTATTGCTTTTAAACCTATGAACACAAAAACTTTGTAAGATCTCTGTGACATTGGTATTATTATCCTTTCCATTTTTACTTCTGAGGAAACTGAGACACAGAGAAGTTAGATAATTTTCCCCAAATTATGTAGCTAATAAGTGGTAGACTCAAGATTTGAACTCAGGAAGGCTTTGAAACCAGAGAACCCTTACACTAGATATTATAGAAAAGAAAATAATCCGGAAAGAGAGGAAGTACCAAAAATGTGCGTGCAGTTTTAAGTAGTTCAGCTCGGAAAGTGTTACTGAGAAAATAACATGTAGTAACAACTTGAATCCAGGAAGAAAAGAAAGGATATTAGAGAAGATTCTGGGCAGAAAGAAGGGCAGGTGCCAGGGCACTGAGGCAGGAATAAGCCTTGTTTGTGCAAGGAACAAAAGGAAGGCCAAGTTGCATTAGAGTGAACAGCAGAAGATGAAGAAGGAAGTAGCAAGGAGACCTGATTATGTAGGAATTTATAGGTCAGTAAAGGAACCTTGGCTTTGTTGTAAGTGAAAAGGTAATCATGGTTCAACAACTTGAAATGACACTTGTGTTTATGTGATCTCTGGCTTCTGGATTTAGGATTGACATGCAGTGCAAAGGTGAGAGGAGGTAGATGATTTAGGAGGCTGTTGGTAGTGCTGGAGGGGAGCTTTGATAGTGGTATGGACTAGGGTTATAGAAGTAGAGATGAAGAGAGGTGGTCATATCTTGGTTTTCTTTTGATGTCAATGGCAACAACATCAGGTATGTGGTGAGGGAGCAGGTCAGGGCTGAAGGGTGGCACCAGCTTTTTCTTCCTGGGCTCTTGGAAGATGGAGTTGGCATTTTCTAAGAAGAGGAATGCTGCAGGATCAGTAGTGTGAGATTGTTAGGAATTTTCTTGGGGATTTTAACTTTGAGATACTGTTAAACATCGAAATAATGATTTTGAATGGATAGTTGGATATGCCAAGTCATTTGAAGGCAGAGGCCTGGGGTGGAATTATTAAATTGGAGAATAACTGTTAGCATTAGATGGTATAGGAAAGTAGTAAAGTGAATGAGATCAACAGGAGTAGATGAGGGTAAAAATGTTGAACCCTAAGATACTTTGTGTAAATACTAGAGGGAGGCCTTTCTACAAAACCTGAAGTGTGGCCAGGAAAGTAAGAGCATGTTTCAAGGAGCTACAAACAACTCCTTCGGATGCTGCTGTTGAGTCACATAAGTCAGGAAGTGAAGGGTAGCCATTGGGTTTAGCAAGGTACAGATCATTGTTGATCTTGGTAAAGAGGATTTCATTGCTGTGGTGGAGTTGAATTGTGAAAGGCTTCAGAAAGAAAGGAACCAGAGGCCCTCGAGGCATTTTGCTGAGAACAACAGAGAAGTGAAAGGCAGTATCTGTACATTGTGGTGTTAAGAAAGGCTTTTGTTGCTGTTATTAAGAACATGTGTCTTGTTTTCATGCTAATGAATCAATAGAGAAGGAAGAATAATGGGAGTTAGAGAAATTTCTGTGTATGTTTTGTTACTAAGTAGGTGAAAGGTAATGAAATGAAGCACTCAGATGTAGGTGTTGGCTTTAGATTAGAGCCTGAGAAGAGTATCTTTGGTAGGAGGTAAGACGCAGGTCTATCTGCATGTTAGGAGCTTTGACAAGCTTTTTCGGACTGCATGTATTTTTTCAGTGTAAGGAAGTTAGTTCCTAAGTGAGCTGGGGATGAGTTTACAGGAGACAGGATTCTTTAACTCAGCAGAATCAAGATGTGTGAAGCTTGTTATAGCTTTCTTCATTGTATAGAAAGTTGAGATAACGTGCCCCTAAGTGAGGAAGCTTTTTCCTATCCCTTTGGTCTGGAGAGCCATTTCCCAGAGAAGGTGAGAGATACAGTGGCTGCTAAATAGTAGAATGACCCTGGAAGCTTAAACAAAACCAGCTTTTGGGGTTCTGTCATTGAGATACAGTCAGTGGACCTGGCGTGGATCTTGGAAAATCAGTCAGTGCTTTGTGTAGTCTTTAAACTGATTTAATGAGCAGGCAGAGTTGACTCAAAAAACTGAGGGCATTTTCACTATTTTAGTAAAAGAAAATATGTAGTTCATTCTTAAATAATGGGAAGAGGCTCTTTTGATAATAGCATCATTCCTGGAATTTTTGATAGAGAACCGTGTTCTGACAGTGGTATGTTAAAAACATATCTGCATTTATGACACTTAAGTTATATGAGGTAGAAACTTCAGAGTTGTGTTTTTTAGTCAGCATTGGCACAGTCTCCTGATGCTTCTTCTTTTGTTTTTTTCCTACTGCATTTTAGTATGGTTTCAACATGGTCATGTCTCATCCACATGCTGTCAATGAGATTGCTCTAAGCTTGAACAACAAGAATCCCAGGTAAGCTTCCTTCCTGATGTCAAACTAGGGGAAGCAGAGAGTGAATCTGCATTTAACCGAGTTACCATTGTCCCTTATCCACACTGTACTTGCTGCCTTTATGTCTATAGCTTTAGTTACCAAACAGGAAAAGAAATACAAGTAAGTGTGGATGCAAATACTCATTTATATTTATGTTCTGTAAAGGCTAGCACTGCATATTACTTCATAGATTACCTTAAGAAGCCTTGTCTTTATCATTTAAAAAAAAAGTTATTCTAATATTCCAATAGTCACTACTCTGGGGAGCTATTCTGCATTTTAAATATGTAATTTCCTTTTATCAGATACATTTCTAGAAACTATCTGAAAACTTAGTTCAGCTAAAAAATCTGATTATTAAATTGGGCATGATGGCACAGATGTGTAATTCTAGCTGCTTGGGAAGGTTGGGAAGGAGGATCACATGGTTGAGGTCAGCCTGGGCAATGTAATAAGATTGTCTTAAAATAAAAAATAAAGGCTGGAGATACCACTTGAGCATTTGCTTAGCATGCAAGAGGTCTTGGATTCAGTACCTGATACTGTAGGAAAAAGAAAAATCTAATTATTGAATTAGACCTTTCTGATTTGAAATGTAATATAAAGTCCTGTTCATATATTGAATATTTTTCTTTCAAACTTGCTCTGATTAAACCTTTTGAACTTTATAATTTTTTTCTTAGTTTACTAAAATCCTCAAGCTCTCTCATCTCTGTCTTCCATTCTAAGGAAGTCATTATTCATTTTTCTTAAGACAATTGACATTGTTAAATATCAAAACTGTCTTTGTTAAGAAGTTGGCAGTAATTTTATTCCAGAATAAAGATGAAATAATAAAGTGGTTTTTATGATGAAGAAACAGTGGTGTTTCTTTTTATTGACACTGTTTTTTGCAGACTTAGAATGGATCTCTTAAATTCTCGTTCCAAAAATATTTGAGATAGAGTTTTATTTTCTTGACTCAGAAAAAATATTCTTGTATTACTACAGCTTTGTATTTGTATAGCTGAACCCCAACTCCTTCCAGATCTCCTGTATAGAAAGATGTAACGATAGCAACTTGTATCATTACGTGAGATTTTTATGGCTCCATGTCTGAGTAAGGAGATTTGAGATGTAAAACATTAATTTCATATATAACTCTGACTCTTAAAACCAGAGAAAATGTTTAACCTGTATTTTTCCTATATGTTCCTAAATTTCCTGTTGTACTTGGCTCTTTTGTTAAAAAAAAAAAAAATTAACTACTTTGTGCTTCACAGATTACTTCAGGAAGTCTTGATGTTACTTGATGGCTGGATTGGAGAGTATTCTTCTGGAATTAGTTTTCATTCATGAGTAATTTGTAATTTTGGGAGTGGAAAGCATGCCTTTCACCTTGTTTTAGACAAATCACATATTTAGAAGCCAGTTAATGTAACTGTGCTTTAGTTAGTAAAGGTTTTTTTTTTTTTTTTTTTTTTTAAATACATGGACAAGTTATTCTGTTAGTCCTGTCCTGGCAAGAAGGAACTGGTGATCTGTGTCACTTTCACTGATTTGTGTTTTTCTTTTTTCTTCTCATTTTGACAGAACAAAAGCCCTTGTCTTGGAGCTTTTGGCAGCTGTTTGTCTTGTCAGAGGCGGGCATGAAATCATTTTATCAGCTTTTGATAACTTCAAGGAGGTAGGATGCATTATAGTTTTAATAAGATTTCTCATAGAAACATCTCATGTTTGAATATCTTTGAAAAAATGGATTTATCTTTTCATTATTCAAGCACCTAAAAGATATGATAGTTGATTTTCTAAGCTATTAGCAGGAGGAAAGTAATAAATTTAGACTGTGTATCATAAATGGATGGCTTAAGATTTCTTTGGATATCTTATTTCTAGCTTAAGTTAAAAAGATTTCCAGTACTCATTTTCCTTTGGAGAACATGGAATAGCCAGGTTGAAAACTGATTGTCTTACATGCATATGTTTTCATTTTATATAAATGGTGTAATGTAAATTTTAAAAACTTTTTTATCATAGTTACTCCCCCCAAATCTTATTTATTACCATTGCTTTGCTGGATGCTATGGGAAAAAAATGTCAAGTAAACACAGGTTTTAGGAGTTTGTAATCTGAACTAAGTGTTCTTGTCACTGAAAACTGGTAAAGCAGTGGACATGCATGGTTGAAAATGGAGACTGATTGACAACAAAAGAAGAAACCATTGCATGTATGTATACAGTACCAAGGATTCTGCCCCAAAGTATCAAGACATCTTGACTGAGACATGAGTCAGTTTCTCCCAGGGGCAATGGACATTGCTATGTGACCAAGAAGAGGGATTCTGTGTTCCTTCAGTATTTGCCTGAGACTACATTGAGGAGGGAGATTGTAGAAGTAGTCCCTGGAGACTGTTAGAGGCTCTTGGAGCCCTAGTTACAGTAGGACCATCAACTGAGTTGTGCCTTATCCTGGTGATCCCATTTGATTCCACATGTTTCTGGATTAAGACTCAAACTGGATTAAAATTTGGATATCAGAGGGGCTTCCAAGCTCTCTGAAGAAAGTCCCAGATAGCACTTGTTTTGCACCAATTGTACCTCAGAGCTTGACATCTTTGAGAGAGCTATAAATATTTCTATTTTTTAGAAGAATACACTAAAATCGAATACATAGTTACCTGTGTTCATGTCACTGGGTAGTGGTACAGTCAGGATCAGGATTTATGATTCTGTGAAGTTATGCTGAAGTTTGAGCCCAGGTGGGTGAATCTCTTGAGAGCAGTAATGGAAGTACTGAATTAGATAGGGCTTCCAGAACTCTCTTCTCGACCTCTACCTTCTTAATGGGTAGTGGAACCCCTGCTGCTATCTGTATGGGGGAGTGGTATAGTGGTCCTGTGTATAGGCCGCCAAGCTTCAAATATACCAATACGGCAAACATTCCTCCTGCTCCTTTGTTTTCCTTGCCTCCCTTTCCCAGTCAGGGCTTGGAGATTTTGACGTTATCCATTTTGTTACTGTCAATCATGGAGAGAACCAAATATTGTCTTTTTGTCTGTTTAGCCCTTGTGATGGTGAGAAAATATTCAAATTCTAAGAGAATGATGAATAACAGTGAGTTTTATATTCATATTCTGGCTTCCAAAACAAATATACCTTAGAGACAAGACTGTATGAGTGCTTGTCTGTGAATATTTTTGTAAATCATGTATAAATATATGAATTTTCATTTATAAATAGGAAGTACGTTTGAATGGATAGGTTTAAAATAAAAGGTAAATAGCATATGTTGCTAATATAATTCCCAGATATTTATTATCATTGGATTATATTGGAAAGACACATCAGGTTCTTTCTATATGGGAAGCACTTACTGCATAGTTTATCGCTGACCTTTGATATAACTCAGAATATAACTATCTGATTATACTGCAGGTCAAATTATGTTCTAAAGATATTGTATAGAATCAGAATTAAAGCCAATACTTTATGAGATGTGTTAGTTTTCTCCTATGTTAGATAGAATACTTTTCTCATGCATGGTAGGCACAGAAATACTTGCAGAATTGAAACAACAAAAACAAAAATCAAACAATAAACCCAAATACTGGCCAAGTTGATTTTTTAAACTTTCTTATGTCAGAATTGTGTATGGTTTAGACATCTAAGGCATTGCAGATGCTTAGTTAAAAAAAATAGTCCTACTGTATCTCCTGTCTGGCTAGGAGTAATGAAAATTACTTTGACTTTAAGTTTTGAGAGTGTCAACATCACCCTGCTTCATTTCTGTCATTACCTGTGAGTATTGCTGGTGTTTAGGTTCTGTTTCTGCTTGGCATAGGTGCTGGCTTCTGAGGAAATGAAAGCACATGGGAAAGGGGTCAAGGACAGAGCTGGGTCTTGGCTTGCATTTACATTTGGGTGAAGCTGTGGTATTCTATAGGTAGCTCAAGGCAAAGGCGTATTCTAATTACTATGTGACCCTGGACAAAGCAGAAACATGCTCCCAATAGTCTTTATTCTTAGGAATAGGTTAAAGGAGTGTCAACTTTTTTATCTTGTCTTGGGGTTGGAAAACATTACTTTGTATTGATCTTGGTTTTTAAAAAATGTAATGTTACACATGATTTTAATGTCTTCTAATTCCTTCTTTTTCTTTTCTACCCTTCTTTATGTGAGCTGATTTTTTTTTCTTATATATCACAATAAAGGATGGATTCTTTAAATTTTTTTAGGCAAAATGTCATTGTTATATTCTGACCTTATGGAGGCTTGGAACTAGGTCTGTAGGAAGCATTTTCTTTGTGTTTTGGGATACCTGTGCTGTTGAGGTTTTTGAGCTACCCCTGGTAGAAGGAATAGAAGACCAACATAACAGAGAATGGGCCCAAAGGCGGGTTTATCTTCAAAAATGTTGTCTTTAAGCTTTTTTTATCTTTTTAAAGAAAAGGGATAAAAACTTATACATGTTATTACTAGGAATGAAGAGTGGAAGAGGGGAGTTCAGCATCTACTAAATAAAATGATGTATTTTAGAGTAGCCAGATCATTTGGGCTTTCATCATTGTTAGAACACAGATGAGCAGACTGTTGGACTATGCCAACAGATTAGAGGGGAAAACACTTTTGAAAGTAAAGGTCACTCTTTTGTTATTTTATTAGTTTGTAACATGCAGAAATTTAATGTAAAGAGGAAGGGTAGATTGGAAAGCTATGGAGAAGTGCACAGATTTGACAAGGAATCTGGTGAAGGCTGCTGGCAAAACATGCAGACATTCCTAAAATATGGACAGAATCTGGCTGTGTCCATGAATCTGAGCTGCCATCAACACTGAGCTCTGGTCATCCTTTTCTTCCTTCTTAAACAACATGAACTATGACTAGCAATCTGTCATGACATCACACCTACTAGTGTATGACTTCCAGCTACTGGACTTTTACCCCACAGGAGTTATCCCTAAGGGCATAAACCTGGGTATAGTGGACCCATCCCTTACTTTTCTAATTTGTACTTTCGTGTTATAGTAGCTGGCTTTATGTCTCAGCACATTTCCCTGAGGGATACAGGAAGCAACTTTTGTGTTGTGTTTACTCACTTGATATGATGAACAGCAAGGAGAGTGTATGTGTACCAAGGTGTCAGAATGGGATGTGAACCCACCTGTATGCTCTAACTGGAATTACATATGTTTACCTGAGCATCACAGAGGGTCCAGTAGACCCACACCACTCTAGGATTTGTTTTTAAAAAGTTTTATTTTGGGCTGGGGATTTGGCTTAAGCGCCTGCCTGGCAAGCGTAAGGTCGTGAGTTCGATCCCCGGTACCAAAAAAAAAAAAAAAAAAAAAAAGTTTTATTTTGATTTTTCTGACAGAAGTAGCCCAATTCATTACAATGGCACATGAAAAACCAGATTTGCAAGTTTTGGAGGAGATCAAAAGTGAATCATCAGATTACTTATACATGGATGAAGATGATCCATTATGATAAAATACATGCTTTTATAACAGAAGAGTGGTGTGGCTGGATGGTGGTGGTGGTGGTGATGATGAAGACGATGTTGTTGTTGACCATAATGTTGATGACAACTTTAATGTTGGCCATATGAGCGCCAAAGTTCCAATGGAGCAAGAATCGACTGATACAGATACAGGGAATGCAGACCTCCTTGATTCAGATGAAGAAAATAGTGATGTGAATCCATATTTGCCTAGTTGAAATGTCCCAAAATGACCATACCACCAA
This sequence comes from Dolichotis patagonum, assembly GCA_004027295.1. Taxonomy (NCBI): domain Eukaryota; kingdom Metazoa; phylum Chordata; class Mammalia; order Rodentia; family Caviidae; genus Dolichotis; species Dolichotis patagonum. The sequence continues at coordinate 263,651 of PVJX010000161.1, read as the reverse complement.
ATGGAATGATCCAATGTTAGAACTAGGTCAAAAAATACAGTGAGGTATTCACAGAGGTGAAATATACTGGACACAATGGAGGCACTTCCCATTCAATGTTGGACATTGTAACAGATGAAATGCTAAAAGATGCTGTGAAAAAATACACAAAAGTTGAAATGCAAGTAAAAGGTTCTGTATGCGCCAGTAACCATATTCAGAAGTGTATTATGACACTTCATGAGCTGAACTGAAAGTATTTACTGATCTACTGTCCTTAGCACAGATTTCTTAGCACAGGAGATCATTTACAGCAGAGGAAAACCAAAATGTTTGTGCCCAGGGAAATATGCAAAAGGTTGGGGGCTAGACAGGTACAGCATCACAAAGACATAATGTGACAACAGGAAAACAAAGAAGATGTCAATTGTGCCCTTCAAGAAAGTACAAGAGAATAAAACACATGTGCTATCAGTGTAAGTGATACTTGTATATGGAACAAGGAGTTGTCATGTGTGAAGACTGTCTTGACTGTGACAGTTGAAACAAAACATTTTTTTTAAAAAAGTAAAAAAATAATTAAGAAAAAAATACACATAACAATGAAACTGAGCCCCAAACAGGTTAGGAGGACAGTTACAATAGTTGATACATTGTGTATTGTTGTCTTTGTAGTAGTTATTCCAGAGTATAAGATATAGGCATGATGTCTGCTCCAAACAATATTAGCACAAAACTAACTTTTCAATAAATGAAGAGAAACTAGCTGTATAACTGTCTTAACTATCTTGTGTATAGGTACATCTTTTTCTTTTTCTTTTTCTTCCTTTCCCTTTTCACCTCATAAGTTTGTCTTCCCTTTTGAACAGATTCTTTCCAATTCATAATGCCTGTTGTACATTTTATATCCTATTTACTCATTCATTTTCTCGCACTTGTGAGACAGTATGATGTTTACACTTGTGGATCTGAGTTATTTCACTTCTGAGTATGGTCTCAAGTTGCATCCATTTACCTATAAAAGTCTCCCATTTGTCTTTCTTTATGGCTGAATGGTATTCCATTGTATAAGAAAACCTCACATCTTTTTTTATCCAATGCTCAGGTGATGGCCATTTGGGTTTCCAAGATTTAGTTATCACAAATTGTGCTGCTATAAACATGGATGCCTATATATCCCTGTGGTATGATGTTTTTTTAATTCTTGTGGGAAGATACCCAGAAGGTAAATAGCTGGTTCAGATGGGAAACTGTAATCCTAGTTTTTCAAAGAATTTCCACATTGATTTCCCCAGTGATCGCACCAGTCTACACTACTACCAACAATGGAGAAGGGTTCCTTTTTTTTTTATCCACAACTCCTTCAGCATTTTTTATTGGTTGGTGATAGCCATTCTTTTTGAGTTGAGATGGAATCTCAGTGCTATTTTAATTTGCATCTCTTGAATGACCAGTGATGTTGAACATGTTTCATATGTTTATTTGCCATTTGTATTTCTTCATCTGAGAAGTGCATATTCATCTCAAATGTCCAGTTTTTTGATTGGGTCTTTCAATTTAGGAGATGTGATTTTTTTTTTTTTCAGTTCATTATATTTAGATAGGAGTCCTTTGTAAGATAACTATCATTGTTTTCTACTCTATGGGTTGTTTTTTCACCCTGTTGGTGATTTCTTCTGTGGTGCAAAAGCTTTTCAATAAAGTAGAATCCCATTTGTTGATTCTTTGTATTGTTTCCCTTGCAGTCTGGTTTTTGTTCATTAAGTCTCTGCCTACACCTATGTCTTCAAGATTTCTGCCTATTTTCTCTTCCAGTAAATTTAGTGCTTCTTTTTAAATATTTAGATCTTTGATCCACTTTGACTGTAGTTTAGTGCACATTGATAGACATGGGTCTAGTTTTAGTCTTTGGGATATGGAAACCAGCACTGTTTATTAAAGAGATTGTCTTTCTTCCAGTGAACCTGTTTGGCTCCTTTGTCAAAAATAAGGTGGCTGAATGTATTTGGGGATGCATCTGTGCCTCCTATTCTGTTCTGCTGTTTCTCAATTCTGTTTTGTTTTGTTTTTGCCAGTACCATGCTGATTTTATCACAGTGACTTTGTAGTATAATTACAGGTGTGGGATTGAGATACCCCCTGAGTTGCCTTTGTTGTCCAGAATTCCTTTTGAATTTTAGGTTTTTTCGGGTTCCAAATGAATGTTAGGGAAGTAACACTTAGTCTTCGTGGTAGAGTTTATTGATTTTTCGTTGTAGTTCACATAGGAATTTATTTCTGATCTTTTAGATTTTGTAAGCAAGTACACAGCTGATGTGAAAATGTTGATGTTTAGCCTAAATTCACAATACATATTAATAACTTATTTTATTGACATTTTATGTTCCTGTTAACTTTATACTGTATAATATAGTAAGAACCTCCTGACTAATCAGCAAGACCACTGAGATATCAAGTATGTCTCGTGAAAAAGCCAGGAAAGCAAAATACATATGCTGTCAGTGTAAGGGGTGCATGTGAATGGAAGGTGCTTGTTTTCATGTGTGCAGACTGCCTTAGGAGTATTAATTGAAATAAAAATTATTATTACTTTTTGTGGGATACTGTCATGGTTTATGTCAGTAGCCCCCAGGGCTCATGTATTTGCATTGTGCATTTGTGATTGGTTCATTGTCTAGTGCTTGGATTGGTGGTGTCAGTGCTACACTCTCCTAGGGGGTGGAGCCAGGATGTGATGTAATGGCAGGAAGAAGGTGTGTTTCTCTCTTGCTGGTTTCCACTTGCTGTTTGCAGGCGCCATGAACTGTGGCCCAGCCATGCCACCCTGCCTTGGAGCCAACTGAGTATGAACTGAAACCTCCAAAAACTGTAAGAAATAAACCTTTCCTTTCCCACCACTTTGGGCATCAGGTATTTTGTCTCAGTGTCTTAGTTACTAGTGAAAAGTAACTAAGACAGAATTTGATACTGAGGAGTGGGGTCATTGCTGTGACTATACCTGACCATGTTTTTCGAGAGGCTTTGGAAATGGCTTGTGGGCAGAGTTTGGAAAGGTTCAGACATGTCACCTGGATGCATAGAGCTGGAGCAGCTTAAGCTATTCTGTAAAGGAGATTCTGGTCAGAGCTCAGGAGACCAGAAGGCTGATAGAAAGCCTGATAGTAAAGACCAGGCTTGTGAGGTTTCTGCTGGGAAGGAGGACTGTATCGGTTGTTGGACTCCCTATGATGTGTGTTATGGCTTGGCAGAAAGTTTGTCTGCATTTTGCTCATGCCCAGAGACTTTGCCTGAGACTGAGATTAAGGGTAGTAGACTGATTAATCTGGCAAAGGAAATTTCAAGGCAGTCAAATGTTGAGGCTGTGGCATGGCTATTGTTGGGGGCTTTTAGCCAGATCTATGTTGCAAATCAAAAGCAAAGAGCCCAGCAGGATAATGTAAAACACTGTGAGTTTGGCCAGAAGGAAAACTCCAGTAAAGTTGTGGATTGTAAAGATAGTGCTGAGACTTTGATTGCTGAGAAGAAACAGAGAGATAAGAAAGATGGCCACCGGGCATCCCTGGAAGCAGTGGGTCTCCACCCTTTGCAGCCACAAAACTCTAAAAGTGAAAGAATTTTTCTCTGATGAGAAAGCTTCAGATCACCATGCTGCAGAATGGCACGGGCGGCCACATGAGGTTCCAGAATGGCGGCAACATAGAAAAGCTTTTCTTCACAATCAGGTAAACAGCCCAGCAATCCAGGCACTGGACCCCTACAGCCAAGAGAGAGAAAAGCCTGGCTACTGCTCCAGCTGGCAGCAGACCTTGGCAGCATCCACATGGTGCTGATTTTAGGTGCAAGGAAAATGCACAAATTCTGAGGGTAAGACGGCTTCCACGTTGATTGCAAAGGGCCTGGGAGGCCAAATAGGGTGCCCCTGAGAGGGCAATATGTAAAAATGTAAGGGTGAAGCCAAAGGTACAGTGGAGACCCCAGAAGTTTGGAAAAGCCAAGAACGTGGATCATCCAAGGAAAGCTGCAAAAACAGATCAAAGGGGGCTTAAGAAGCTGCAGGAGCTGAAATCCCTGGAAGTGCCGTGGTGGTGGAATCACCCAAGCCTTTTGGAGCTTGCAACCAGATTGCTTCAAATTCTGAGCATGGAACTGTAGGATTTAATGTTCGTCCTGCTGGATGTTGGACTTGCCTTGTCTCCAATGCTTTATATTCCCCCGTTTGTAACTTTTGGAATGGTAATGTTTATTTTGTGCCTTTGCATTTCAGAAATGTTTAACCTTGTTTCACCTGTATAGGGGTTTACAGTTAAGAGTTTGCCATAGATATTGGAGGAGACTTGGGACTTGGATTTCTCAGCAATACTGAAAATGTTAGGACTTTAGCAACTTTTGGAGATAGACTAAATGTCTTTTGTATAAAGGTTGTACATGAGTCTTTGGGGGCCAGGGGTGGAATGTCATGGTTTATGTAGGTGGCCCCCAGGCCTCATGTATTTGCATTGTGTATTTGTGATTGGTTCATTGTCTAGTGCTTGGATTGGGGGTGTGAGTGCTACACCGGCCTAAGGGTGGAGCCAGGATGTGATGTAATGGCAGGAAGAAGGTGTGTTTCTCTCTTCCTGGTTACCGCTTGCTGTTTGCAGCCGCCATGAACTGTGGCCCGGCCATGCCACCCTGCCTTGGAGCCAACTGAGTATGGACTGAAACCTCCAAAAACTGTAAGAAATAAACCTTTCCTTTCCCAACTTTGGGCATCAGGTATTTTGTCTCAGCGACGAATAAAAAGTAACTAAGACAGATACTATTGGTATTTTCATTGTAGTTCACGTAGGAATTTATTTCTGATACTCTTTTTTTAGACTATTTACACCAACAGCCAGTTGATGTTGAAAATTTTTACACTTTTTTATAAAGGGCTTAATAAAATTCAATATTTTTGTGGGTTTTTTTCCCTGTTAAGTACTCATTGTTTAATATAGTAAAACTCATAAAATTAAAATTAACACTCCGTCAATAGATATATTGTAAAGAATAAATGTGAGTCTGACAAACTCATGTTTCTGTGCCTTGATGACAGAATTAGTCTTTGGCTCCTTATTAATATTTAATCAGCTTCCCATTGGGTTTTCGACCTAGACCTCAAGAAGCTCAAGTCTTTCTAGTGTTTCTTAGTCTTCTTTACCTTTTTCTCCACTACGTTTTTGGATATATTTAAGAAATTGCCTCACCTTTGCAAAAAGTCTCCAACAGCCTGGTGACGAATGCTTCCCTCTGAAATCAGAGGACAACTGTGCTGTCCCATTAGACTCTGCAATGGAACAACCTACTGTGATATGAGTGATAAACCCCTCTGAGATCTTGGAGCTGTCCGCTGTGCAGACTACTCGGAGGTACATCATCAGGGGAGGAATTCACTAGGGTTCCTATTGATGTGTTCTCATGTACTTCTGTAATGAAAGCATCTGGTTTTAGCAAAATAGTCTAGGCTAGCTTTTAAAGTTCTTATTGACTCCGTCTTCTGACCTTCCAGTTTAGATACATGGAGGGAGTCCTGAGACTGAGTCACTTGAGGCCACCAGCTCTTTTGGCAATAGCTGTTCTTTACTCCCTATTGCTAGAAGCTTTCCTACGAAAGTTGTTATTTTAGCTACGGGGCATCTGAAAGTGCTTGTGCTTCACATGATTAAGTAGATTTAAAAAAACTTGTCAAGTTTTATTTAGAATGGCTCAAACTACAGCAGAAGAAGAGCAGAAGTTTTGGTGTACTTCCAGTGTTCCAGTGAATTTAATCACATCTAATCTAACCTTTCAAGCACTTGACGGCATGAGATTATAAATCCACTGGGGGGCATCCAGATAACTGTAGGTGGTAACATTTTCTACATGGAAAGGGTCCTTGGTTTTTTTGTCTCTCCTGTGTCCAACTGTGTAATTTTAAACTATGGGAGCCACAGTGCTAGGTAGAGCATGGGTGCAACTTACTGTATCAGTCCACAATCAGTTTAATTAATTACGACTCTACTTTGGTTGGTCCATCTTCCTGAGATCTGAAAGCAAAATTGTAGTCCTTGTAGCATTAGTACTGCTAGGTATTTTTTGTGTGTGTTTGTTTACTTACCGTTGTTATTTGTACAGAATAAAGTGCCCCAAATCTAGTTTTTCTAAATGCATAGATTCTGTAGGTCAGAAGGTCATGCAGGGATTATCTCTGCTCTACTGCGTGCCTCTTGGAAGATATGATTGACTGTCTGCAAGCATTCATCTGCGTGCTTCTTTACTCAGATATTTAGTCTTGCCTGTGATTCCCTCAAATGCTGGGCTCAGCTGGATCCACCAACCAGAGTGCTACCATGTAGAAGTATGTGATTGGGCTTCTCACAGCCTGGCATCAGGCTTCCAAGAGAGTGTCCCAGGAAGGGACATCAGAGAGCAAACTCTCAAAGAGACAGAGGTCACGTGTCCTCTGAGCTAGTCTTAGGAATTGTGTAGTGACACTTTGGCATTCTGTTGGTTACCAGTAAGGTCCTAAAGCCACTCCACTGCAAGGGGAAGGCAGTAGCTTGACTTTTGAGTCATCACAGTATTGGGGTCGCCATGTAGACCAACATGCAGGATGATAGAGACAGCCGCGGCAGTGTTTGGAAAAGACAGTTTGCCACAGTGAGTTCATGAGAATTACCAAAATATTTGTTGCTCTTTTCTCTCTCCTCTTCATTTAACCCAATAACTAGTTTCTCTTCATGACTGAAAGCTTTATAAACTTTTGATTGTAGCCAAAAAGGAAGGTCCCTATTTCCTGCAAGCAAATCTACTTTGAATAGGTAAATGACATTATCAGAGGCTTCTAAGGGAGAGGAGTCATTGGCATAGAATTTCTTAGATTGTTTCCTGGTAATGAACTAGTTATTTATCATCAGTGTCTTTATCGTGTAGTAAGGAAGTGAACAATGGTGTACTGTTCAAGGTATGAGTCATCCTCACTGGAGAAATTTGAGTGCCTTCTATGTCAGAAACATTAATAAATAGTGGTTTAAAAAAACCACAGGTTTCACCCTGAAAAGGAGCATTTCAGGGCAGTTGAGGAAACAGATGAATATTTTGGTAGTTAATAAAGTATGCACTATGAAAGTAGAAGCAGCATGCTTTGTAAATAGAAGAGCTAACCAAGACAAGACTGGGGGTGGCCGAGAGGCTCAGGGAGGAGCATCTCAGCTTTTAAGATGAACAGGAATCAACCAGCAGATAGCAATGTCTCACAACTCTGTGACAGACAACCACAAACTTAGTGGGTTAAAGTAACAAGTAGTTTTATTTTGTTTTGTTTTTTTCCCTTACAGTTTTAGAATTAGAAGTTTGAAAAGAGCAACCATGGCAGTGTTGTGCTGGAGATGGCAGGAGGCAGTTCATTTCTGTACTCTTTCTAGCTTCTAAAGGCCACATAGATTCCCTGATTTGTGACCCCTTGAAAATCTCAAACAGCATTTTTTTTCCCCTCTGCTTTTGTTTCTGGTTTTCTGGCCTCCTTCAAAGACCTTTACAATTACAGTCGGTCCATCCAGATAATCTCCCTATCCCAGACTGCCTAATTTTACCATATCTGCAAAGTCCATTTTACCATGTAAGGTGTCAAGGATTACCATGTATATTGTCACAGGTGTCAAGGACTGGGACAAGGACACTTTGGTGCGAGGAGCACATTTCATAGTCTACCATAGCAGTTAAAAGAGGGAGAATGTCACTTTATGCCAAGAAGGTGGAGTTTTAATAACATTTCCAAGATTTTACCTTGCTGTGAATCTCCTGTCTTAAAGGAGGCAAGGCATAGGAAGGGAAAAACTGCATTGATAGTTAGGGGCAGATCACAAAAGATTTCATTTTTTTATCCCAAAGAGTTTTTGTTGCCACAGAGGTCATGGTAACCAGGAGCAGCAGAAAAGGGTGTTCCAATCACTGGCTGTTTAGATAGAATATGTTAGTGCAGAAATTGTTCTTATGTTTTGCTCCAAAAATCAGTTGGCAGTGGACTCAGCATGAGGTCACTTTGACAGAGCAGGGTGTGGTTGGGCTCTGAGGTCTATTAAATTTTGCCATTCATGTTTCTCATTCCTTCCACCTCTTCCTCCACTGACAGTCTCCGTACTCCTCGAGCTGCTATCTCCATTCATTTCTGAAATCTTCAGGACCTTCAATTTTCTATGAGCCTTGGGGAAACTTAAGAAAGGAAAGAAAAGAAAAAGAAAGTACAAGAGGATGTTGGTGCTAGAGACACACCAGACGATCACATTATCTGGTGAGCAGTTGTAGAGATGTGTTGCTCCTCAGCCTGACATTCATCAGACTCGTCTCTCCACAAGCCACAGTTCAGTTTTGTGCAATAGTAGTAATCACCTTTTTCTTAAAAAAACAGAACAAAGCAACAGAATATTGCTTCTTTGTTATTTTTATTTATAAGAAGGTGCCAATCCCAAAACCTATGTCCTTTACCAACTGTAAAACAGTTGATGCAAGCATTCTTATTTCATATTCTTGGAAGCCACACTCTGAGAGAAAAGGCAGTGTGTGTTACTTTGAGACCACACAGAATCTGAAACAGAGGCACTTGCAGTACCAAAACATGGAGCTTTTACTTGACAAGTGCTTTTTTGACAAGTAGGTGTTCTGTGGTTATAGGGGACATCAGGACAGTATGAAATGCTGTGCCGTGAATTGATTAGAACATTGGACTAAAAGCTGTTATATCCTTGACATTATCACCAATTCCAGACAACATTATAATAGAAGTTTTCTCTCCCTGCTCAGGATTTGGTCCCTACTCTAGCATTTCTTTCTGCAAAGTAGTGTTATAGGTCTGTGTTAGGATCTTCCTGTGTGAAGGAACCCTTCCCTATTCTTTTTCTTCTCACACTGACTTGTATGGTGAGGACACTTTAAAAGCATGTCTATGTCTTTGGAGTTAAGAAATTGTGTATTCTAGCTACTAGTTTTATAGTAAGTAAAAATACAAATAATTATTTTAAAATGTCTAAGTGTTCTAGATTGGTGGTTATTTTAGTGGCCATTAAATTTGCACTAACCCCCAGACAGAGCTACATTTGTCATGTTATTAAATAAGCATCCAGGTTCAAGTGTGGCTGTTATCTTTGGAGCTGGGTAGTTAAGTGGATAAAAGGATAAGATAAGTGCATGAAAGAATAATCCTAACAGGACTGGACTGTCCCTGTTATGCAGCGTTAGCCATTGCTGCTCTGGATGTTTTCCATGGCTAGTTCCTATCCCCTTTCTCAGTCTCCTAAGCAGTTGAAATATGGGTGGGATTATAGAAACCCAGCTTTTCTTTGTAAAGATACTCTGTTATATTTTTTATGTCATCTCTCTCCAGAATTAAGGGTACTGATCATCACCACTTTTTATTCAGAATAACTAAATAAAATCCAACTTTGTTATAACTTCTAGAGAGTTGTTGAAGCAGCACATATTTCTTAGCTTGGCAGAAGCACTGTTATAAAAGGCATGATGTGTCTACCACAAAAGTTCCTATTGTCTTGAGAAAGATCGGATTGCCTTTAGTAGGAAATTAGTTAAGAGTCAAATGTTACCAAGGTTAGAAGCAAAAGGACAGTATTTCCAAACTTTGAGAATGTTGTTTATATTTTGAGTCCCAATTTTTAATTTAAACTGAAAATTTAGATGTTATTGACAAGGAATTTGCTTATTGAGCTTGATTCCTAAGTCAAACTCAAATTCATTTGAAATTTAAATACTTACAAAACAAGAATGTTTTTATGTATGTGGAATCCATAGTGAATAAGGGTTGTGTTGGCGTGGTTTCTTTTAAACTAGTTAAAAGTCATCTTCAGAAGGGAAAAGTGAGCAATATTCACAAATCTATCCAATTTTCTTCCATGTTATAGACATTAGTTACTAAATTACACAGTATATATGAAAAAGGCATATGGATATGTAGAAACAGTGAGACTATTTTTTCAATAAAATTTTATTACTTAATAAAATTTTTAAACTTACTATTTATTACTCTCTTAGTGCCACCAGCTTAGTGTATATTGTTTTGTTCCTTCTCAGATAAGCCCTATGAAGTCGGAATAAGGAGAGAGGCTTAAAGTGCATGGTCAACCAACATGCTCTAGTAAATGGTAGCTCTGGGATTTTTGCCCAGATCCATTCAACTCAGCTTTCACATACAACCTTACATTCTAGGTTACATTCTAGCACATTCTAGGCGCTTTTTACAAATGGTCATATACTTTCCACCAAAACACAAACCTAATGAGAAAAGCTTTAAATTGGACAGATTATTGCGGTGTTTGAAATTATTGGTAAACTTCAGGGCTGCTAAACTGTTGTTAGTGTGACCAGAGTGAAAAAGGGAAGGGCTTTGAGCAGGATCATAAAAGGAGGGAAAGAGCTGGATTTGGCGGGAAGAATTCTGGAAATCTAAGAATTGGCATGAAGCCTGTTTCAGAAGGCAATGTAAGTCAGAATACATGTGCTGGTTGCACCAGGAAAATTTCTGGGGCCCGTGTTACAGACAGGAGGCAAGTGTGAAGAAGATTTTGAAGAAATAGGAGTGGAGAGATTTGAAACTTCTGATTAAAAAAAAATCCTCAGTTTGCAAACAGATGAAAATAGGAAAATAGAAAAGGCAAAGAAAATTACAGTCTTGTAATACTTTACAGTTTATAAAATGCATTGTGTATATTCCATTTGATTCTGGAAATGTGAGAAAGACATTTTAGGTAATGCAGATAAATCCTCATGGGTATTGTGGCTCAGCATAAAACACTTGTGAGTGGAGACATGCTGGAGTATGGAAATGCATAGTTCAGTTATGAAATTAATGAGACCTAGATCCAGTTCCTGGATGTGATAGTGGGTGTGAAGCCACGAAATTGAGGAAAACTCAGTAGGAAATAGAATGATCCACTGAATATGGAGATGAACATAAGAGAGAATAAAGATCTGTTCAAATACTTCAGAGTAATAAGTTTAATGAATATGATCTGAGGATTTATTTTTAGGTCAAGAAAATAAATTTTGTTTTAATTAAATTATTACTGTTTTTATTTTAATTATTGGTAAATGACAAGTTCAGCATCTTAGTTGTACATGGAAGATAATGAATGAGAAAATAATCTTGAATAGAGGTAATTGGTGTGTGACTGTATTTATGTATGTGTAAGTGTCCAGTCCAAATACAGAAGTGTATTACAACTAAGGAGATGAACTCCACCAAAAGGACCCCTTTACAAAGAGGAGACCCAAAACTGGGTTAGAGGATAGTCAGGAGAGACCATCAGAGAGGAATGGTCAAGAGGCTGAAAGAATTCTTGACAGGTCTGGTATCTTGTGCTGCATGTTCTCTTTAGGTGAGAAATTAGTCCAGTAGTTACTAAAATCCCTTCAAATTCCACAGTTTTATGGTTCTAAATAATTTTCTCTATACGCGTTGTTACGGATTGTGTCTAGTTGTCTCCTCAAAGCCTAGGGTGGTTGTAGGGCTTTTTTGGAGGAAGCTAAATCTAGAGTGTGTGATTAATTAGTAGTGCAGTGCTAGGATTAAGGGTTCTGGGATAAAGAGTGGGTGATTCCTGGATCAGTCTACCAATTGGGTGGGCACCACCCTAATAGCAGCAGTCTGGATAAGATAAAAGGGGCAGAAAGAGAATTATTTTTTTCCTCTTCACTTGCTGCTTTTACTATCTTCACCACCACGAACAGTCGTCCCTCTGCCATGTGCCACCCTGTCATGTGCCACCCTGCCTTGGAGCTAATTATATATTGAAACCTGCACAAATTGTGAACCAGAATAAATCCTTAAGTTTGGGGGCTGAGCATTTTATCTTAGCAACAATAGAAAAATAACTAGGACAAAATTTGGTATCAGAGCAGAGTTGTCATTGTTATGACTGTACCTGATAATGTGTCTAAGGGGCTTTTGGTAATGACTTGTGGAAAGAGTTTAGAATGATTCAGAGATGCTAGATAAAAAAGTAGAATGGGAGATTCTGGTCTGACCTCAGAAGACCAGAAAGCAGGCAATGACCAAACTTAGTTTCTGCTGGGAAAAGAGGAGTGCATTGACTGTCTGATTCCAGGTGATATGTGTTACGGCGTGGCAGACAGTTTTCCTCATGAATTTTCCTCATGTCCAGAGACTTTGCCTGAGACTGAGATTAAGGGTGTCAGACTAATCTTGCAGAAGTAATTTCAAGGTAGTAAAATGTTGAGATGATGGTATGGCTACTGTTGGGGACTTTTAACCAAATATATGTTGAGAATCAAGAGAAAAGACCAGAGCAGAATAATTTAAAACATTGTGAGTTTGGCCAGAATGAAAGCTCTAGTAAAGCTGCTATGGACTGCAAAGATAGAGCAGAGGAGATCTTGATTGCTAAGAAGGAACAGAGGAACAGAAAAGATGGCCTGAGAGCATCACAAGAAGCACCAGGATTTCCTTTTGCAGTCTCAAGATTGCAAAAGTGAAAGACTTTGCTTTGAGAAGAAAGCTGCAGAGTACCATGTTTCAAAATGACAGCAACACAGAGAATTTCTTCCTCTGAACTGGATTCAGAATGCTCAGCGGTCCACTCAACCCCTACACCTAAGAGAAGAAAGCCTGGCTAGTGTTCCAGCTGACAGCAGACCTTGGCATCACCCATGTGGTGCTGTTTTTAGATGCATGCAGAATGGACAAGTTTAGTTTTCAAGAAGGCTTCTACTCAGATTTCAGAAGGCCTGGGGGGCCCGGGTAGTGTGCCCTAGAGGGGCCAGTGTGTGAAGCTGTGAATGTGAAGCCAAAGGTGCAGTGGAGACCCCAGAAGTCTGGAGAAACCAGGAACATGGATCATCTAAGGAAAGCTTCATGGAGAGAGCAAAGAGGGCCTAAGGGAAAAGCTGTGGAAGCTACTATCACTGAAGGTGCGCAGGAGTGGGGCCACTGAAGCCCTTTCAAATTCACATCTTGCCACAGATTGCCTCAGATGCTACACATGGAACTATGGGACTTAATGTTTGCCCTGCTGGATTTTGGCCTTCTTAGTCCCATTTGTTTGTATCCCCCTATTTGTAACTGTTGCAATGGAAATGGCTGTCTTGTGCTATTGTGTGCTGGAAATGTTTAAGTTTCTTTTTATTTGAACAAGTACTTACAGCTAAGAGTTTGCCTTACATTTCAGAGGAGAATTTTGAATTGGACTTTTCAGTAATGCTGAAACTGTTAGGACTTTGGCACTTCTTGGAGATGGACCAAATGCCTTTTGCATAAAGTGATGTGCATGAGTCTTGGGATGGGGGCAGTGGTGGAATGTTATGGTTTGTGTTTAGATGTCCCACCCACCAAATCCTCATGCGTTTGTAGGGCTTTTTCTGAGGTAGCTGAATCTAGAGTGTATGACTGATTCATAGGGCAGTTCTGGGATTAAGAGTTCTGGGATTAAAGGTGTGAGTGCTACACTTGCCCTCGAGCAGGTAGCCTTCGTACAGTATAACGGATAGAAGAAGGCCTGTCCTTTCTCCCTCCCTCCTCTCTTGTTGCTTTTGCTGTCTTCTGCCACCATGAATGGTTGCTTCTCTGCCATATGCCACCCTGTCTTGGAGCCAGCCAGTTATGCACTGAACCATCTAAAAACTGTGATCTGAATAAATCTTTCCCCCTTTAACTTTGGGTGTTGGGTATTTTGTCTCAGGATCCAAAGAAAAGTAACTAAGACAACAGCCTATGTGTGGAATATGTGTACATATTAAATAGCTCCATTTGAGAAAGGTTAAGTGATTTAATAACAGATACACAAAGTAGATACTTAGATAATAAAATGAGTGATACTTAGATAATAAAATGAGTGAGATAATAAAATGAGTGTCTTCATTTACAAACAACAATAAAACAACATGGCCAAGGTCATTTGACAGGATAGTAACAAGCTTACAATAGATCTGTGTAACTTTAAGCTATGTTAGCCAGTGTCAGTTACTGTAATGAAACTCCTGAGGCAGTTGACATAGAGAAAAGATTTATTTTTGCCTATGGAGCTGGAAGTTGTAGCTCTAGACCAGATGACCACTGTGCTTTAGGACCCTGTGATGTTGGCTTTTCACGGTAGAGGTGTGTAGTAGAGCAAACTGTTTATATCTGGGAGGCAAACACAGAGAGGAAGGGATCAGGGTGGCACAGTTGCCTTCAAAAGCATGCCCTCCAGTGAACCAGACCTTGCTTCTGCTGCACCTCCTAATAGTGCCATCTGGGGATCCATCCTTCAACACATGGATATTTGAGAGACATTTAGTCTCTAGACTACAGTGTACTGTATCAGTGATGTTAGTCTGTAATTCCCTTTAGGACAACTGTCTTTTTAGGACCACCTGGAGGGTAGCTAAATCAGTCTTTTTTTTGTGCTGGGGATCAAACTCACGACCTTGCGTTTGCCAAGCAGGCACTTACATCACTGAGCTAAACCCCTGGCCCGCTGAATCAGTCTCTTGACTCAAGTCTCACTTTAAAAATTGGCATGGTAGCTTGGGCCTATAATCCTAACACTTGGAGGCTGAGGCTGTAGGATAGAAATTTAGAGTCCAACCTGTAAGACCTTATCTCAAAATAAAAGACAAAAAGGGCTGGGAATGTGCTAATGCTAAGACTGTGGGTACAAGAAAAACAAAACCAGATCATAACAGAAACGGTAAGATGCTTCCTGCTTCCTTAGCCAGAAAGTAAGCTGGAGATGCAAGTTATGTTAATTTGTATTTGCCCCTAGTAAGGCCTGTCTGTGGAAGAATCCTTGGCTTGTGGAGCTTTTGAAAAACTGAGCTTTTGAGTTATTATGTAAGCTTTTCATTTTCCAGCTCCCCTGTTGTACCCCAAACTCTATTGTACCCTTGCTGTTGAGCACCTATTCTTTATTCCTGTCACTACAGTAGTGCTTGTGGCTCCTGCCCAATTCTTCTATTCGATACATCATTCTGCTGAGCGTATATAGACATACTTAGTTTTCATTCATAATTGAAACATACTCAGTAGAAGAAAGTGGCCCAGCAGTTCCTGGTTATACTCCAACAGTCTCTGACAGTCCTCTTCATCATGAAGTTGAGCTTTCTGACAGAATTTCCCCTCAGCTCTGCCTCACTGGAACGTGGAAATGACCAGTCACAGAAACATGAGCTCAGTTTCGTTTTGGCAGTTTGGTTTTGGCTGTGGAATATGAAGCCTCTATCCTCACCAATAAATGTACCAGCAACACATGTGGTAGCCCACATTTACTGGTACACCACCAAGAGCAACACTGAATTTTCCATTTTGAAGTAGTTTCCAGGAATAGGTGTAAAACTAGGGAATAGTATTTTCTGTGTGGTGGGAGTCAAGGACTCATTTAGTGTATTGGCAATAGATAATACTCTTCGTTCTTTGTATAGATTGATTGTTAGTACTGTGTGTCAGAGTCCCAGGATAAATGTATTTACTTGTAGATGTTGTTCCTCCCTCTCTCCCTCTCTTTTTCCATCCCCCCCCTCCCCCCCTTAGTGTGTCATCTCCCTCTCTCACTCCCTTTCTCACTCTGTCTCACTCTTTTTTTTTCCCCCTTTGGTTTTTTGAGACAGGGCCTTGCTCTGTAGTCCAGGCTGGCCTAGAGCTTGCATTTCCCTTCCCTCAGCTTCCTGAGTGCCATTTGTGGATTCATTGCATCTGATTCTCTGGGTTTGGGCAATGCTTGTTCTAGCTCTGTTTCATGTTGGAGTGAATTGTTTATGTACCACTCCCAGAATCTTGCTTAGAATCACATTCATTTGGACTGGGAAGAGAGTATCTAGTCTTATAATGAGTTTGTCACGTTTGTACATGTGACAAGGGTGGCATCTGCCAGACTTAACAAGAGAACTGCTCTCTATTCTGGTTAAGTACCAGGTGATATACTTGGTCTTGTTACACCTAAGAGCTGAGGAAAAATTTTTTCTACTTTGTAAAGTTGTAGAGGGCTGCTTTCTATCTAAGGAAAGTCTTACCAATGCTGAGTGATGTGGCATCATCTTCATGTAGAAATGACAGGTTCATGAAGACCATATATGGTATTATTGTTTCCCAAGTTTGCCAATGGTTTTACTATTAAATATTCATCATTTGCTCCTTTAAATGTTTTGTGTTAATAACTCATTATCTTTATAGGAGTAAGGAGGCCATCCTATAATTTAGTAGTTCTCAAATTTTTGGCTTCTAGACCCCTTTTCATAGTCTTAAAATACTACTGAGGACCCTAAAGAGCTGTCTAGCAAGTTATATAGTGCTGCTTACCACATTAGAAATTATAATGAATGTTAAATGTTTTATTTATTCCATTTAAAAATAACTTAAACTTATGACATGTTAATGCAACTTTTTTTTTTTACTAGAAAGAACACTTGCCATCCTATCTGTAAAATAATAGCTATTTTAGTCATCCTCTGCTACCATTACAAAATGCCATAGTCTGAGTGGTTTAAAGAACAAAATTTTATTTTCTTAAAGTTATGGAGGCTGCAAGCTCAAGACCAGGATATCTGCACAGTTGGGTTCTGGTCAGGGCTGTTCTTGGGTTATAGAAGGTCACTTGACTGTACCCCCACTTGGCCTTTATTTAGTGTGTATGTCTGGAGAGAAAGATTTTCCTCTCCTTTCCTTTAGGGCCACCAAGCCTACCTGATTAGAACCCATAGGACCGCATTTATCCTCAGTTACCAATAAAATCCTTACTGTTAAATGCATTCACATTAAAGGTAAGAACTTTAACATACACATTTTTTGGGGGTCACAGTTCTGTCCAGTGCAGTGACATGTTTTGTATTAAAATCAAGCTTAGTAAAAGATAGCTGCATACTTTTATCTACTTCTATATAAGTTATTTTTGTTGTTGTTTTGGTTGAAGTAGGTGAGGGAAATCAGCCCCACACAGCTAAGTAGATGGAATAGGAAGTATTTAAACAATATTTCTGGTAACAGTGAAAATTCTTTTGATAATTTAAAGACATTGGATAAAAATAATGTTTACAGCCTGCAAAGTGACCTCTGAAGCAATATTAATGACTTCCAATACTCCGTGTTAGCCTGTCTTCACCTTAATTTATAATTTTGGTTATTTGGCAATGTTCAGTGCCCAGTGGTTATTTGGAAAATAATTATTCATTGAATTATGCAGATCTTCTAAATATTGACACATTAAATAATGCGGTAACTTTTAAAAATTACATTCATTATTTCACCACTGTTCTCTTCAGAAAAGTCTTTAAATATTAGGGAGATGTCAGGCTCAGGGTGCTGAGTACAACTTTTCCAAAAGGTCTGTCTGTCTGCCTGCCTGACTCTTTTTGAGAACTCAATTTTTGTTGGCAACAGTGCTACTGGTTTTAAAAAGCTTTACTTCATTTTTTTTCAAGAGAATGTCTGCCAAGTAACTAAGTTTAAATAATTATAGCTTGCTAGTTATTCTTTCAAGTAAGATCAAGAGAATGAGTAGTTCATTTTGCAACTGGAATAATCAGTTTTCAGTATGTCAATGTGCAGCAAAAGTACTTTATGCAGATTTCCCGTTTCATCATATAAAATACTGTGCACTTATACAAAACAGTGTCTTCAAGGGTTAAGTAAAAATTAATACTTTTTACTGTTTCATCAAGGATATTTTAAAGTGAAGCAGTCTATTTTTAAAAACTGAGAATGCATAGCCATGATGAATACAGTGATTACTGCTATAATTTGGTGCTGCTGTGACCACTGACAGTGGTTTTATTTGTCCACTGTTCCTTTTGTATTGAGATCTGCTGTGCAGATGCCAACTGTTAAAAGGCAAGTAAGCTCCTAGTGTTATAGAAATACTTTTGACCTTACAGACTTTATGAAAGGGCCTGAGGACCCATGTGCTGTTGCTGTGGTGGAGAGGACATGCGGTGACCACTACAGACTGCCATTGTGGCCCCTCCTTTGCCCTGCTTGATCTATTGGGGTATGCGTGGCATGATGCTGTGAGCCTTAAGGAATGAAAATAAAGCACGGTGTTAGAGCACCTTCTACTCTTAAGGGTTCTGGCTGGTAAGTCCTCCTAGAAACTGAAGATCTTCATCATTGAGGCCTCAGATAGCTCCTTAATTTACTCATCTCCCTTAAACTGGAATGTGTTTCAACTTTCTGGTAAGAATACAAGAGGAACAGAATCAATTGGATATTTCTAGAGATAACAAACAATATTAGAGGAGACTTAATATGGGAATTGGCTCACATAATTATGGAGGCTGTGAAATCCTACAGTTTGCCATTTGCAAGCTGGAAAACCAGGAAATCCAAGGATCTGAGGACCCAGGAACCAGGGGAGCCAATGGTACAAGTCCTAGAGTCTGAAGGACTGGGAACCAAGAGCACTGATATTTAATGGCAGGGCAAAATTGATAATCCAGTGGAAGGAGAGAGGGAGGAAATTTCATCCTCCTAGAAATTCTATGTTCTTGGTGCTCTCAGTGCATTGAAGAGATCATGCAAATTGGTGAGAAGAATCTTTATTCATTCTAAGGATTCAAATGCAAAGCTTTTCCTAGAAACAACTTTATGATTAAGCCAAGAAATAACGTTTTACCAGCTCTCTGGGTGTTCTTTAGCCCATGGAAGCTGACATAAAATTAACCATCATAGGTAGCCTTGAAGAAGTCTGTGTCCTTCTTTACCCCCAAGAGTTGTGAGTATTGCATTCAAGTTGGAGAGATTCAAGTCAGATGCTAGGAATATTTTCAAGAGAGGTCACTTATGAAATACTGTACTGTGGACCCGACACACTAGAATTTTAACGAAGGTCCTCTTGTGTAAAGGAGTAGGGTGTTAGTGAGTGAGCCTGTGAGGGATTTTTACCAGCCTTTTGCTTCTGCATCAGCATTTTTTATTCAGTATAGCCAAATACATGCATGGAAAGTAAGCTCATCATCTGGACTCTTTGCGTGCCTGCTGCCAAACATCTGGGTATTTGGAAACATCTGGAAAAGTGACTGAAGTTTTTACAGGAGTGTTTAGTATTATGCAGATGAAACCTAAGGCTCATAATCAATTGTACCCAAGGCCAAGATGGTTAGAAATGTTTTATTAATTTATGAAGAAAGAGTTGACTAGATTGCAGAATAGTTCAGTTGCTTAATGTTCATTTGGTTTTATTTCATTGTAGTGAAATAAAGTTGTTTAGCTTGAGAACATTTCAGTTAAATGAAGATTTCTGCCTTACATCCTCAGGGATCTCGAGAGCCAGAAGCAGGTCCAGTGGTCTTCTGTCACAGCAGCATTTGGACTCTGTGTGTGAAATAAAAAAGCCCCCAACAACTATAGAACGCCCCAGAAAAGTGGTTTGGTTGGACCCATATTGCATCAATGACCATCAAAGATGGTTTTCACCTAGGACTAGGTATGAAATAACTGTTCACTTCGTGAGAGCTTGCAAGGAAAACGGAACTTTTGTTTTCAGGCAGCTTGGAGAAGGGTGGTGCCATCACTCCTAACAGAGCGCCTCTAGAGCGGTGCCTTCCTGCAGGGAGCCCCTCGGATCACAGGGGCCTATTGTGAGGAGAGAAAAAGAAAGCATTGAGGGAGGCACCAGGCAATAGAGCAGGGAGGAAACATTTAAGCAAGGGGCCTTTCATTTTTATATAACTGACCCGGGAGCACTTAGAGCCACCTCCTAAGAGTCAGGCCTCAGTCTGGCTGCAAACGTGTGGTGCCTTGGGAGTTGTTGCTAGGGAAGCCAGAGACGAAGGTCACTGACCCTGAAGGGGGACAGCAGCAGCTGAAGGCTGGGAGTCTGCTCATTTCCACATCTGCCTGGCAAGATAACACTCTTTATTACAAAGCTTTTATGAAACCATCTTCTCTGTGCTGTAAGTGTTTAGGGAAATCATCTGCTAACCTCTGTCCACCCTTGGAGACACTTTAACCCATAGCTTTCTTTACGTCCAGCACCCTGGCTTTATCCACTGCTCAGAAATGCCTTTCACAGATGTTGGAGCACATAGTTGAGTTGTTTTTTGGCAGGAGCTGTGCTTTTGCTTCAGTTCTCATTTAAGTGAAAATGTATCTTGCTTGTTGTGGGAGTGGCCTGCTCTATCTGGGCAGGGTGGGATTTATCAGCTTCCCAAGCAGGAGAGAACCAAGTGGGATGAGGTAATTGTGCTTTGGCCCTTTTGCCTGGTACTCGGGGCCTGTACAACCAAATGTATCTCTTTGAGTTTTTTGGTGTGGAGTTTCCATGCTAGTCAATTCGGGAGTATCATGGGCATGCTAGATTAGCATTTTAGAGCTTATAGATATTGAAGACTTTATTTTCAAACTTTTATTAGCAGTGAAACCTACCCTCCTACTCCAAGAACTCTTAATAGGCAACTCAGTGCAGTAGGACTTGGGTCTTATTGAGGAGAGAAGATGTCCCCCAAACCTTACTATTGGTACTTGTCTTTTCCCTGCCAAGCTCTCAATTTCTGGAAACCACCCTTAACACATCTACATCCTTGACCCCTCTGTAATCTCTATGGCTTCTTAAAGCATCACTTGAAAACCAGCAGTATATATAATGTTCTCAAGATAATGAATGTGAAAGTGAAGTTTTTTGTCCAAACTCATAGCAGGGTTGTGGGCAAAGCCATAAGCTATAACCTAGGTTTTATGTTAATGTTTAATATGCCACATGGTCCCATTTCTGCTCTCACAGCCCCTCATCCCCATCAGTGTTAGAGTTTAAGAGTGCAGAGAGGGGCAGTCATGTTGGGCAGGACCCCAGAGGGATGGGCAGGTCAGTGACTGTGTTCGCAGATTGAGGTCTGTGGTTCAGGATTGGCTCCTGAGTATGTTTATTTATGCAGTGTTCATCAGGGACAGCGAACTTACTGACATGAGATTGATCTATAAATGATTTGTAATAAAGATACCTCTTGGTTTACTCTGAAGTGTAATGTACAAAAGGACTCCTTTCCAGTCTGCTGTGACCTTCTTGGCCTTTCCATAGCTCTTAAACTTGCTTTCCACTCCAACTTCTATTATGTATATAGAAAATTGATGTCAGAGCTGCTGGGGGAGTACCTGAGAAATTAAAAGTCAAGAATGACAAATTTCACTGCAGCAGTTTATCTTTTTCATTTAAAATTTTCCACATTATGTATTGTCCAGCTTTTGTTCGCAGATGGAAGTTACATGCAACAATATGTAATAGCAGTAATATGTATGTGCAAATATGCCCCTGGGTCCTACATGTGTTTCAGTGAGACCCTGGAGAGCATTCTCATGAAGACCAATGTGAGGATTCTAAGAACAGTCTTTTTCTTTCATCCTCACCGATTTTCTGAAAGAAGCCCAGTTCAGAGGAGTTCATTCAAGCATGATGGTCGTGTTTTAACCAAGTATGTGGGGTGGTCCAGATGTGAGCAGTGTGAACGAAGAGGACTTTCCTTTGATGTGGGACACAAATGTTACCAACCTTTCCCCAACACATCTTCTTATTTCCTGTGGGATAATAGTCTACACTTGTTTAATGGTTGCTAAAGTCATATAGAAACAAGTTTGAGTCTGCTTTGCATGCTTGTTTTCCTTCAGCAGAAATGAAGTGGGGTCCTGAGACTCACGCCGTTTCTAGAGAACGGTATCAGAGGATACTGCTCTTAACTCAGTAGTTGAGAGTGGGCAAGAGGCAGCCTCCACCTTTGTATAGAGGGAGTCCGGGGAGCTCATAGTAGGGTCAGCATCACTCAGATTCTTTCGTGGTTTCTCCAACTTGGCATCTATGTTGGCCACATGTCGTTTTGTGTGTGTGTGAATTTTCAACAAGTTTATAGCAGCTATTAAAGTGGATGATATTTAAGTCCATTACTCTAGAGTCTAGAAGATGAAAGGTATTTCTCATTTTCATAACACATGTTCTCAGCATGGATTTATCTGTTGACAGAATGAGGGATTTCAAAAGAGACATGTGTATTCAAAGCTCATTTTAACATCTGTTTCAGTCCTGTCTACTAGGCTACGATAATGTTCTTTGGGATGTTTACCTACCAAGAAATTAATTTAGTATTGCTTGTTTTGGATGTGGTGTCACCTCTCTTTATTAATGGAGTGTTTGTTTCATTGCAGTCTACATGTGCTTTCCCTAGCCATAGAAAATCCATTTTTTAAATATGCTGGATGCAGTTCATGATGATTTGTGAATTACCTTATATCTGTGCAGGGGAAGAGGGCTATTTGTGTTGCATGCTTGTGATACCCACGTTTTTGATTTGTGTTGCTCAGTTGGAAGTTGAATGAATTGCAGTTAGTGGTCTAGCTATATAGTTTAAAGTTTGTAGTCAACAAGGCTGAGAATCAGCTGGATGTGGTGGTGCACACCTGTAATCCCAGCACTCTGGAGGCTGAGGCAAGAGGATTGACATGAGTATGAGGCACAGAGTGAGACACTGTCTCATCACCGCTTGTCCCTGTAAAAGGCCAAGGGATTGAATCAGTTTAATATTATATAAACCACTGGTTGCTAAATGCTAGTTCAAAAACCAATGAGGTCTTTAAAAAATTATAGATTTCTAGTTCTTTTCATGGAGATTCTCTGGAGATTCTCATCTAGTATGTCTTGGTTTAGACTCAAGAATCTGCTGAGTTTCAAAGGTCTGTGAACAACTCTAGTACACAGATGTGAAGTATTATATGCACTTTGTAATGATTGTGATTTTTAATAATTATATTGTTCATCTGTTATCTCTGATAATGCCCAAATGGGTTTGAGTATCATCTCAAAAGTAATGTTTATCTGAGCATTCTGGATGGTGTCAGGTAGGCTTTTGGGGAGTTGGTTCTGCTCACTTTGTTTACCATTTATCAGGTTGGCAATATTTGATCTAAGTGTCAGATCCTTTCATAAACTGAGGGCATCACATTAGCTATGGTACTTTACAGCTTCCTAACATTTTTAGATTTGAATGGCGTTTTCCTCCTAGAAACTGTGTTTGTCATCACTGCTCATTGCTGGTTGTTGACCTCTCTAATTTAGTGAGTACTACTGTACTCAGCGGGACGTTAATTGTAGTCTACTTCTCAGGCAAGCTGGAACTACAGACCCAAGGCAGCCTTTCTTCTTCTTCTTCTTTTTCTCTTCCTGCCATTCTTGATCTCCCCAGATAAAATTGAAGTAAATCATTCTCCTGTGAATTGCGTCCTTAGTTCATTGTATCTATAAAAGAAAATTTAGGTTGTAATAATGACCCTTACTATGCCAAGCCTTGAGAGTGTTCACCTTGGGCTTTCTTTGCAGGTGAGGGACACTTGTCTCTTTGGATATAGAAATGAGTGATGTCACAGTCTAGGGATTGTGGCCTATACTACCTCACTGCATTCAGCAGACCTTTTGTGTCCAAGAATTTGCTGTATATATTTTAGAGTGGCAGAACATACTCTATCGCCTTAGATCTCTGGTCCTCATTTCTTCTGCAGCATCAAAATAAACCATAATGCTTTTAAAATTACACAGTTTGATGTTGCCAAGTTCCTCAGGATTGTTGAATGAGACCTAGGCAGTGTGTTTTTCAAAGGCTTTACTTCAGATTTCCCTTCAGTGCCTCCTGCAGTTCCTCCAGACTGGGCCATGCACTGTTTCTCTGCCTGCTGAAACTATTTTTTATTAAGGCAAAGATAATAACTGGAAAATAATCATTTGGCCTGACTTTGTTGGAAATATTCAGACATGTAAGAGTAGAAGACCTCAAAGATTGAAGGCCATTGACCTTAATATTCTTGGCCTACTGTTCAGGCCCAGGGACTGCCACTAAAGTTTTACTTCTGACGCTTGTTTATAGTGGTGTCATGATTACTGGTTCACTCTAAAACATGAGAGAGAAGAGCAGTAAGTTATTCACACTTTTGTGGGGTGTATTTTTGCATAAATACTTGCTATCTTCTAGTCAGTGCAGTTCAACAAATACAGTTTATATTGTGCTAAGCATTGATCAAGAATGGTGCCCATATAGTGGTGAATAAACCACAAAATTCTTGTCTTCATGGGACTTTCTCTTCACTGATATTTATGTATCTATGTGTGTTCACGTGGAACTAAACACAACTGAGTTAAATAGTTGCGTTATGGCATTATGAAATACTGTTTAAGAATTCTTGAAGATTGTTCTGCTTAACCCTTAGATTAAAAATTGAATCTGAAAATTTAGTTTTGCATGTGAAACCTAATTTTTAAAACCAGAGGCTGTGTTGTAGTTGGTTCATGTGAATATTTTCTGAAGGCAGAATGAACAAGTGAGTATAGCATTTTGTTACAAAAAAGGGGACAGGATTAAATATCTTCCTTTGTCTGTTGAGAATAAGTCTCCAGAAGATTATTATTTGGCACAAATCTTTTTTTGATTCTATGTTTTTAATCTTAGTGGTATGAAAATAACTTACGTTCCTGGATTTTCCAGTGTTTTATCTGTGTACTTCACCTATTAAGCATGAACTGAATGTGTATGTTTCAGGCCTCTGGGAGGTTGCTTCACAAATTATTTGTAAATTTTTATACTCATTTTAGATGGTTAATGATAGCTTACAAAAATCTTTATGTTGTAATTCATGCACTAAAGTTACTTGATTTAGTTAGCCGTATGAACATATAAAATCTGACTTTCAAGAAATTCAAATACTAAATTACTCAAATACTTTAGTATGTCTTTTTTAGTACTTTAGTAAAAAAGGAAAATTTAGTCAGGGTTTTAAAATGAACTATGTTCTTGGATTCTGAATGCTAGCTAAAAATTGATAGATTTGCAAAGACAACCAGTAAAAGAAGACATGTTTCACAGATTTCAGAATATCAAGCGAATATGAAAAAGAAACCAAGGACCAGCTTTTGGTCCTAATTTATGTGCATGTTTGTGAATTAATGAGCTTTGAAGAGGAGTAAATACTGTATGAGAGAAGGGGGAAAAAGACACTCTGGAAATAATTATTAATGCTGAAATTTCTGTATCTAATTTTGGAATGCTTATGTTTGGAGTGTTACATCACAATAAAAATGTATGTTTCAGGTTTGTGGAGAAAAACAGCGCTTTGAGAAGTTGATGGAACATTTCAGGAATGAAGACAATAACATAGATTTTATGGTGAGTTGTTTTAGTACTACATTCAATAAAGTAAACTCAATTTCAGCACTTTGCCCTTAAATCTATGTGCATGTGCACATATACAAACATGACAAAGGACAGGAAATTTAATTTAATACTCTATAGAACCTTTCTGAAATATCCCTTTCACCTGTATTTTCCCTTTATGGTATTTAGTTACAGTTTTATTCATTTCATCCAAATTCAGTGAAGGTCAAACGTATCTATCTATCTATCTATCTATCTATCTATCTATATTTTGAATTAGCAAATAATGAGAGAGGTCATGCAGTTGTGGAAAAAATGTTGAGGCCTTATACAAATGCCTACACTTGCTGACTTTAGCTGCCAGTAGTGCAGTGTAAGAATCCTTAAAGTAGAAGGAACCTTTTTTTTTTAAACTCTCATAGGCTCTAGCTAGTAACCACCTCTGTACCGTATTCCCAAGAGACAGAGTGCTTTGCTTAGAATTGATTGTCACTGTCCCCCAAGTTAATGTGAAGCTATAACTTTTCTCTTTTGATTTATTTGGTGCTGCAGCTCTTCTTAGCAGGTTAGATCAAACACATATGGTTCCACAGATGTCCTTTCTCTATCAGGTGCAAACAATGGCAGAGTGAGCTTCAGTACTTTTGAATTCATACACCCAAATCTTAGATCCAAAGAAGGAATGTCTTGAGATGTTACTTCTGAATGTACCCAGATCTTCAGGCTTTGACCTAATCCAGTTGCCATAAAGAATTTTTGGACCCAGGAGATCCTTACCTGGGTTTAATCTCTCAGATCACTTCTAGTTGGAGCAGGTATCCCACATAGTTCTGACCTTGCAAAGCCAGTGCTTAGGGTGCCAAGTAAAAGTTTAATTTGAATTGTTTCAGTGCGACACATCTTTTCAAAGATTGAGGCCTTTGCAGTGCAAGTTTTTTTCTGGGAACTAATGAGACAGGGTCTCCCTGTATAGTTCAGGCTGACCTTAAACTCATTATGTAGCCCAGGCTGGCCTTAAACTTGTTTAGATCCTCTTGCCTCAGCCTCCTGAGTGTTGGGATTACAAGTGTGCATATGTGGCAGGGAACTAAAATTCTGTAGGCATCCTAGCCTTCAGCCTTTTCCACAATCAATGAGAAAGACACAAAGATAGTTGCTTTCAAAAAGATAAAAGTAAATGTGAAAGATTACTTTCACATTGACTTTTTAATTGTTACTAGAATTTTTGGAGTAACTCAGGCTAATTCTGGCACTGGTGATATATTTGTACAGAAGTCCATCCCTTGATTCCTATTACTAATGTCTTTCCCGTGCTTGGTGTATGTTGGGGGGGGTGTTGTTTGTCCTGTTAGAGTTGCGTTTGCAAACTAGAAGTCCCCAGGTTGAAGATAACCTACAGTCCTGTGTATTTGAACAATGACGGTTTAAAACATTATTTTGTGTATGGTCCATAAAAATATGTCTTTTTAAAATTAGAAATATTTGGTAGCGTTAGGCATTTATGTGCAAATTATCATGGCGGAGGCAAGCCCTGTAGGCAGCATGTAGCCCATGGTGTTTTACCCTATAGGTATCTCCAGTTTGTCACAGTCCACATCATTCCCTATTGTACTACATGGAGACCATTCATTTGTGATACTTGTGAACTTCTCTGTCACTTGAATTTCTGCTAAAATTATGAAAAATTATAATTTTTTAAAAAAAGTATTAAAGCACCTGTACCATTCATTCACAGAACAGTGCAACCCCTTTCCTGTCAGTATAGGAGCTGAGGTACCTATATGTGGGTACTCTGTATTGGATTCATGGGTCACCTACAAGCAATTGCTTCTTCAGCATAGCAAAAATCTCAGCAGGTCAGTTCGACCTGTTTTTATAAGAGAAATGGAAAAATGCCAGAAATGAGGCAGATTTTACCTCCAGAAAATGAGGCTTTTTATGCATTGCCTTGGGAATGCACTTAGGTCGCCCAGCTTCCCAAACAACATATTCTTTATAGTGTGTAACATAAAATTCTTCTAATGTAGTGTGAGCCTTGTTCTGTATTTTTTGTGGACAAAAGCAAACAAAACCTGATAAAATATTTATGTTCATTTAACTATATAACCTTAAGTAGCTTACTAGTAAATATCAATAGAATCCTCTTGCAACCTAGAAAGTTTATACCTCTCATTAATTCAGTAAAAACAATTTTTAAAATTTTAAGGAAAAAAAGGGGAAGAATAATGTAGTTCCCAGAATAAATATGCATGTAGGCCCCTCATCAGTTTACCTTTTTGCTAGAGCCTGTGCTGAGTCATAGCCATAGTGGGAAAGCATGAACAAAATATGCTAAGTGTCACAGATGAAAGAAAAATACATCACTTGTGCTCTACTTTTTTTGTTGTTGTTTTGTTGTTTTTTGAGACAGGATCTCACTGTGTAATTCAAACTGGCCTCAAACTCAATGACAATCCTCCTGCCTCACCCTCTCGAGTGCTGAGATTACAGTCATGTGCCGCCACATCCAGCTGAGCTCTGTCTTTCATGTGCCAAGCTGGGGACTCTGGGACAGGTCTCAGGCCTACTGATGCCATTGTGTGGACAAAATAATAAATCCAAAGCTTTTATTGAATGGAAACTGGTTGATTGCATGGAAAATGGTTCAAAGACTTATTAATGTCCCATTGATAGGGTTGAGCTCACAGTGAAGTTTTGGAAGTGACTATCTTATGGTGAGGTTATTCTTTGTAATAACTTTCATATTGTATAGACATGTAATGCTTGCAATAATTTGCCTACTTGCTGTCTGTGTATCTTTCTGGCGTATTAGGAATAGCTTTACCGAAGTTCGAATAACATAACATCCACTTTGCCAACTAGAAATGTACAAGTCACTGTATATTTAATATATTCACAGAGTGATGTGGTTATCACTGTAGCTTAATTTAGAACATTCTCTCACTCTTCTTGTTTCCATTAGCAGTCACTCCACATTTACCAAAGCCTAACCTGAGGCAACCACTAACCTACTTTCTATCTCTATAGTTCCAACTTATTCTGGATATTTTATATGAATGGACTCAGAATATGTGATGTTTATTTGGACTGACTTTTTTCACTTACCAGCATGTTTTCAAGTTCATCTATGCTATCACATGTTTCAGTACTACATTCTTTTTATTGTGCCACATCCCATTATATAAATATACCATGTTTTATTTCTCAAAGGTGGACCTTGGGTTCTTCTCACATTTTGGTTGTCATGATTAATGCTACTGTAATCATTTGTATACAAAAATTGTTATATGGATGTGTACTTTTATTTTTCTTAGCTAAGAGCAGAACTGCTCAGTTGTGTGGTAATGCTAACATTCTGAGGAAGTGTCATATTTTGCAAAGCGGCTGCATCCTTTTGCATTGCCACTAGCGCTGGGACTTTTCTCTATGTCTTTGCCAATATTTATTATTGTATTTCTTTTTTATCATAGCCATGCTAATGAGTGTGATCTGATATCTTATTGAGATACTTCTGTGACAATTTTAATTTAAAAATTGTAACTTTTTAAAATTTAAAGATCAGTTTTAAAGGCCCAGTAAAATGAAGGAGAAAAAGTTGGTAAGTAAGCCTAGATTGGTGAAATTAAAAGCGTGTGTCTGTGATTAAACTTATAAAGAAGATTGGAGCCCATCTAACTCCTTGGGAATTTTATTTCAGGTGGCCTCTATGCAATTTATTAATATTGTGGTCCACTCAGTGGAAGACATGAACTTCAGAGTTCACCTCCAGTATGAATTTACCAAGTTAGGCCTGGATGAATACTTGGACGTGAGTACAGCTGTGCTCTTTGGCTTCAATATAAGTATGATTTAAGGTACACTTCCACTGTAGCTAAAGACAGCTTGACGCTCAATGCGGTCAACTACTGTCATGCTGGTTAGTAGGAACAATTTGAGTGCTACAATCTGCCAAAGAAGCTGAATTCTTGCAGACCGCCTGGGATTTCTGCCATCCAAGAGTCAGATAACCTCTTGCAGCCTTGCTCAGCCTTCCTCTGCTTCTGAGGTCTGTCTGGTCAAGTTTCATTGCATCCTTCATCCAGGCTGCATCACGGTTTGCATGCTTGGTGACTCTGGGGACCCCATCTGGACAGGGAAAGTCAAGCCAAGACTGCTGTAGAGTGATGAGTAAATGCTTAGTGCATAAAAAAGTAATGAGGAAGTAGGCACCAGAGACTTCTCCTGAAGCTGTTAAATTCTGCTTTAAGTGTTTGTGGCTTTAGAAGTTCCACTTTCAGCTCTTTGGAGAATGGAGTTTAGTGTTTCTTTTTCAGTCTCCCTTGCAGAAGTTCTTAGCCAGTTCCCTGAAGTTCTTCATTTAAGAAATGAAACTTGATGTGAGGCTCATAAATGGACTTGCATAGTTACATAAGCAAAGGCTATACCCCCTCCATTTTTTTACATAAAGAAAAGGGGTTCCTTTTGGTTCATGATTCTGGATCTGGGTATAGTGGGCACATGTGATGATGATAGAATATTTCCATGTTCTTTGACCATTAGGCAGTTTTTGTTTCCCTTTCCTATAGGATTGGTGCAGTTAAACTTGGAAGACCACTAATGATAGGGCAGGAATTGCTCATCTCCATTTCAAGGCTGTTTTTGGCTATGAAGAGGTAGAAGTACTTACCATGGGCATTTCTAGAGTTCAGCTGCCCATCTTCACAGAGGGTAAAAAGCTGGAGGAACACATACAATGTACCCTCACTTAATGGGGCCCAGAATCAGAGCTGTTACTTTCAACCTGACAGCCTCGCTTTCCACGCCGGCCATAGTGCCCTGTAGTAGATGGGTCTAATGTCTACAGAACCTACTCAGAGGGGACCTATCCTGGGTTTCTGTTAAGAAGCTTTTGGGAGGATTTTCCTTTTTATTTAAAAGACCCACTGATGTTATCAAAGCTCCTTTCCCTTGTGCTTTGAGTCTGAGATCTGATCTCTTTCCTCATTTTTATCCTCCAAGACTATGAGTACAGTATTTTAACAGTACTTGAGTATATAGATTCCTAATGGTATTCTGAGTTGAGGTTTATGATGTCTTGCTTTAGGCTCCACGTTATAATGACAGGTAGTAGCATATTGATTAATACCTATTACTTATTTTAAATCTTGTGAAAAGTTCTTTGAAGCTTCTTTTCCACTTTCTTTTCTAACCTTTGCCCTTATTCAGAAATCTTTTCCAGGCTGAATCCTAAACTGAGATAGAACATATACTGTTTTGAACAAGCCAAGTTGTAGAATCTCAAGTTGGCCTAGATTGGTGAATGCACAGACCTAATAATTTATACAAAGCACAGTTCCTCTTAAAAATTTAAGGTTTTATAAAACTTACTCTTTAACTTTTTTGGTATGTTGGCTGCGTATCTTGATAGAGGTGGTTGAAGAGTAATATTACCAGTGTGTATAACTACTTCATCAGCTCACAAAAGCAGCCTTGCAAATAGGCATTGATTTTCAGTAAATATTTATTAGCAGTTCGTCAGCCCCCCCAAGAAAATAAATCATCATTTGTGTTGCACGTAGGGAAAAGTCACTGATGCACTCGGGTGCTCAGTTCACTTCAGAGGTGACTGGTTTCCTTCAGGATGCCTCATCTGGGAAGCAGGGAACTGAGCAAAACTTGCTGATCTGTGCTTTGGGCAGCCCTGAGTGTTCACATAGGACACTGCCCTGGGCAAGGAATCTGGTAGGTTGTACTAAAATAAACCTAGAGACTGAATGTAAACTCTGCCTCTTCTGCGTCACCTGCTATTGAACGCTCTTCACCTGTCTACCCCCTGACCCCTGCTGCCAGAAGCACCATTGCTATTCAGGCGATCCTCTGTACTACCCAGCCACGGTCAAGTTTTATGTATCTTGTGACTATTCCTTTTCAAAACTGCTTTGGAATTTTCTGTTACCCTGGTTTCATCTAAATGAAAAGTGTTTTAGATTGTAGTATAACTGCACAGGTTTGGAAGGACCCTACTCAGCCTGGCAAATGGAAACACTTGTATCACATGTTAGATGTGCTTGAACGATTTGGGGAGTAAAATGCAGTATTACTCAGTATTACATCCTGCATATGTGTGTCTGTGAAGATAGGCATTTATTACTAAGCAGACATGTGAGTTTTCTTATTTGTAAATCAGTCTAATAAGTTTAAACATAAAGGAAGTTTTGCTACATATATACATTAATTGTATTATTCACTTTATATATGGTCCAAGACAGTTTTTTACTCCTTGTGGCCAGGGAAGCCAAAAAATTAGACATCATGTTAAATCTTTGTGGAAAAAGCTGGAGTTTTTGGAATGATACTTATATTGTTGGATATTTATATTCTATTTCCACAGATAAATTAACACTGCCTTATCTATAATTCTGGTTTTTAGAAGCTGAAACACACAGAAAGTGACAAGCTGCAAGTACAGATTCAGGCTTACCTGGACAACGTGTTTGATGTAGGAGCACTGCTGGAAGATGCAGAAACCAAGAATGCAGCCTTAGAGAGGGTGGAAGAACTGGAAGAAAACATCTCTCATGTAACTATATCTCAGAGAAAAATTGCTTATATTTCAACTGGTTGCAAAGCATAATTCGCATCAGCTTTAATGGTAGTAAAAGAGTCTGGGCATGAACTGCAACCTCTCTGAAGCGATCTTAGTTGCAGGCACAGGAAAGTGGGACAATTAGCATTACCTAGAGCAAAATGAAGTATGAGAATTTGACTTGAGATGAGGAAGTATTTTCTGAGTATGAGCCATTACCTCTCAAAATAAACACAGTCCTGTGGATATTATTAGCTACTATCTCTGTGGTATGTTTCAGAACATTTCCTCTTTTATAATTACAAAATTCTCTTAGACTCAACAGTAGACATTTTTGAGGAAAGCAGGGAGCTTTTCCAAATACCCTCTATAATGTCAACTCTATATCAGGACAGGGACAGTTTTCTTTGAGAGAGATTTCTTGAGTACATCGACTCAAATATGAATCTGACGGCTTTCAGAAGGATGTTCCTTCATTGAAGAAGTATTTCAGTGTTGAAAGAATAAGCAGGGGCGGGGAGACGTAGCTCAGTGGTATAGTGCTTGCCTAGTATGCCCAAGGTCCTGAGTTCAATCCCCAATACCACCATCAAAAACAACAACAACAACAACAACAACAACAACAACAAAAAAGAAATAAAAGGACAAGAAATATGAGCTAATAATAAAAAAAAGAAAGAATAAGCAGAAAAACCCAGGATTTATGAGCACCAGCTCATTTCATGGATTTTCATTGTCCTTGATTGTGAAATGAATTATCTCTATCTTAGTTACTTTCTTGTTGCTGGGAAAAGTAACCAATACTCAAAAATTAAAGGAGGAAAGGTTTAGTTTAGCTCACAGTTTGCAGAGGTTTCAGTCCATGTCTGGCCAGATCTAAGGCAGGCCAGCATGGCAGAGGAGAAGCAGATCCTGACAGGCAAGAGGAAGCATCGAGACTTCCTTCCTTCCTTTTTTTTTTTTTTTAATTCTATCTGGGATGTAAGCCTCTTGGTTGGTGTACCCACACTTCTGGTGAGCTTTCTGTCTAATCCATCATCCTCACCCGTAACTATGCTAAACCAGCGAGTGGACTAATCCAGTATTGCACACCCAGGATGTAGTCATTCCCACCCCCACCCCCACCCCCCTTGAGCGCGTGAAGCTTTGGGGGGACATCTACATATAAGCCATACCACCTCTATTTGGAGGAATATTATTTTTCCCTTTGAACAGCCCATGTGCTTTCCCTACATTTTCTTTTAGAGTATTTCATGTGCTT
Source organism: Dolichotis patagonum (assembly GCA_004027295.1). Taxonomy (NCBI): domain Eukaryota; kingdom Metazoa; phylum Chordata; class Mammalia; order Rodentia; family Caviidae; genus Dolichotis; species Dolichotis patagonum. Next base: position 230,739 of record PVJX010000161.1, on the reverse strand, counting down.
CATTTCCTTTACCACTTTGCATCAGTCTGAAAATGAACATCTCTGAATAAACTGGTGAACCAAAACCCTTCCCTTTGTAAGTACTCTAGTGACCTTGTTGGTGAATGGTTAGTAACAGAATGAGCAGACTCAATTATAATCTAAACCTGATCAGCATAAATCTCTACTCTTCATCCCTGATATTTTTAATTATGATTCATTTTCAGCGAAGTATCAGAAATCAGATGTTGCTCATAGTGACTTATGCAGAAAGCAGTGATTTTATACACGGCTGACCCTATCTCTTGAAATCATTTGTCATAGCGTGACCATACTTAATATTCACATTTGCAGTAAGCCACTTGAAGTGCCTCTCCAAATAACTTCTCTTACTTGTGCAGTTCGGCTGGAGAGATAGGCCTCCCTTCCTCCTTCACGTCCCTCCTGTCTCCATGGCTAGTCCTGAAGGAGTGGAGGGAGATATGCTGTGTATGTTCAGACACAAAGGAGCCAACATACAGGTTTTATTAAGGATCATGTAAGAATTATTAATTCTTGGTAGAAACAAATATGTATTCCGAACCACATTAACATTTCCAGAAAACAACTTGTAGAATGCATGCAGGGCTTCCTGCAGGCCCCTAATGGTCTTGCATCTATGCTTTCTGTAGTCAAGGACTTGATCAGAATGTTTCTGCTTCCTTTTCAAAATTTGCAGTTATCTGAAAAGCTTCAAGATACAGAGAATGAAGCCATGTCCAAGATTGTGGAACTGGAGAAGCAGCTCATGCAGAGGAACAAGGAACTGGATGTCGTCCGAGTAAGTGTGAGGATGGCAGCAGCCACCCTGACAGGCATGGCAGGGCGTGTGCTCCATCTTTAGCCTCTGTGAATGTGGAATACATTTATTTCAGAGGAATGAATTGGTGCAGCATATTTATTGGAATCATTTCAAAGGTGATACACAGATTTTGGGAGCAACAGTGTTCTCCTATCTGGAGGAGCCTTATTTGAGTCTGTGGGTCACCCATTTTGTTGGAAACAAAAAAAGTCTGGCTTTAATTCATGCCAACTACTTATTTTTATTTGGATTTGGTCTTCATTGTATTTCTTTGCTTCTACTCAAAACCAGATTTGGTGGTTGCTGTGGAAACTAAAATTACAACATAGGCTAGCCCTAATGGCATTCACCAAAAAAAAAAAAAAGAAAGAAAATGCAAAGCCAAACCAATCTATTTTATTATCAGATAATCCCCATTATTTTATTTGGCCTTAGTGTTGTTTTACCTTCAGGTATTTATGTAGTGCCAGCCATGTGCTTGGAATTGTGCAGAACGTAAAAACACCAACATGCCTGGAGGGTTTTCAGGCAAATGGCGTGCCTTTATGTCCCCATTAACGCAATGGCAGATTTTATGTGATGGTTATCATGTCTGCATGTGTTGCTTGATATTCTGACACATCCTCCAGTTAACTCTAGGAAATTTATTTTCTGGCACACCATCGAGACACAGTTGTAGCATATGGGCTCAATTCAAGTTCAGAGTCTCAGATTATTAATAATAGACAGGGTGTGAAGAATGTTTCCCTGCCTGCTGGGAGTTTGTGGTGAGAGATCACATGCACAAGCCCAGTGAGTAAGTTCGGGCCCATGAAAGTGCTTTCACTGGAACTCTGTGGGCACCTAATAAAGGAACCGGGGTAGCATTTGAAGTGAAAATTATGATTTCTTTGTTCTTTGTTAAAAAGCTAGACAGAAATAAGTAATTAGTAAAGGAAAGCTTTGTCCTGTTTTGTTGACTGCATTACCAAGGGAAAAATGTTAGAACAATTGCTGTCCTGAACTTGGTCAAGGGACATTATGAGGGCCAGAGAAATCCATTCAAGTACAGTCAATCCCTGGTTACTCATGAATAGGTTATTCCATGCTCTGCAAATTTTTTAATCCTTCTCTGTTTTCTATCCAAGTCTGATTTAGGGTTCCTTTGTCTATTGTTAGCTGATATGTGTATCTAGGAGTTAGAAATGAATTTTAAAATAAGTGCAAGGAAAACATGCTGCATCACCAGAACACCCTCAGGATATTTCAAAGTCAGCTTTTGGGAAGAAAAGTCATTTCTGCTCTGTTCCTTTCCATCTGCAAGGAAATGCTACTAACATTGAGTTAGTAGCATTTAGTAAATGGCTAGGACTTTTATTAACAGTAACAATTACTAGGATATATTGCATGGATTACTACTATCATTAATAATTACTGGCACTATATAGGTTCTGGCTGAGTTTTATAGAATTCCTGTTTTTACAAGTATCCTTTTTCTCTTTAAAGTTATCTCCTTTATCCTTAGTTTATTAGTCTGATGATCAGAAGTATGAATGTCAGATGAAGACAAACTCTTGACTGTGGACTCTTTTTCCAGGAAATCTACAAAGATGCAAATACCCAAGTTCACACATTAAGAAAAATAGTGAAAGAAAAAGAAGAAGCCATTCAAAGACAGTCTACCCTGGAAAAAAAGATTCATGAACTGGAGAAACAAGGGACCATTAAAATCCAGAAGAAAGGGGATGGGGACATCGCCATACTGCCAGTCATGGCTTCCGGTACATTGGCCACAGGGTCAGAAGCAGTAGTGGGTAACTATGCGGCATCAACTACGGGAACCATCACTTCAGAACCCTTGCCCCCACCACCTCCACCACTGCCTCTGTCTTCGGACACAACTGAGGCAGGTAAGAAGTCTTGGGAAGAGAACTGAGGCAGGATCGGGGGACATCTGTATTTCTTCTCTTACTAACTGTTTATGTGTTTGTCTACTTATGGTAGCATTTCTTTTTTTTTTTGGTACCGGGGATTGAACTCACGACCTCACGCTTGCCAGGCAGGTGCTTAAGCCACTAAGCTAAATCCCCGGCCCTATGGTAGCATTTCTTATACTTACTGATTTGAAGAACTATTTATATTGTGAGATTAAGGTTATAAATATTCATGTCAGTGCGTTACATTCTTTCTCCTATTTGTCAGTTGGAATTTTATGGTCTTGGAAGCAATCTTTTCAAGTATTTTGTATGTGATGTGCTGCAACACCATCCCTCTATTTTCAGTGTCAATCTGTTTCCTTCTTTAGCACAAAATGGTCCAGTAACACCACCCATGCCCCCACCTCCC
>PVJX010000161.1:0-227494 GCA_004027295.1 Dolichotis patagonum | reverse complement strand
CCAGAGAGTTAAAGCCACTCTTCCACATGGCAGGTCTGTCACAGTGACATATCTCCTCTTACTATAGGAGCATCACATGCATGTAGGCAGTGCAGGGAAATAATCACGCATCAGAGCACTGTGTTTTGCTGTACTTTGTCACACTGTCACTAGTAAGAGGTTGTGAACACTTTACCTCATCTTCCGCCTTGCCCTGGAACCCACCGAGAGAAGGGAAGTGACAAGGTATCTTGTTTTGTTAGGACCTGTTGGCGGGTTTGCAGTGCTGGAGTTTATAGCCACCTTGGGAGTCGGTACCTGTGTGTTACCTCGTTTAAAAAAAGAAATGCATTTTTGTCAGCAGACACTTCCTAGACACCTGTGGTGATCAGAGTGCTAGGTTAGGCACAGGCATCGAGTGCATCTGGCTTGCTTTCCTTTTCTTAAAAATATATTTGAAATGTCTAGAAACAGGGAAAGTATCTTCATGTGCATTTATTGATACAGGCTTCCAGGCACGACTTCTGAGCATTGGAGAACAGTGGAAGCTTCAGTGCAAAGTGCAAAGTGCTGCCAAGAGCAATATATCCCCGCTGTAAAAGCCTTCCAGATAATTCATATGGGACTCCCGTTAACAGGAGGCAGAGTGTAGCTTCATACCTCACTAGAAATAAAAAGGAGGTGGGCAAGTGAGAGGAGAAGCTGCTGTAATTCCTTAGAATATTAAGTTCTTATTTTTTGACTTTGAGAAATGAATTTTTACACTTTGGTATAATGCTCCAAGCCATTTCTCAGTCACGGAGTATTTCCTGAGCATTGGGAGTTGCTCTGTGGTTTCTGTCTCTCTGTGGCTGAGTAATTTGCTTTCCCATCCACTTCAGTCTGTTTGTGGATTCTCTTGTTTACTCTGGACTGCCATTCCGATAGCCTCCACTTCCGGGGCTGCTGTTTTCAGAGCCTGTTTCCTGGAGTCTGGGAGACAGTCTTAGCTATAAAGATTGCCTGGTCTTCATCCCTTCAAGATTCCAGGCTCACTCATCCTCGTGCCCAGCTCCCTTTAGGACATCTGCAGGCTCCTTGTGACAGATTCATTCTGCCTCGATTTCTATAAAACTGGCAAGGATCCAAATAAAATGCCTCTTTAAAGTGATGTTCATCATAAGTTAGTGGCTTATTTCTGCCTTTTAAGGTCTTCCTACCTACCACACTTTATTCAAGAACTTTATTTCTGAAGAGGAAAGTTGCTGGGGAGTCATCGTGCACTGTTGGATTATGGAATGTAAATAAACCTCCTATCAAGCCCTGGCATCTTCCCTCAGTGGGCTCTTCTCAGTCACCCAGTGTGAGCCATAATTGCTTTGTGCACCTGGGCTCGCAAGTTAGGCTTTCTTTGCAGCCCCGGAGGAGTGCTTCTTGTGAGATGTGCCTGCCTTGCCACCTCATTTGAAGCTGCTTCCTTTCTTCTGGCAAAAGTGCATGTGTGATTCAGCATCTCCTTCCATTCACCTGAGGTCTGACGTGGCACATGGAGCCATCTTGGCAGGGAAAGGGCAGGAGGCTGAGGCTTGCAGGCTGGGGATGCCTTCTCAAGGGCATGTTCTGTCTGATTGGTCAGTCGGTTGGTCGGTTGGTCTGCCTTGTCTTCCTCCTCTTGCTCTTCTTCTTTTTCCTCTTCCTCTTCCTTTCTCTTCCTTCCTCCTCCTTCCTTTCTCTCCCCCCTATTCTTGTTCCTTTTAATTTCTAAAGCTTGTTGATTCTCTTAACTGCCTTGAGTTTAAGGTGCCACAGTCTGCACTTAGCTGATAACTGATGGCTTCAGGGTCGCCATGTTTGGAAATCTTCCATGGTGTCATATGCAATTTGGAAGACAGTAGATGAGATTGGAAAAACTCCTCTGTTTAGTACCATGAGCGTCCATTAAATGATTATAAGAGACATCTTTCTTTGAAGATGTGAGAATTCTACCATCCTTAAGAATCTTGGATAGCTTGAGATCAGGTATTTTCTGTAAGTTCTTGAATTGTATTACTACTTGTCCTTAATTTAGCTTTCAGTATTTAGTGATTGAAGCAGATTTTATGAGCTGTTGTCTGTCTTTCTCCCTCCTTTCCTCTTCCACCTCCCCCTTCCTTTCTTTTCTCACCCACCCCCATGCCGCAATAGGCCACATAGAGTAAGTAGAATTTCTCAGAAGAATCAAAAGCCTGAGCCTATGTACCTATAGCCACTGAGAAGTCAGAGTCCCATGATGGCACTGGGGTTCTGGATCCACAAGTGACAGAATCTCTTACCTCTAGTGGGCAAAGAGCAAGTATATTCCTAGATAGGAGAGCAGGAGGAAATGCTCATAGTTTATTTCTAGATGAAAGAGTGTCTTTTTTTTTTTTTTTTGTATTTTACGAAGAAAACATTAGTGGTGTGAAATTGCGTTTGAAGCATAGGGCTTACTTCCTCAAATCTATGCTGGAAGGATTTGGCTCCTTTTCCAAGGTAGGTCAGTAGGGACACTGGGCAGTCTGTGACCGTGGCTGTCTCTTTGGGAAGATATGTTTGGGTCCTCTCAGGACCTTCAACTGGTCCAGTAAGTACTTGGACTTTGCTGGTTATTTTTCTCCTGAGAAAGTGTTTAAATCCTATGGAATACTTAACCATAGTTGGCTGTGGCTATTTGGAACCGCTGCAATGAAATACATTTTTTCTTTCCCTCTTCTAAACAGGATTAAAAAAATAATAAGGTAAAGTGAATCTTCAAGGCAGGCCTGAGTGGAAATGAACTTTTGGCTCTGTGCTGCCTTGTGAAATGTGTCCAAGAAGCATGAAATTCTATGCTAAGAGTGCGTGAACTGCTGAGCCACTTGACTCTAACCATATCTAATTTTTTCTTCTGTATTTTCTCTGTTCTTTCTGCTTCCACAAAAGATGGGCCAATCAAGCTTTTCTGTAGGTCGCTCCTCACTGAGTGTTTTGAGTATTTGCCATGTGTTCCTGTTGGTCACATTGTGCCTTGACATTTTTTTCACTCCATCCTACTTTGATCCATTGCACTTTGATGCTGTCTGTGGAGAGTCTGGGTTTGGGCTGTTATCCCAGGCGTATTCGTATTTTAATGGAAACTGTGGAAGAGTATCCTCTTATAGGCAGGCGCCCTGGGTTCATATACTATAGTCCTTTTCCTCTAAGGAAAGGGATGTTCTTTCTTTTGTTTGGACCTAAGACTTTATGTCTAAAAGGAATTTAGATTTATTTTAAGGAAACAAGGAAACCAAAGAAAGCTGCTTGGTGCCCCTGTCCCAGAGTTGTCCCTCTGTCCCTGACAGTCTGTGGCTTACCAGGTAGAGCCCCACTAACTGGAAACTCTAGCGTGAGCCCTGGGAATGGAGTGTATGTCACAGTCACCTCAGTGACTTTCCTATTCTTCCCACCCCCACATTGCAGTCAGGAAAACTCGAGAAGAGCTTTCTTAGCTTGTTCTGACCTGGTATTCCTCCTCTTAGAAAAAGGGTAGCTGCCAATGAGAGGACTTTTAGTTAATGTCCTGAGCCTACAGAGTCCCTGGAGGGGAGATGGGATGCAAATGGCATCAGCCCTCGTCACCTTAGATGAATGGGCCTCACAGGCGCCCTCTCCCCACTCTCCTGCACATTGCCATGCCAGACTGCAAGTGCCAGACTGCAGGGTCTCTTCCTTTGTCCCATAGAGGACATTGGTTTTCCTGCGTAGCACAGACACTAAAAGGATGTACAGTGAGGGAGCCTGACTGTTGGTAGTAGGGATGAAGTGATAAAAAGCCTGGTTTGGAAAAAGCTGTGTCTCTGTGTTCCTGCATGCTGTTGTGTGGATTTATCAGGTGACATTCCTGCTCTTTCTATGGCCTTTGTAACTCTGGAGGAATGACAGGCACCATCTGTCAATAAATTTCACTGAGGTAGGCAGGCAGGCAGGCAGCCAGCCAAGCAGGTAAGAGCTCAGGTGTGTGTAGCTTTTATTTTGTTCTGAGACAGAGGGCTCCATTTCTTCTCCCTCCCTTGCTACTGATGGCAAATAATGGGCTACATGGTGCAGACTGGTGAAAGTGAATGTGGATAGCTAAATGGTTTGGAACTATTTCTTTATGATGAGAAAATACATAGAATTTGAAATGACTTACCTTTTTTAGCCCCTTTCCTGAAAATGAGAGGAGCTGGCATTCTTGGACTCCTAAAACATGGCAGCCTCTCTATTAAGAGGGTTCTGGTGTTTTTAATTGGTTCATTGACACCTCCCAGTTGAACACAGCTGATTCTTGGGGATCACTTGCTTTCTAAGGAAAAGAAGAAGGGGACTACAAGCATTCCTGAGAAACAGTCCAGTTTCTTGATTTCTTAGCACCCCATTTATCTTTTTCATTTTCTGATAAAGATGTTCATGACCCCTAGTCTATTTGAAATAACTTAGCAGCCAGTATAATCTTTATTATTGAAGTCACCCACAAGAAGGTATTGCCCTGGCTGAATAGTCCCTTTATTGATGTTACATTCCTGGTGATTTAGACAGACACTGTTTGTAATCTGTCATCATTTGTTAAGGTTTAAAGAATTTAGGAGGTCAACATTTGCTATTATTTGGCCTCTTTGCTGTCCCATAATATTGGTTATAATTTTTTGCTCTCCAAAAATAATTTTTGCTTTCCAACATTTTGTCTTAAGTATTATATCAATATATATCGAGGAGCAATCCAGTTGCCCGAATAACAAACAAAACAAAACTCCTGGCCCTCAGTTTTTAACATAAAGGTGTGTCAGATAACCAAATGAGGACCTCAAATGGCTCTGGCTGACTCTTTGTGACATTGTCTGTACTGAAACACACTTGGGTGCCTCTTGTCCACCTTCCTCCAGTGTTAAAATGTCACCTGCAAGAACTGTTGTCTGATTGTTCTCGAAGGTTATGGTGTCTTAGAGGGATCTTAATTTCATTCTCTTTGATAACTTTAGCTGTGAAAATTAAAAAGCCAATCAAGACAAAGTTCAGAATGCCGGTGTTTAACTGGGTTGCTCTAAAGCCCAATCAGATCAATGGCACGGTCTTCAATGAAATTGATGATGAGCGAATTTTGGAGGTATTGTTCCCTTGGGTTGCAAACTAGGGGGTTAGTCTTTCTATGCAGCAAAGCCTAAATGGGTGCTCTGTTAGGTTTCTCTAACAAATTGCTAGTGTTTTAAGTACCAAATAAACAGATTTATACCTTCAGAGAATAAAATTGGATACTGTTTTTATAAGATGAACCTAAAACTGTATTTAAAGGGTTAAAATAGTATAGCTTTGGGTATTTTCAGCATATGCCACAAAATGTGTGTCTGATAATCTCCTCATTTATGAAAGGAAATATAACCCTTTTTTGGAACAATGTTGATTTTAGGACTCAGTTGTCTTGCTGTCTTGTTTAGTAGTCTTAGGGTGGCAGCTGTTTATACAGCTGATTATTGGAGGCAATTGAATTGGCTGATTGGAATCAGTAGTATAGTTTGGACATTCCTTTTGGTCTGTGTGTTAATACTTACACTCTGACAAAAACAGGAAAAAATTAGCAAGAATAATCAAAGACAAGTATGTAATAAAAAAAAGTAAAAGCTTTTCTTAAACTTTCTAAATGGTAGATTTATGACTTAATTTTTAAATATGATACAGTTTGTAATGTGATCCCTCTCCACCCCAGGATTTAAATGTGGATGAATTTGAGGAAATATTCAAGACAAAAGCCCAAGGTCCTGCCATTGATCTTTCTTCAAGCAAGCAGAAGATGACACAGAAAGGATCAAACAAAGTAACATTACTAGAAGCAAACAGGGCCAAAAATCTTGCCATAACTTTAAGGAAAGCTGGAAAGACTGCTGATGAGATTTGTAAAGCTATTCATGTGTAAGTTCAGGCTATTCTGCAGGGTTATGTTGCAGTAAATTTAGGATAATACTGAAAATAAAACTGTGAATTAGTAGATAACAGAATAATTTAATACTGGGACAAGATGTGAGGTATAAGATGATACCTATTCTTCAGAGATTCCCTTTGTTATATGTGTGCCATTTCAGAGCTGCGTGAGATGCCAACACTGAGGAAGTGGACTGGATGTTACTGCTATAGGGCTGTATTTAAGGAGCAATTAATCATTTTGGAAGAATAACATCTGGATTGTGGCATCATTTATTGTCCTGGGCTGCTCTTTTATATAGCCATACAGCAATGCTTACATAAAAGGAAAGTTGAGCTGAGAGTGGCAGATGTTAAGAAAAGGGAGAAATTTCAGTTCTCTCTGGAGTATGTGGATTTTATCCAGATTTATTGAATACAAATTTGATGGCATTTGTGGAATGATACCGTTCCGTGCCAGATGCAAATATGATACAGATGCATATTTTAATTCGTAACAATAGGAATGTGAATACTGTTGCTCTTAGTACTTTCAGGACATTTTTTTTTTAATTTTTTATTTTGTTTTATTTTTTTTGTCTTTTTGAGACAGTCTCACTATGCACTGGGCCCACTTTGGAGCCCAGGCTGGTTTTGAACTTGCAATGATCCTTCTGCCTCAGCCTCCCAAGTGTTGGGATTACAGGAGTGTGCCATCCTGCCCATCTTCTGGGACATTTTAAACAAAGTTCATTTCCTTTTTAAATTCTTGTTCTCCAAAGAAGGGATTGATTTTATTTTTCTCTTAAAATTTTTTTCTCCTATTTTTGTGGACGTGGTGATAAGAATGTCATTAAATGCTTTAAAACGTTCTTCATAAATTAGAATTTTGTAAACTTTGATTATAGATTCATTCAGGAATTCATAACCCTAAGAGATAATTTGCTCTGATTTTCTTTGGCCAGGCTCATAATCTAATAGTGTAGCATCTCTCACTGCTTGTTCTGTTTGTGTATTGAAACCTGATGAGAAGTCTGGTTTTTAACACATACCCAGCAGGGGTATAATTCATATATCACGTGGCTGGACAGCTTGTACCACCGGTGGTACATGCATAATTGTCCTGTGTTACCATTCCTACCACCAGTGGTACATGCATAATTGTCCTGTGTTACCATTCCTACCACCGGTGGTACATGCATAATTGTCCTGTGTTACCATTCCTACCACCGGTGGTACATGCATAATTGTCCTGTGTTACCATTCCTACCACCGGTGGTACAAGCTGCCTGATGGCAGAGTTGTGTTTGTGCCACCAGTGGTTCAAGGTGGCAGCAGCATGTTAATTTTGATATACCTTGTTTGCTGTAATTTAAGTATAATTCTGTTATTTTGCCAAAGATTATCCAGGCTATAAAGCTAAAGTTGTAGCAGCTGCTTTATTTGTTTGAATAGCGCATACACTCACAGAGACCTGATAATCCTTTGAGGAATGTATGCACCTACCCCAAATCATCCATATAGTACAAGCATTTAGATGCATTTTTTTTCCAAAGAAATAATGGTCTCTGACTTGGTTTAATTGAATATTTTATAGAACTTACCATGTATTCTGTAATTGTGTATACAGTATAAACTCCTTAATTGGCAGTACTTCCCAGTGGTTAAAAACCATTCTTGAACCACTTAACCATTAGATGTTTCACCTTCTTTCTGCTTTCTCCTATTGTGATTTACTTTTGATTTAAAAAGGTTCAGAGCTGCCCCCTAACTGTAGGATAATAGCACTGAAAACCAGGGGGTGAAGCTGCAGTAGGGCTCAGGTTTCCAGGAAGGGCCAGTCGGGGTTCCTGCTGCTTAGTCAGGACCCAACTCGGGGTTCCAGAGCTTTCCCCATGGTGGAGGCCTGGATCCAGTCTTAGGAATCCAAGACTCTGACTTGGCACCAGATGACCTGGGTGGGATTGGAGTGGTCAGAAGATAGGTTTTCTAATGCTGACTTGTCCACATTGTCTTCAGATTTGACCTGAAGACTCTGCCTGTAGACTTTGTAGAATGCTTGATGAGGTTCTTGCCAACTGAAAATGAGGTGAAAGTACTTCGGCTCTATGAGAGGGAAAGGAAACCGCTGGAGAATTTGTCTGATGAAGACCGGTTCATGATGCAGTTCAGTAAGATCGAGAGGCTCATGCAGAAGATGACCATCATGGCCTTCATCGGGAACTTTGCAGAAAGCATTCAGATGCTGACTCCTGTGAGTGACCAGCTCTGGCGGGGGAAGGGTCCAAAGATAAAAAAAAACTTGCAGAATTGCATTCAGTGTGATGGGCACTAAAGATTGTGTCTAAGAACTTTCTAGATTTTATTTTTATTTTAGCTATCTTTTTCACACTGTGTCTGCAAAATCAATTGAAAACTAGTCAGTTTTCCTATTCTCATGCTATTCTTCCTAGAAAATGCCATTTTCTGTGTCCAAAATCCTCTGGATTTCTAAAGATACTTCGGTAGAGAGGACAAGGAAAACCATTTTCTTGAACTTGGTCATTTCCTGAAGACAGAAGTCCTCTGGCTGAGGTGGCGTGACTGAAAACATGATTTTCATTTTGGAAAACTATTCCATGTTTTCATGCTTTCATTGGAAGCATTAAATTCAGAAATTCTGGAAGTTTGTTATAGAAGATGGTGTTGATGTACAAATATCAGCAAACTATGTCTTATTCCTTGTGTTAATCTGCTGAACATTTCCGTTCACAGTTCTATTTCTAAGTCACCATGTTAGTTATGTCTGTTAAGTACACGTCCTGAGAACTTTTGAAGGGTATTGTGTCCCTTTACCTCCATGCGGCCCCCACCTTTTTTGCACAGCACCATTTATTTGAAAGCATAAGTTGTGTTGTGTAAGGTGAGAAATCATGGTCAAAGGGGCCGAGTTCTGCCAGAAGAGGCTGTTGAATCCCTAACTCAGTCTTGGTGGTTTTTGATTGTGGCAGATTTTGTGATACACAAGTTCCTATGTTACTTGTTACCGTGAAGAATTTTAGAGAAGAGCTTGCATGTAATGATGTGGTTACCTAAGACTTGATTGGACAACTCAGTTTGTTAGGCTTGAGAAAATAAAACCTCACCATTAAGACTTCAGGGTCTCAATGCAGGCCTGTTATTCTTTGTTAGTTTTAGTTTCCAATTAGTTTCCTGTTTTTAACATGTCTTTTTTTTCCCTCCTCCTTCCTTCCTTTGATTGGAATCTAGCAACTGCATGCAATTATAGCAGCATCTGTCTCGATAAAGTCATCCCAAAAACTCAAGAAAATTCTGGAGGCAAGTGAAACTTCCCTTGTTTATTTGGGTAGAGCAGTGTCAGCTGCCATCCACACCTGCGGGGGAGCCGTCCTGACGGGCTGCTTTTTCTCTCTTACAGATCATCCTGGCTCTTGGAAACTATATGAATAGCAGTAAACGAGGAGCGGTTTATGGATTTAAACTTCAGAGTTTAGATCTGGTGAGTGAATTAGAAGGAATTTGAGAGCTCTTTGGATGATCAACAGCAGCAGGAATTAAATCGCGGAGCAGAAGAGTTGGCTTTTGGGGTGGAGAGTGGCTTTTTTAATGAAGATTCTCTGTTAGTGAGAAGAGCAGTTTGTGTAAACTTTCTGGCACACCCTTAGACCATATGGATTTAAAACCTTAAAAATATTCATACCCTTTCCTCAGTATCACTACTTCTAGAACTCTTTATTCAGGACCTGAATTAACAATGTTGTATTTAATTTATGATTCCAAATAATTAGTGATTTACAAGTTTGGTGTTGTGGGAAATGATTATGTTGGAACTATAGTTAATACATGACCTTGCCCAGTGTGGTGGTCCACACCCATAATCCCAGTGCTCAGGAAAGTGAGGCAGGGGGATCACCTGTGAGTATAAGGCCACTATGGGGTACTGGTGAGTTCAGGGCCAGCCTGAAGTATGTACTGAGACCTTGTCTCAACAGAACCATAAAACAACCCCAAAAACAAAAAGAACGAGTTTATTGATTAAATACTTGTGAAGAGTTTTCAGAGAAATGGATAATTTCTCTGAAAATTTTAGAAAAGAAAGCGTAGTCTAAATTATAGGTATGATCTAATACTAGCTAAATAAAATATAGGGGAAAACAGACTGATTGGAAATAGAGTAAAGTATTCACCACTTAACAGTTTACCCAAAACATCACTTTAGCAGTATATTTGTTTATGTACTGACTATGCCTGAGTGTTCCTTGGGCAGGTGTCATTTGAACCAGTTGACTTTTCTGTTGAATAAGTTTGATAAAATTGTTGTTTTTATATTTCCTTTTGTATTATAAAAGTGAAAATATATTCAATTTTTGGTCATCCAGTAATTGGACTGCTAAGTGGTTAATAGAATGGATGGAATTAGGGAATTTTTTCAAAAAATTTTATACTTTTCTATTTTGGGGGGCCTTATAAATTTATTGTTACATTTTAGATACATATAATGATCATATTCATCATAGGGAATTTGTACCTGTGCATGATAGATCTTGATACTTTCTGATTTTCCATTCCCCTCCCCTGTCTTTCAATCCCATTTCCCCCTCCTTATTTACAAAAGGTTTGTTTCCACTTTTCCTTCCTTTCCCCTCCCTAGTTCCCCTTCCTATTTGAACATTTTGTTCCTATTTCAAAGTATGTATTATACCATTGGATCCTTGTTTACACTTTTGGTTTTCTCATACCAGAGAAACAATGTGATATTTAAACCTGTGTCCGATTTATTTAATTTAAGAATACGGTCTCAAGGTGCATCTGTTTACCTAGAAATGTCTCAGGCTTATCCTTTTTATGGCTGAGTAGTACTCATTGTATTAAAAAGAAAAACATCTTCATTCATTCGTCAGCTGATGAACATTTGGGCTCTTTCCAAGATTTAGCTATTGCAAGCTGTGCTGCTATAAACATAGGTGTGCATATATCACTGTTTATGATGCTTTTAATTCTTTTGGGAAGCTGCCAAGAAGCGGAATAATTGGGTCCAGTAGAACCTCTAATTTCAGTTTTTTGAGGACTCTCCACACTGATTTCTACAGTAGTTATACCAGTATACGGTCACATCAATAGCAGTTTTCCCCACAGCCCCTGCAGCATTTGTTATTGGCTGATTTCTTGATGATAACCATTCTTTCTGGAGTGAGATGGAATCTCAGCATTGTTTTAATTTGCATTTCTCGAATAACCAATGCTGTTGAACACTTTTTAATATGTTTATTTAGCATTTGTACTTCTTCATCTGAGAATTGTGTATTCATCTTAGATGCCCATTTTTGGATTGGATCTTTTTTTTTGTAGTTCTTTATTCTGAGGAATGATTGGCAAATTCTTTTTCCCACTCTGTGGGTTGTCTTCTGACCCTGTTGGTAGTTTCTTTTGCTGTATTTTCTTTTAAATCTTTTCTATCTTGCACAAACAAAGGTGATCTCTTTTTCAGAGTCACTTGATCTTTATAAACAGGACAAGAGAAAATTCTTTGCAGTACCCTGTCCAGTCTGCACAGGCCCAATATGGCTCCCCTGTGAGAAATAATGGGGATGAGCTAAATCCCCAGACTAGGGGAGACATGCTTATATGGTCGGGTATCCAGCCAGTCACTGTTCTGCTTCCCCCTGAGACCTTGGTGCATTCAACACATACTTGTCCCTCAGTGTCTGTGGAGGACTGGTTCCACCACCCCAGCATGCTAAAATCCTTAGGTGCTCATGTCCTCTGTATGCAGTGGGTACAACCGATTCTCACCTTACTTTAAATCATCTCTGGATTACTCAATACAATGTAAAATGCTTCACAGATAGTTGTGGCTGAATCTGCAGATGTGGAACATATGGCCATGAGTGACAACTCTACTCGGGGTCATCAGGAACTAGTGAATGAGTGACACTGAGTTAAGCATAAAGACAATAGTGTGGAAGTCGGGGGTGCCTGCATGTGTGTGTGGCTTCCCCTTTGTTTCTGCTCCAGTTGTTCATTTTGAGGAGCTCTAATGCTCGAGTCATCTTGCTATTAAGCTAAGAGGTAGGATGGCAGATGCAGGAGTGGGAGTTCATGTAAGCAGGGTAAAGGTCCAAACCATGCTTGGGTGATTAGAGTGAACCCTAACTTTAGCATATACCCCAATTGATCAGAAAGTCTGAGAGTCATAAAAACATCAGTGGGCTGGCTCACTAGTGTATGTTCAATCTGAATTTCTCCTGGGAATTTTTTTTACCAGCCTGTTGGGCCATTGTGCTCAGCTCCTCGCTTCACTTAGTCTGGTGGGGAATCACCTGTTGGCAGCTCTCCCGTCATCCTCACTCTTGCAGCTAACCTGTGCCCCGTTTTGTTTTCAGCTTTTAGATACAAAGTCAACAGACCGAAAGCAAACATTGCTGCACTATATATCAAATGTTGTAAAAGAAAAATATCATCAAGTGTCCCTATTTTATAATGAGCTTCATTATGTGGAAAAAGCTGCTGCAGGTACATGATTTCAGCTGTTAACATTACTCTCAGATATTTAATGCTTTTAATTATGAAAGGACCATTCCCTGCTGAAAGAAACAGTCTTCAGAACAGCTTTAAAAGGCAGGACCAAGAAGTCCGAAGCTCTGAGCTGGAACGCGTGGTGATAGTGCTGCGCTTCCTAGAGCAACTGAAACGTGAGCATGCGGCTGATCTCTCTCCGTGTGTTCACTGTGACGATCCACGTCCTCAAGACACTGTGCCTTCCTTGTCCATTCATTGCCCTTTAGAAAATAGGATCTGAGAGTTACCCCCAGCAAACACTTTCCAGTTTGATTTCTTGCTATCCCAGTTGCACACATGTGGCAGTTCTAAACCTTTTGCCATTGCCTGACCACTAAATGACCTGTACTTCTTGGTTACTGCTTTGCTGTGGCACTTTATACTTTTTTCTTCAAATCATCAATGACTATAAAATAGCTGGGATATACAAGGTAATAATAACCACATAATAGGTGAAGAGTTGACATTGTGAAAGAGTATCTTTCTACCCAAGGATGCGTGGGTAGAAAGTGATAGAAACAGACTAGATAGAAACCGAGTGTTCTTGCTTTTCATACAGTATATAGCATCTAAGGTGCCATCTCCTTTCAAAAGAGTGTTAGGTTTGAAAAAGGAATGGGGAATATGCAAATCGATGTTGGAATTACAGGCAGTGATTTTCCACTTGTGATCTTGAACCACGGCAACCAGTGTTGGTTAGAATCCTGAATCATTTGATTTTCTGAATCTTGTAGGGTGAGGTCTTTTTGTTACTTCCTTAGCAAGAGTAAATGCTGTTGTTCTGCTTTCTTATCAAAGAACACTGCAATATCTTCTCATAAAGGGTTTATCAAATTTATTGTAACAGTTTTCATGTTCATTGCAAGCTTTGCAATTTTAAAATGCATGCTTTTTAAAAAAATTATTTAGTTATCCCCTGACAGACTGGATGGTGGGAATAACTGCACAAATAAATAAATGAAGTGATATTGTTGCTGGGATAGATGTCATAGAGACTGAGAAGCAGGTAGAAATGAGTTTTTGACTTATAAAAGTACAGGCTGGACAGTCCCATTGAGGGATTGGGGCTTACTTAGGCAGCAGTTACGTGTATATTTTGTTTGGCCCAAAAAGTGTCATTTGGAAGAAAATGGTGGAGCGTGGGCTCCTCTCTGGCCAAAGTGTTCTGTGTTCATTCTCAGGGGGCCCTACCTAGATTCTTTATACCTTCACTCACACGTTCATTCCTCCCTTAATCCAGTGAACGCTATTGAATGCCTTCTGTGTACTTGGTACTGTCAGAAATATTTTAGAATGAAAGATTCAGCGACAGTTGTTTTGTAATTCATCCATGTATGGAGCTAAATTAAGCAATGAAAGAACCAGAAGTGGGACCAGCCTTCTTTGGAAAGCTTTTTTGGGAAGCTTGGAAGTGTGTCTGCTGTGGTCAGTGGCCATACTGCAGATGGGAAGGTTCCTGCCCAACCATTCTGAAGAAAGAAAGCCTTAAGTTTGTCCAAGATTCCTCTGAGTCATAGTGGTCTATACAACTAAAATTTAGCGCAAAATGCTGCCCCCTCCTGGGAAGCCACAGAAATGCAGTAGTCCAAAGATGTGGACTAGAAAATGAAAGCTCTTGTGCTTATCTCCGACATTTCTGAGCCTACACGCTGTGTATAGCATAGGGTTTATATTCCTCCATTATTACCTGAATTCCCTTGTTTGCCAGCTACTGGCTATGGGCAGGGCAGGCTATAGAACCTCTTTATGCTGCTTTTCATTATTGGTGAAATGGGTTAATGGTGCAACAAATTAGTATATATAAAGAATTTAGTGTTCAATAGTCGTACTTTCTAAATTATTCATATTAAAGGATCTTTGCACTGAAAACTAGAAACTAGACCCTAGGGCTCCAAATAAGCCTAAGAATCTCTGAGAATTTGGCGTAGCATCAGGTGTGCTGTGGTTTTGACTTTCTGTGTAGAAGGTCACTGAGACATTGCTTTCTGTGCATCAGTCTCTCTTGAGAATGTTCTACTAGATGTCAAAGAGCTGCAGAGGGGCATGGACTTGACCAAGAGGGAATATACCATGCACGACCACAACATGCTGTTGAAGGACTTCATCCTCCACAATGAGGGGAAGCTGAAGAAGCTGCAGGATGATGCCAAGATTGCACAGGTAGCTGGAGGAATGCTTCATTTCTCTGCCTGCAGAAGATAAATTTCCTACGTGGTTAGCGATGATTGCAGGGGAGCTGCCTAGTGTTTTCCTTGGAAGCACTCTTGCCTTGCTTGTTGTCCTTTTCATCCATTCCTTTTTAAAAAATGTGTGCGCAGTACATAATGATTACATTCACCATGGGGAATTGGTGCATGCATATTCACATCTTAATTCTGTTTGATGTCCTCCTGCTCTTTGACATGTCCCCTTCATTGTCCTTTTCCAATTTGGTTCTGTACCCTCCTCTGTAGGGTCCTTCTGTGGTCCTTCCCCTTTCCTTGCACTTCTGGCATGGGTTCCATTTTCACTTCAAGTGACATGTGCCTGTGCTCTGCCAGCAGTGCTCCTCATGGGTGAGGTTTCTGTAGATCTTGACCTCACAATCCTACCCCACTCTGGGCATCACTGAGATAGGCAGACTGCGGAGCAGAGTTAACTGTGTTCATTATTGATGGGGAGCTGTCGTGCTGGGGACTGAACAGACCCAGTGGACTGGCCTCTGGATTGAGGCTGTCTTGTATCACAGAAGAATTCACACAGAGACAGATTGTTCCCTTTGTGAGGATATCATAAGGAACATGAGGCAAAGGGCTGGGCTTTAGAGTTAGAGACTTCTAAGATCCCCTCTGACCTTGTTGGTTTTAAGGATTTCTACCATGGCCTTTGGAAATCCTTGACATCATTTAGTATGTACATAAGGGGAAAGAGAATAGACGTGGTCAGTGGAGAAAGTGGTGGGTGATTCCTGTGCTCCACGATCGCACATTTATGGTTGCTTTGCCACGTCTTTGGAGAAGACAAGAGGCCATATGGACAAGAGCCTGTAGGAGCTCCTGTCTCTGACTGCTGCTTTGCTTCCTGTGTAGTCCCATCTCCCAGTGCCTGCAGTGCAAATGCTAGAATTAATTATGCTCAGAAGGAATTTGCTTCTTTACAGGATGCCTTTGATGATGTGGTGAAGTATTTTGGAGAAAACCCTAAGACAACACCACCCTCTGTCTTCTTTCCCGTCTTTGTCCGGTTTGTGAAAGCCTATAAGGTAAACAGGAAGGTGTCCTGTAAGTCTTTCTCGCCATTTCCTAAGCAGGTGCCCTCGATCAGATGTGCCCCAGTGCATACTGCCCTGCAGAGGCCTCCTGCTCCCTGTGGGCCTTGGGTCGGGGTGCTCAGTGAGGGTAGCAGTGGCTGTGCAGACAAACAACTGCAGGGGGATGGTGGAGGCTTAGGCCATGAGCTGAGCCAGAGCTCAGCCAGAAAGCAAAAGCGCTTGGCTGTTTCCTCAGGGCAGATGAGATCCTCCAAGATCACTGGTGCCCAGCTGCAGACTCTTGGTCTACACAGGCAAAGGTGAAGGGCTTCGAAAATTCAGGCCTGTCATCAAGTTGTTAAATGGGTAAAATGAAGGAACCTGTGGCAGAAGCCAGGTCTGTGGCTAAAGTCAGGGAGAGCTGTATTAACCCTGGCCCATCTGGGAGACCTTTTAGCCCAGCGCAGTGCTGGTATGCACTAAGGATGGCATTATCATGGATTGTCTCAGTTTCTTTATCTGAGTCTGTAACAACCTTTTTCTAAGTAGGAGGCTGTCTTGCACATAATACCTGGCCATGGTCTTGAGAAAGAATGTGGCCCCAAGATTTTGTGTTCAAAGAATTTGCCTTTTGAGAATGAATGATAAAGGAAGATGTTAGACAGTTGTAGCTCACTCAGGAATCATCGCAGTCTGTAAAGCTGTCCCTTAGTATCTGCAGGTTTGGTTCTAGCACCCCTATGAATTCCGGAATCTAGTGCAGTATTTCCATAGAACTTACATGCATCTTCCTGTATACTAAACCATCTCTAGATTGCTTGTAATACTTAATACAATGTAAGTGCTGTGTGAATAGTTGTGATACCTTATTTTTAGGGAAGAAGGACCAAAAGAGTCTGCAGTACAGATGGATTTTTTCTGAATATTTTTGATCCATGCTTAGATAAGTTTATGGATATAGAGTCCACTAATACAGAAGGCCAACTGCATTCTCTGGGTTTCTCTATGTATAACACTGGTGATCTTAGTGGAACAAGGAGTAGTGTGTAATGGAAGAGGAGAGAAGAATGTGAGAGCGTTATGCCCTGTTCGGAGAAAAATCTTGAAAATCATTGAAAATATTGGGGGAGGCATTTCTCTAATATCAGTAGAAGCTGATATCTTTGGGGCTTTTACTCAAAAGGTCAAGTATTTACCAATGTCTTTTCAGCATGACTTAAAGTAGTAGTGATAGAACAGCTGCTAGCAGAGGCAGTGTCCTTGTGTAAGAACACAGTGTAGACTCCATTTCCAAGACAAGGAAGCTGTGACAAAGGAACTCATTGGTTACCAGCTGCCATCTGCTGCTTCTTTGCATTCAGAGAATACTGGCACTGTGGACAAAGAGTGGGGTTTTAGAATGTCAACTCCTTTTTCTCTTACATAGAGAAACTTATCACAAGAACACCAGAGATCAAAATACAAACTTTATTACTGATACATGCTGGGCAGAAGATATGGTAATGTCCCTAAATTAGATAACTTATCAGTTCACAGCTTGACTATCAGAAGTCTGTTCAGGGGGCTGGTTTCAAGAAACTGTGTCCAAAGAGCTCAAAGCATGAGCTATGGGGAGAGTCTTAAGAGTGTCACTCTGTGAGGAAAGAAGAGCCCAAGGGAGTGGCAGTTTTCTCCTCAATGGGCAAAATGCAGACGAATCTTAGGTCTTACTTTTGGAGAGGCTTTAATTAGGTGAGCATGTTCTGGAAACAAAACAAACTCCCAAGACAGTCACTGAGTACAGCTGCCACTGGTCCCCACCAGGTCTTTGGCGCTGGGACTCAGGCTGTTCCAGCAGGATGAGGAGGGTAGGCCTTCTGGATGAAACACATCTCTACTGCCAGTTTTCAAAGATGTGTGATAGGTGGCCAGTGAGACCTGCAGTCAGTGAGACGTGCTCATGAAATGCATCCCTCTCCCCCTCCATTTTCCCCAATTCCTAACTCACCATGAGTTCTTGAAGAACAGTTTTTCAAAATCTTGACTGCTGTCGTTTCCTTTGATGTGTTCTTACTGGCTTTTTTGATTTGCCTAGCAAGCAGAAGAAGAAAATGAACTGAGGAAAAAGCAAGAACAAGCTCTCATGGAGAAACTGCTGGAGCAAGAAGCTCTGATGGAGCAGCAAGACCCAAAGGTAAGAAGTGCCAGGCTCTGGAGAAGTTCCCAGGTGAGGCAGCAGTAGCAGTGGGGAACAAGGAGGTTGCACAGGGTCCTGGCCGTTTCCTGGGCTTGGCAACTAGCAGTTTGTTCAGTAACCACTGGAGGGAGGTCAGAGCATGTTTGGACAGTGTTTCCAAGTTTATAGAAACTTCAGTTGGATATACAGAGGCCAAACCAGGTAAACTATAGCCTGGACTTAGCAGCTCTGGGCTTAGCATCTAGGAAAGGTTCTGTGGTGCTGCCCAGTGGGCACTTGCATTGGCAGCTGGAGGGCTTTGCTTGGAGGATTGGGAGGAAGCACTTCATGGAGCAGTGTCATAGGAGACCATCATAAAGTTTGGCAGGCCTTTGCTGCAAGTCTTATCAGCTGGTTATTGGTTATTATCAGCTGCTTCTGTGGCTTTCAGATCCAGCTTTCCCACTGCTGTCTGGTGAGTTTTTATGTTTCGTTGGATGAGTTTCTGTTGTTTTACCAGAAGTTTCCTGAGTTACCTTGCATTTGAGGAAAATGTCGGGATGGTGCTGAATGTACTTTCAGCAGAGGCCACTAGTTAATGCAATATAAAGCCCAGCTACCTTTTAAAGTTCCTTAAACTCCCCACTAATCTCTGCTTTTCTTTCTTCTTAGTCTCCTTCCCATAAGTCAAAGAGGCAGCAGCAAGAGTTAATTGCAGAGTTAAGAAGGCGACAAGTTAAAGATAACAGACATGTATATGAGGGAAAGGATGGAGCCATTGAAGATATTATCACAGGTAAAGGATATTTCCTGTCTGTGACCCATGAAGATTCCATTCACCTCACTAGAGTAGGCCATACACAGAGTTTCTTGCTTCTTTTGACCAAGGTTGGCAAGTTATTTGACTTTATTCAGATCCAGAATTATGCAGAGAATCCATGCTGTAGTTCGCAGTGTATTTTTAGTGGCATGTCTGTTGCCTTAATGCTGAAAAGTCTTTAATTTCTTGTTATCATTGGAACCTTGTAGTTTCTGCAGGGCTCCTCCTCCTGCTGTTTTCCAGGGCTCACCGTGCTCCATTTTCTTCTTGGAGCCAGTCACACCCACTTGCCTGCATATAAATACTGTGGACACACTCCCTCAACTCTACCCTGAGGTCATGCAGGCTTCTGCAGCATGTTGCTTAAAAGCCTCTTTACTCATTCAAGCTAAAAGGAAGTCAGAGGTAGATGTAGCCTATGGTGAGGGAGGGTCATTCTATCTGGAATGGGATCTAACCCAGTGTGGTTCTTGTCTGATAAAAAAGAATACTTCCTGCTTGAACCAAACTTGAATTTTCATAGTTACTCTTAACCAGGAAGGTAACTTGGGCAAGGAAGTACCTTTCCTTTCATGTCTCAAGTACATTAATTCTGTATATTAGCTTTTAAAATGCTTAATGCTTTTTGTTATACTAAGGTTAAAAACATGCTTATGTGTAGAGAATCATATGATGAGTTTTCATGTACCCTCTACTCACTCAAAAACTGTCAAATTGGCCGTGAGGCCACTTTTGCTACATATATGCTCTGACCACCTCTACTCTAGCCTTGGGATTTTTGAAGCATATCCCAAACTAGAAGTTTATTTGGAAGTATATGAGTACATAAAAAGATAAGGACCCTTAAAAGAGAGAAACAAAAATATACCCATAGTACCATTATCATCCACCCAAAACTAACAGTTCTTTACTATCAAATATTTAGCTATTAATCACATTTCTCCAATTTCCTAGCCTTTTAAAACTTACAATTCCTAGACTTTAATTTCTTGTTTCAGTCTGGTCACCATTGTAACTAGGGATCCCAGACTGCCAAAATCGCACAATTTTTCATCAGCTCAGATCCAAAGAAATTAAGGGGAAACAGAGAGAGAGAGAAAAATAGGGAGACAGAGAGGGAGAGATTGATTGATTAGATTTTTTAAAAAATGAAGTCACTCAAAGAATCTCTTGCCAGTTTGAAGTGGCATGAATTCTGAATGAGTAGGTGAGCGGCCCACGACCTGTGTCTGGGTACACATGGCTCACTGGCGTCCCAGTGTGCACTGGCAGTGGCTTGTGTGTAGCCCCCTCTCTCCTTGCGTCCTCCACGCTGGGGGAGAAGCTCCATTCTGAGCAAAATGAGGAACAGATCGCCTTCCGTGGTAAGCACCCCTTAGTCTCAGTGACACACTAAGACTCACTTGCAGACAGAGTGGCGCATCGAGAGCTTGATGTCCCTTTTCTCTCTGCATGTCCTCCATCCCTGTGTATATTTATTTCCCTGACCTAAATCTCAGTCTGCCAGAGGAGGTAAATGTGTATCTACTTCTAGAACAATTTTTAGTCTCCTTGAAATGTTTTGCACTTCCAAGCCCCACGTTAATTATCTTTCCCCTTTCGCTGCCCACTTCCCTGCCCCTGTCCTCAGGTGTCATTAACAGAGCACTAACTGTGTACTAATGCAATAGATTATGGCCTCTTACTCTCTTCTGTTTATGTTATTTGGCTGTCATTTCCCGTGCAGTGCTGAAGACTGTGCCCTTTACTGCTCGCACCGCCAAGCGTGGCTCTCGGTTTTTCTGCGAACCTGTGCTCACTGAGGAGTTCCATTACTAAACTATTCCTCTCTTTCACCTGATGCTCTTGAAAGGTTGCTACAGGTTTTTTGACCTCTATGTCCCATTCTTTGTGCCTTCCAGGGCCAGCCACCATGCTATGCTAGCATGGAAGCGCCATTTCCATCATGTTCTGATTTGCATTGTCCCTCATGCTGCATGGTTTTGCATATTGGTCTGTTACTGTTCCCTCACTGTCACTTTCAGTTACATATATGTCTCCACATTGCTGTGATGGTCTGGGTGTGTGTGACAGCTTATAAAATTGCTTGCAGAATTTTTCAGAAAAATAGTGAACAAAAAAAAAAATAGTGAATAGAATACTCTTTTGAGAAAAATAGTGAATAGAATACTCTTTTGAGAATCACAACTAGAAAGCAAATAGATTGCTTTTTTGCCTAATATTTTTGGACATAAAAATGATTAACAGTAATGGTAACTATTGAAGCTAATGGTTTTACTGTACTCTAACAGGTTTGTATTTAGTCCCCCCTTATAGTCAGGTAACATGCTGTGAGAGTAAAATAACCTGCTATACAAAATTGCTGAGAAAGGAAAAGGGCTCTAAAGCTGTAAGATGATTTGCAGAAGAAACTAAATCAGGCCTTTCTTGGCTGTCTTCTGTAGTTCATAGTGGGCTGGACCTCGTAATAAGAACTCAATGCTGGGAGCACTTCCAACTTAGATGCTTCTTTCAGCCTGTGTTGGCAATTCATAGCCTCACAACACCCAGCCTGGGCAGTTCACCTCCGTTCACCGTCATGCCCAAGCTGTAAGGCAGAAAGTGCGAACAGCCTTACGAGCTCTCCACCATCTTGTTCTTGCCTCTTTGCGGTGGCTCTGTTCCATGTCAATCCAGGGCGTTTCTCTGGGAGCAAGATCATTTGAGGACCTGCTTTAGTCTGAAGAGTGGCACCAAGGCAAAAACCTATCATTGGAAAATGGCACTTTTCTTAGATTTAATTCCAAGAAGTTAACTTCTGGGGTTAGCTCTTGGTACTGAAAACGGAAGAAACGTCTCTGGATGTTGATCCGAAGAGACAAGAGAAGAACATAATACTAAATAGAATTCTTGATTTTGGTGCTGAGACTGACATGGAACTGGGTAATGTGTTTTTTCTATGCTGTAACTACTGTGTGAGTTGTTCTTGTATGTTTGTTGTTCTGTCTTTAAAGACCTCAAAGGATGCAGTGTGTCACTGCCTACTCTACCGTCTGCTTACCCTCCAGTGCTTCTTAACAGGCTGCAATCTCATCTGCTCGGGCTGTGTTTACTGTCAGTTTTGCTACTGGACTGTCTGTCTTTCGGGAGCCAATCTTCAAAGCAGCTTGGAACTGGGTGGTCAGAGAGTAGGGTGGGGAGACACACGGATCTTCCCTTGTTTTATCTAACACTACTTGCAGAAATGGTCTCCCGCTCTCCTTCTCTGTTGGCTAACATGCCCAGGAATGTTAAGCACTAAGTTGAGTTGCTTTCCATTTTCATCCCATTTTTACTTAACCATCATTTTGTGTTTTTGTTTTTTTCTGTTTAGCCTTAAAGAAGAATAATATCACTAAATTCCCAAATGTTCACTCGAGGGTAAGGATTTCTTCTAGCACACCGGTGGTGGAGGATACACAGAGCTGGCAAGCATCACTTTTTACTTAGCTTCCTCCTCTCTCTGTATGCAGATCAATAGTTCAATTTATGGCTAAGAGTAATACTGGTGAGAATCTGACAAGGGAGAAATCTTTGTACCTCACTTTCAAATAACGTGAGACTGAATCTCTCGGTTGTCTTTCTTGGCCTGTTTCACGTTCAAGTGTGATGGCTTGGGCAGGGGTATTTGCTGGTGACTGTACTTGCTTTGGGGTGCTAGGCTGGCCTTCCCTTCTCCCCTTACTGGCCTTCAGGTTGTTCACTCCATTTTGGTCTGGAGGTTGAGAGTGGCTCCTGGCCAAGAAACATTATGTAGCCTTTGCAAGATTAGGGTTTTTTAGAACTAATTGCTCAGAGGCCTCATGACCACAGACCTGGATATCATTAGTCACAAGTGCAATTCTGACCTTCTCTTTTATCAGGATCACAAGTTCTGATGCTTTAAGAGCCAGGAAGGTAATGGGCCTGTGTTGGGAACTGTGCTGAGCCTGAGAGGGAAGGTCTCAGTCTGCTGACATGGAGGGAGTACATCCCATATTGCTGATCCTGATTTTTTTCAAGAGAATTCAGAAACCCTAGTTTTAATTAACAGTTTAAATATCTGATAACTATTTTAAAATGAAGGATGCAGCCAGGCATTGTGCTACATGTCTGTAATCCCAGCACCTGGGAGGCCAAGGTAGAACCTTAAACTTGAGGCCAACCTGTGCAGCTTAGCAAGACCCTGTCTCAAAATGCTGGGGATGTAGCCCAGTGTGAAGGCCCTGGGTTCAGTCTCTAGTATAATAAATAAATAAATAAATAAATAAATAAATAAATAAAAAAAAAAAAATATGAGGGATGCAGTAGGATAAGCATTGTGTGAGCTGTGAATGAGCAGCTCTGCTTTTAATTTAATGAGTAGGTAAAGGCACAAAAAGGGGCTAAATTTGGCTTTGTTCTATTGTTGGCATTTCTTTCTACAGATAAAACATTTCCTAGCAGAAATATAAAAGGAAAAATAAACTAAACAAAATCAGGGGAAAAATAAGCCTGCTGTATTGATTTTTTGGGGGGAGGGCTGGTTTTTTTCTTTCTCTATGTTCTGATGCCATCAGAAGGTTACATGCAGACTAGGCTCTATCTTATTCATGAAAACCTGCCTTCATGTTGAGAATGCTTCATCCCATTTCATCCTAATACAGTAGTCCCTCTTGAACTAGCATGTAGAAGTTTGATTCATTTATGGGAAGCTGCGTTTGTGTTTTGGTTTTGAATGTTAGACATTCTGCTTTGTACTACCCAACACAAAGTAGAAAATGGAAGAGGACTCATTACTCTGCTGAAGGAACACAAAACATATTGGGTGGCAGGAAAGAATACTGAGAGAATGTAGTACTCTTTTCATTTAGATATAATGGTTAGTTGAGCATTATGTTTCTACTTCACAAAATAGCTAGCTTAATGATGTCCATCTGCAAACTAAGGCCTTGAGGTTCCTTCATTGTTAAAACTTCAAGAAGGTAGGATAGCGAAGTGTGTTTTATTAGTTGTGCAATTTAAAATTCATTACAAATATGTTGATGTTTGTAGCTTCCAACTACAACTGCTTATAATTGAAGAAACATTTCAAAATAAGATTTCAGTCAGACTCTCTAGACAGTGACAGAAATAATCTTAATTTTTCTCTTTAAGTCCCAGAATCCTACCAGTATTACATCTTACTGTTTAATTGTAAACGCTGAAGGTAAATGTACGTCTTTGGTTCAGTGCTCAATGAGTTTGAAGGGCCTATAAGCTGACTCTTCTAGACAAGCTGCTTTGATTGGCTGCCAACTGGCCTTTGTCTTGCTTAAACACATTAAATGTTACTGTTTTTTTCACTGGTACTCTCCTCTCTACAGATCTTAGAAACCAGCCCTACAGACGAGCCGATGCGGTGAGGAGAAGTGTCAGGCGGCGCTTTGATGATCAGAACTTACGTTCTGTTAATGGTGCCGAAATAACCATGTGAAACCTGAGACTTGCCTGCATGAATAGAGGGTGTGTGTGAATGAAACTGCCCACATGGACTCTATGCTGCCATTTAGCTGCAGCCTTGAACACATTAAGTATTTGAAAGGGCTCAAATTTAGTAAACACATAGGAATTTTAAAATGATGGGTTCTCCTTTCAACCCTTATTAACAAGTGCCTAAAAATGGAAGTACCTGCTCAGATTAATCAAAGCAATAGGATTTGATTTGATTAGGTATCTTTTTACACCACTATGCTATTCAGTTTTTTAACCAAAATGTAAATTTCATATAAAATTCATTATGTGCCACTGTGATTATCCCATGATAGCCCACTCTGGTTTCTTAATAAGTTGTAAATACCAAGGATGTATCTCCTACGAGCTTTCCTTGCTGAGATGTCTTTTAAGGAATTTTGTGTTCTAGCCATATCCATCAAGTTTGTATTTTAAAGGACTTGCAGTACAGAAGGGAAAAGATCACATTATAAAGTCCTTTTGTTACTAAACCCCATCAAAGTGCAAACAGGATGCAAATGCAGTGGCATAAGGAAAATCAGCTCTGTTCCCAGTTTCAGGTTCTACTAGTTCTATGGTAGGGTGCCATACCCTGTGAGAGACATTCCCTGGTGTGAACACAGGGACGATGGCATAAATGGAAGACTTTTTGCAGTACTGTGTTTTGATGTTAGAGGCAGCTTTTTAAACAATGCAAATATATTTATTAATTAACATTAAAATTAACCTCTCAGTAATCAGTATTAGGATTTTCAAGGACATTATGAATCCATCCTGAGAAGAGAAATTGGTGCCTTGCTAGTCAGGGAGAAGTTTACTATGGTAGCTGTCAACAAGCACGTAAGAGTGAATCTGCTAGCAGAGCAGGTTTAGAACTGGGCCTTACTCTCCTCTGACAATCGCAGGGTGTGTTTCTTGTTTTCTTTTGTAAATTGGAAAATAGCAATGCATTTGGCATTCTGTATCAAAGCTGATTTGTTCTATTTCTGTTACTTATAAGCAAATACAACTAAGTTGTTGAAGAGTATGAACATCAAGGTTACGTTTAAAGATATGCGATGGGACTAAATGTCAACTCAACCACTGTTATTTTTTTCCTTGTTGTCTGGCAAGGTACTTGGTCCATTCCAGAGTTTAAACAAAAAACTGGACAGAAGTTAAATTTATACTTCTCATAATAAACATTTTGCTTCTGGCTTACCTTCTTCGTACCTTACAACAGTATATTAATTGTAAAGTTTGTTGTATAGTATTTAACCACTGAATTTATGTTGTGCTTACATGAACCCCTTGGTGAAGGTCCCTTTTCCTTGGATAATGTGTAGTTATATGATCTTTTTAAATGTACAGATATTTTGCTATAAAATTGGTGCAGTTTTTTATGGTTTTTACACTTCTCTTTAATTCCCACCCTAGGCTCTGGGTAATACTGTAAATATTGTTTAAAAATGCATCAGCCTATGCTATACAATCTGAATGTTATTTTAACTTATAGTTTTTTTTTTAATATATATTTAACTACAAGGACAGTGTAGGGATCAGTTACCACATTTCACTTTTAGTGTACCTATTTACAGATTACTTTTAATCTGCCACCTGCTGGCCTGTTTCCATAAATGTGTACTTTCAAGAGAACATGCCAAGATTTTGTCTGTTTGGTTAATATTCAGCTTAATGAAAATAGTAATTTGGCCAAAAAGACAGAAGACAAATAGTTGGACCTTTACCACAGTGCAGCTGTTTTCTAAAGCTCAATGCTGACATGCACGTTAAAATAATTGCATATTTATTAATAAACAAATAGACAATAATGTTGGCATGTTCTTTTCTGTTTTGTCTATTAATGGGCCTGCTTCCTACCAATATTAGAAAGATGTTTTATAAAAGCAATTCATGTTACTTTTCTGGTCTTTCCATGCCATCTGAACAAATAAACTATTTACACTACTATTCTGTAATAATGTTGTAATCTTTTGGTGGTACATTTTAGGGAGTTTTAACAGTTTTAAGTAGACTTTCTTCTCCAGAAACAGATACATTTTGGGGCCGGGGATTTAGCTTATTGCCAGAACGCTTGTCTAGCAAGTGGGAGGCCCTGGGTTCAGTCATCAGCACCAAAAATTAAAAAACCAAAAGACAAAAATAAAGGAACCTGGCAACTCAGAATCCTGAGCAACTGGGAAATTTTAGGAAGAATTACTCCCTATACAAAGTCTCCTGATTTTGTTGAGATGGGGTCTTGCCCTGCTGTCTGACCTGTCTGGTCTTCAACTCCTGGGCTGACATGATTCTCCTGCCCTAGTCTTCTGAGTAGCTGTGACAACCTGTTGTGTGGAATGGAGTAACAAAATAGATTTTGGAAGGCAGGTTATCTCTAAATCATGAACTTAACTGCTTTTAGAAAAATAGCACTTTTTTGGTAAGATGCTATCCCCCCAATTTAATTTTTAAATTTGTGGTACTGGGGAGTGAACTTAGGGTTTATCATTAAATTAGGCTGTGGTACAGATACAAATTCTGTAGTGTGGAACATCTGCACCTGCCAACCATCCTAGCTCGGAATGCACACACATTGGTTTTGGCCCCATTGCACACAGAAGTGCTGTTTTGTTTGGTACCAGAAATCAAACTCAGGACCCAGTGCTTGCCAGGCAGGCACTATGCCATTGAACTATACCCCCAGCCCTAGACAGGGCTATTTGTACTAAATTATCAGAAAGCTTAAGTGTTAGTGAATTGTTTTTCTGGAAGGAAGAAAATTTTTATTTTAAAAACTTACATGTTGTTTTATAATCACTTAAGGAACTGTTACAATAAATGATTATTCTGCCACAACTATTGTGCCTGTTTCTGAGTTGTGAAACTTGGCTATATTCAGTTGGCCTGCTTTTCACAAACCTGTGATGTATTAACACTGTTATACACAAGAAGAAATGACTATGCAGATGTGCCTTGCCCAGGGTCACAAATTTCTTAAGGTGAAAAAGCCTGTACAAGCACTGGGACTTTGTTCCCAGTTCAGGGCAGTTATATAATATAGATGAAACTTTTATTTTTTGAGGAAATGTTGCATTCTGCAATTATTGATAGTCTCGTTTGTTTTGCACAAGTGTTTAACAGTAAAATATTTTGAAGGTTTTTAATATTCCACAAATTCATAGTATTTGCAAACCCAGACAACAGCAAGTCTTAAATGAGGCAGATAGATAGGGTGAGGTTTAAAGAGCTGGGCATGATGACCCACACCTGTAACCCAGCACTTAGGAGGCCGAGGTGGTTCCTGAGTTCTGGCCAGCCTGAACTAGAACTGCACAATGAGATCCTGTCTCAAAAGGAAAACACATGGTTAGGGCATTTTATACAGTGGTACCTTCCCCTTTTAGTGATAGGAACTGAATGTAGGCTCCGGCATGAATTACGCGTATTCTATCACTGAGCCATGCCCCAACCCTCCAACATGCTTCTTTTGAGAGGACATGTATTTTGCCCAGGCCAGAACTTGAAATCCTTCTGCTTCTAGGAGCTACATTACAGGAGTGCACACCACTTTACAGGCATATGGTATTTTATGCCCATCACTGACTCTGCTTTGTTATCATACTGAGTTCTCCATGGAATTACATTTTAAGCTGGATGATGCGAACATCAGCTTTAAAACTCATATCTAGTATTTGACAGAACTCTTGATAGCTCTAATATTCTGGTTTCCCAGCCTTTATCAGAAATACCTACACAAAGATGAACTTGTAACTCATACAAAAGGATTAATTTGATAGTTTTCCATCTTTTAAATTTAATATCCAACTATTCCTAAGAAAACCATCTGAAGCAGGAAATGCATGAAGGTGCTGATGTTTACCCTTTTGGAGGAAGAGTTCCACCTTATATCAAGAATAACAGGTATTACACTGAGAAAATAGGACACGAGCATTAACTCCCAAGAACTCCTGAAGGGTGCTGGAAGGAAAATGTGGACACAAATCGAACTTACTTGTAGAAAGACATTTTTTTTCTAATTTATTAACAAAAGGTCTATGTAACTGAGGTTATTTACATCAGGTAAACTATATAAGATGTGAAAAATCTGGTAATTACAAACATGGAAAATTGAAACCTTGTATCTGTATTTACTCACCTTTCAGGAGCCCTCAGTTCAGTTGTATAGGTGGGCAAGACTAACACCAAAAAAGTTTGCAGACCAAAGCATGTTTGTTTATAAATAATGCATTTAGATAACGTAAGTAACGACACATGATAGCATCTTTGAATCAAATTGGTTAAGGTTGGGGGTGTTTAGCTAGCTCTTCCAAAACAGAAATATCAAGTTTCAAAGTATACCTGGGGTAACAAATTAAGTTAGTTACCAACCACCAACAGTAAATGTGATGGCCCTGAACTAGATCCTACTGAGAACCAGAAAAGCAACTGAGTCTTTATGAGGCAAACTTAAGAAAACTATGATTAAGGAACTGAGGCCAGGTAGACAAAAATTAGAGGGCTAATGAAAGTATATAGGTAATCGGAGCAACTCTTACTTTCCAGCTCACGTTTAAATCAGCTCCAGAAAATTGAGCACCTGCCATAGCAACATTATTCACCCCAATTTAAAAATACCCCAAAATGATTAATTTTCACCCTGAAGCTCATTCTATGTTTTCAAGTTTTCAGAAACTTCGGAAGTAATGGTACAATCACTGTATTATTTTAGGCGTACCTCAATTATGACTAGATTTAGAGTTGTTCATTCGTATTGTTTATTGCAATGATGCATTTTAGCCCTTCAATACAGATGTTACCATGGATGGTAGATGAGTACACGTATTAATTAGTATTTTACATTTACTAAGTGTCTGCTATGTGCCAGACACTGTCCTAATTCACAGGCCAAATACACAGCAGTAAATGAAATAGACAAATCCCTGCCGTGGAATTTACATGACCACCATTTAAATGAAAACATTTGGAAAATGTTTTAAGAACAAGGTAAGCATAAGGAACAGTTATACTGGTATGTGCCATTATCAGAACAGAATGAGAATATAAGCCTCGTAGAAGACAGTTCCATTAATCATGATGTTACTTTGCTTTCCCTTTTTTCCTTTATGTAAAATGAGTGCAACTCAACCAAGGAATGAACTATAGTTGAATTAAAATCTGGTACTAAGATATGTCCCTGAAGGAAAAACAGTTTCAGATCTAGGGAATTAATGTATTTTATTTTCATTTCTAAAAGTTTTAAAAAGTGTTCTTTAGCTTCTAAATTTACATTTGAATTATATACTTAAATATTAAACACTATAAACTTAGTCATTAATCACTCTTTCCTAAGTACTTAAGTACTATTTAAAGGGTTTTTTTTCTTACACTTTTTTTTTTTTGACAAGCTATATATGGTAGTTCAGGCTGAGCTTTAACTTGCAATTCTCCTTCAGCCTCTCAAAACTGAGATTATAGGCAGGTGCCACCATGCCTTACTTAAAACTTTTTTATATATATTTTCTAGACGTAAAAGCAAATAAAATAAATAAATATGGCTGCCTAGCTAGTACTTAACTGTTAGTACTGGAATAAAACCAAACGCATTTATGCAAATGCTTAATTGAAATTTATACAGATGAATGAAAACTAAGACTTAGATAGTTTTAAACTGTATTTTCCAGGAAAATGCACATAGAAGACACTTAAATTTGTAGTGTCTTCATCCTACAATTACGACTTGATTGCCTTACTCAATAATCCTTTTTTATTTTGTAGGTGTATAAAATCAGATGTAATTAAACAATCAAAACATTAATCATTACAAAATGTACTGGGAAGTATAAAAGTTATTTGTTAAAATTGAAATAAAGTGTGATGAGATCACTGTTTCTATTTTGAAGGAATTACATCATTTAAATTCATTCAGGAACACTGCAAATAATCCACACTTGATTGACTAAATTATCTGACCGCTCATGGACATTCAGTTTTCCTAACATGGAAATTAGGGACTGGGAGACAGTAAGAATGCAAAATACCTGATGGTTTGATTTTGACTATGGTATTAAGTGTATTAGTGATATGGAGGGACAATAAACCCACAACATTTTCTTAAGAGTCTTGGTCTTAACTGAGAACTACAAATTAGTCTCATTGAGAATAAAATGCTTTCCTGCTTAAATTTGTTTGATACTTCAGCTTTTATCTATCTCAACACTTAATAACCCAATTAGATTAAAATAGTGATTGAACATAAATCTTCCCATGACCTGTATTCAGATCTTTCTGGTCCCTAAAATCCATTTGATAGGATCAAATGTAAAGGATCAGTCACGTCCTTTAGCAATGATGTTCTACGTTTTGAGTTGACATTTGTTCACTTTTAGGTCACATTATTTGCATGGGAGAACTACAGGGATCTTAAGATGTAAGGTTGTAAGAAATACAGAAATCTATTTTGAGGACATATTACAACACATCAATAAGGTTTTTATTTAAATAGAAAAATCAAAAATTTTAAAGTTGTACTTTAAAAATTATCATTCATGGAAACAATTTTTACAGATTCTAATTTCCTGTGAAACATCGCTAGTTTATCTCCCGATATCATAGGCATATTTTGAAGATTTTACCACTGACTTCGATGTCAATGACATGATTAGCAATCTTAACTATTTTTAAACTGGGACCTCTTAAACTTCAAAAATTGTTGCCAAAGGTATTATATGTTTTGAACTGATGTACAGTGTACAGTAGGAGGCTAATTTCAAGCAATGTGTTCACATTTTCTCAAAAGTAATAATTCTCACTTTCTACCAGCATATTTCATAGCAGAATAAGAATGCCCCCCCACCCCAAGTCTTTAGTGGACAAGAGATTAAAACATAGGGTAGGATGGGAAAACAGTTGTCCTGGTCAGTCCCATTTTCTAAATCACTAAAATGGTAGGGGACAAACTGTTCTTCCAAATCTCAACTTGAAATAGGATCTCTGAAAGTATTCAAATTAAAACAACAAAGATAATAGCTAAGATAATATCAAAAAGGCTAGGTGCTAAACTTCACTTAAAAAAATTTCCTGCACTGAAGGAAAATAGTATAAATTACATTACTAACCTTCAAAAGTTAGTATGTAAAGAGTATTCAAACCACTGCCTTGCTAAAATATTCCAGGAAATTTATACGTGAAAAACAAAACTGGGGACCTCAAATGCACTGATTTATAATATTCTTAGATATTAAAAAGCAAAAGTTAACTATTCTGGGTAAGATGAAGCAAAATTTCAGGGCTTTAGTATCTTTGAAATGATACAATTTAGAGCTGAGCAGTGTTAGGTAGAAATAAATACTAGTACACACTAGAAGAGAAGGTTTAATAATTGATAAAAATGTACAAAAATACTCAAATCAGAAATGCTTTAGAATGTACTGTACCACGAAGTGAATACTTCTCAGTGAGTAGCGAAGGTAAAAGACCTTCTCAATGGAAAAAAAAAAAAAAAGAAAAATTGGATTAAAAAAAGCTGTTAAAGAAAATGTGTAAGTCAACATTGATTTTTCTTTTTTTTAGACAAGGATACTGAGGCTATTGCAGCTATCACTTAAAAGTTTGGTGGCACATTCTTTAGTAGGTCCTTAAGGCAACAGATTTAAACTAATTTACAATTTGATTTGATGTTAACTTTTTTTAAAACATCACTTCTCAAAATAGATGCTCAAAATA
Organism: Dolichotis patagonum; assembly: GCA_004027295.1. Lineage (NCBI taxonomy): Eukaryota > Metazoa > Chordata > Mammalia > Rodentia > Caviidae > Dolichotis > Dolichotis patagonum. The sequence continues at coordinate 195,697 of PVJX010000161.1, read as the reverse complement.
ATGCCCTCATAATAGACTTTTTAAAATGTATCCCGATGTTTCATAAAAAATAATGGTGGCTTTATTACAGTAGTGTGCATTAGCACTACTATAGCTAAGGGTCTACACCAAGTTTCCATCAAAAAACCTATTTCTTAGGAGCTCACCATAAAATATCACATTGGATTTAACCAGTTGGGTAGTGCACAAAAAAGCAGTTTTATTGAATGCTGGTGCTTTTTTTGTACTACTATATTATCAAAATTTTTTCGTTGTGTCTTTAAAAGCCAACTTCTATATAAAGTAAATCACTTCATGACTTAGCCTTCAGAACAAAGTAGAGACATCTGCAGTTATCAGTAAATTGCCACCTTTAATCCATCCTGCAGTGCCCTATGAAAGGGTCACAGAAAGACAGTTATGACTGTAGGAAAATATGATTCTTTATACAGAATCAAAAGTTATTTTCAATTTCCTTTGCTTTTATAAAGTCCACAATAACAATACTTAAATGCACTTTTTTCTGTGATACAATTAAAACCCAGTGTTACTTAAACTGAACTTAAAATAGAGTCCCTGGTCTGAATTAGACTTTAAATCATACTGTAAACATATATTTGGTATAATTTATTGATCATCGTCCAGTTGCTCCAAAAGGGTTCTTCTTCGCTTTTCTAATTCCCCCTCACTCAGTTCACTGCCAGAAGTATCCCAATTACCCTGTAAAGACATTGAATATAGTGACAATGTTAGCATTCAGAAAGTTAAGCAGTGAACCTATGAAAAAATCCAAAATCTGTAGCCTTTCTCATTTCATAGGGTTTAAAAACTAACCTATTCCCCAAAAGTCCATCAATGGATTACTGATTGAGTATTCGCTAGTTACTTTACAGCAAACACTTAACTTAGAATGGGACTTTTATGTAGTGCTATTTTCATCTTACATTAAAATGTCAATCAGGAAAAATAGTACACACTGGTTCCTTTCTTTTAAAGAACTGAGTATGAAACATCTTGTTTCTACTTAATGGACGGCCAAGTGTTCCCTTTCTAAGTAATATATTCCTTGCTAATCTCACATAGATTTTATGTGATCTGGTAAGTACTTTGTATGACAGAAGGTAAAGATGATATACTCTAAATATGCTGATATTTTTTAATGTTCATAGACCAATATTCAAGAGTAGGCTAAGATTTAGGCTGAATGGGCCGGGGATTTAGCTCAGTGGCTGAAGCACCTGCCTGGCAAGCGTGAGGTCGTGAGTTCGATCCCCGGTACCAAAAAAAAAAAAAAAAAAAAAAGATTTAGGCTGAACAAACAAAAAATACTGCATTATCTGTGAGATACAACTTCTGAAAGTACACCGAATTAACCCATCCTCCTTCACTATAGGAATTTGGCTGAACCTACTATTAAGTGAAAGGTACTAAAAAGTATGATTCTGTATCATTGTTTACTAAGGCTGTGAATCAGGTTCACCTGGCTGCATACAGCTTTTAAACAACACCAAAACACTAAAGGTAGGCTAGAGTTCTACATAGTAATGCTCTCCATTAATAATTCAGAGGCATCACCTCTTTCAAGCTTACATTTACATGAGAAGTTTACAATGCTAAGAAGGTTTGTGTTACTGTGTGTTCTGCCATTCGTGAATAAACTATGTATATAAGAGAAACTAATGACTAATTGTGTAACTTGATTTTCCTGGTCCTACTCATTTGTGCTCACCCCTCTTCAATCAGTATGTCAAAATAGTACTGGAATGTTACTTTGAAACTGAATTTAGGAACTATGAAAACAATGAGCATGTGCAGAACCCCTGATTTAAGTCTCTTACACATTTTATATTTTTTTTAAAAAAAGTAACAGGTGTGGTGGCACACACCTGTAATTCCAGTTAGTCTAAGGCAATAGGTTCCAGGTCAGCCTGGAAAGTTTAGTGAGATCCTGTTTTAAAACTGTTTTTGAAAGGCAAGGGACATAGCTCAGTGACAGAGTAGTTGCCTAGCAGGACCTAGGTGTTAGATTTCATCTCCACAACTGGAAAACAGAATGAAGTAACACAGAGAAATTTAAAAATCAGGAAGAAAATGTCCAGTCCATAAAGCAGACCATATTTTTTTGTAGTGGGTCAAACAGAATGCTATGTTTTGTTTTGTTTTAAATTAATATAAAATTTAGGAGACTGGAATCAAGGGTCATTCATAACCATAAACATTAAAGATTTTTCTCTAGTCAATAATACTGTCATGGTTTTAACCACAACATCCATTTTTATATTTTGCAAATATAGAAATGAAAAAATTATAAACACTTACAGAATCCTTCCCAGTCTTTTTCTTAGGTGATTTGTGTTTTGATTCTGATCTCTGTCTAGTTCTGTCTTTTTCATTTTCCCGATCTTTTTCTTTTTTATCCTTTTCTCGTTCACCATCTGATTCTGGAGAGTCCTATATAAATAAAAAATATATGTTAACTTTTCTATGTGGGGGTGGTATTGGGGATTGAACCCAGCACCTTGCAATGAGCTATATCCTTAACCCTTTTTTCATTTTAAGACATGATCTCCCTAAATTATCCAAGATGAACTTGAGCTTGTGGTTCTTGTGGCTTAGCCTCTCACATTCTGGAATTACAAGATCTGATACAAATACCATTTTATTTTTGAAAAAATCTTTAGTTAATTAAGAACACTCATATACAATGGGTTATTGTATTTCTAGAGTGGTGAATGTAATTTACATTGTTAATTTCAAGGATTTGATAAATTACCCCATGATTCATGGGCAATATAGCCAGTCTTCCCTTGAGGAGGATGATATTCTGGTAGTCTCTTTTAGTGGTGTTTTATTCTAAAACTTCAGATAGGTTTTTATCTATCATGTAAATACAGGCAGATATTCCTTTTTGGTGGTAATTGGGATCAAAGCCTCAAGCATGGTGAAGTATGTATTTTACCACAAAGCTACACTACCAGCTTAGATATTACTTTCTTTACCAATCCAACATAATTTATTTAGATATTTATCAAAGAATGATCAATATATAAGGTTGACTGCTATGTAATGAAATTTAAAAATTCCAAAATTACTACTGAGAAGCAGGAATTTAAATGGTTCTTAATTAGAGATGCACAAATTTATGTAAACAGCATAAAAAGAATGACAATTCAAACTTGTGGTTCCCAATAACAGATAAAGTCACACACACCTCTTTTTCTTAAAGATTAATTTTAAAAACCAGGACGAGAATCTTGGTTGAAAACTTATCAAATGATTTCAGTGCAAGACTGCAGTGAAGCACAAGTACAAAACCGTAATACATTGGTTCACAATGCTTCTGTTTGCAAACAATTCACTTTGCAAACAAAGCATCTGGCAAAATTTTGTTTCTGTTTACAAATTGCATTGGATTGGATGAACTGGGTGATGAAAAAGCCCAGCACCATGTTCCCTACACAACAGAAATGCAGCATCTTCCGCAAAACGTAAAACAAAAAAAGTTTGCAAACTGAGGTACCACTATATACTTAGGTGACCCATTTAACTGCTGGGACTACCTCAGATCACATTAGGAGAAGATTCTCTGGCCACTGAGGAAACCAATGGCAATTTTAAGGGTGAAGTATAAAAGTCAAAATTGTGCTTACAGATTTATGTCTCCTCTTCTTGCTTTTCTTCTTATGCTTTTTTGATTTTTTGTAACTTCTCTCTGAAGACGTAAAAGGAAAAACAAAAACAAGTGTCAATTTGAGAAATCAAACTGGCAATGATTATAATAAAGTATTAATAGAAATGCTCACCAGACTCGGCACTAGAAGAATGTTCTGAAGCAGAACGAGACTCTGATCGCTGTCTTTTTTTCTTTGAATGGCTGTCGTCATCATCTGAATCTGATCCCTAAACAATACAAATAATATAATTCATAATAATGAATTATATAGTATATTTATGGTGCCATATAATAAGCTTCCTTACCGATCGAGAGCGGGAACGTTTTCTATGATGTTTCTTAGATTTCTTAGAATGTTTCTTATTCTTTGAATGATGATGCTGACACTCATGCTACAGGGGCAAAAGAAGAAAGAAAATTTCAAGAATTTACATTTGCCTCACAGTCAACAAAATGATTTTTTTCTTTGTGGTACTGGAGATTGTACTTAAAGACTTCTCAATGAGCCGTATTACCCACCCCCTGCCTTTTTTTCCCCTTCAATTATGAAACTAAGTTGCTCAATTATGAAACTAAGACCTGCTAGTAGTTCAGGCTGGTCTTGAACTTATTTTGTAGCCCAAACTGGCCTGAAACTCACCACAATGCTCCTGACTCCTAAGTGCTGGGATTACAGCTGTGCACCACCAGCTTCATTTATTAAATCATAAATTTATACAACAAATTATAAAAAAAAATCTGGTTGGAGATTAAGTTAGAAATAGTTAAGACACTTCCTAGAGCACAGTATATCTCAAAATTCAAGATACATTCTACTGCTTTGGAATCTGGTTAAAATTAAAAACACGCTGTAAGATTTCAGATATTGTACTGAGGTCCTACATTCCTAAAATGCTCCTAGGTAATACAGGTGCTGCTGTGATCTACATTTAGAGTGGAAAAGAACAAGAAGCTAGAGGATCAGACATAGAGGCAGCTATAAAACATGGGGCCTACTGAGCACAGAGAACACTGTTAACATTACTATTAATCAAGAACAATAAATCCAAAGAAATAGTGAGCAATTAAGTAAACTTTAGCCCAATTACCATAGCATTAAATACATACTATCTTTTGGCTTGTCCTGAAGTAACATCTTGGCTAACAGCATAGCGAACTTGTTAAAAGCACTGACTCTGGAGTCAAACAGCCTGGGATACAGGTACTTCCCTGCAAATCATTTTACTTCTCTGGCTTAGTTTGCTCACCTGTAACTTTATAAGCTTGTTATGAAGATTTATTCATACATATAATTTATGTAAAACAATACAAACGCTGCCTAGTTCATGTAAACATTAAATATAATTGCTAATGAAGCAATTTGTGAATTTTATTTTTCTCATTATGGATGTTAACAAAAACTATCCCACTATTTTTAAATTGCTGGATTTCTTTTTTCTTGTTTGATTTTCCGAGGCAGACTCTTATTATGTAATTCAGGCTGGCCTTAAACTATGTAGGCCCAGGCCTGTCTCAAACTCATGATATCCTCCTGCCTCAGCCTGCCACGAACTGGGATTTCTATATGTGCAGTTTGGTACATCTGAAGTATACCCAAAAATCTGTTTACTATTTGTTTAACAGGAAAGTACTAACTTTCCTTGAATTTGTGAGATGGATAAATTACTGAATTTTTAAAACTATGAGACAAAAATGAAGTTTCTACATATTAGTGTTACTATTCCTATGCATATCTGTAGCTCACTGTACTTTGAACAGCTTCTACAGAAAGAAAATATTTGCTTAACCATGCAAGGTAACAATTATTCAAAAACAAGGAACATTCACAAATACTTTGATCATTTTGTTTGTATATATTTTGTAATATTTCAGTTATAAAACTAAGTTACCTCAAGGACATGCATAAAATCTTTAAATATTCTTTTTCTTTCCGATTCTAGAGTTATATCCTCAAATGCCGGCTCTTTTACAAATCTCTCTCGAATCTGAAAAATTCAGATTTCAATACATGAATACGAAGAAAAGTGTACCAGTAGTATGTCTAAAAGGAATCATATAAGTAGGCGAATTTATTCCCTCAAAGTGGTTCAAAAGTCTAAACTACTTTTAACAAATATCCCTAAATAGTTACATCTGATTTAATACTTCTAGTATATTATAAACATGTTAAATACACTGTATAAATAACTTTAGCTTATTTTTGTGGCTTTCAACAGACAAAAAAATTAAAATATTTTCAACTGTGAAAAACCCATTCATTGGGAAAATTTGCAAGTATACATACATCTTCCCAGACAGCATCCAACTCTATTGGAGGAGCAGCTTGTTTCAACATACTCTTAAATGCAGACTCTTTTCGTTTCATTTTCCGAGCCTCCTCTTTTTCTCTTTCACGTTCCCGGGCTTCTGCTTTTTCCAGTAACTATTAAAAATTAAACTTCACCAGTTATAAATTAATGCCTGTTATTGATGTAATTCAGTGTTCTCATATCCTTTAAAAGGGTTTAACATCTACAATACCAGTTAATATAAGCAAACGATGCTTAACACAGAAGGGCAGCTAAATATATTTTTCTTAACATTATCTGAAGTACTGTCTACTATTCTATCAGTCTCATTTCTGTTCCTTCATCCCAATAACCCTCCATTTAAGCAGCCCTTAGCTGGATAAACTGAAAATGTACTACTAAAGTAGTTACTGGTAACAGTTAAAATGGTAACTTACACTATTGAAAGCCAACTTGATATTTCCAGCATCTAAGGTAGTTGATCTTTTAGTTGAACTGATTATTGCCACAAAATCTTCAAATGTAGTATTTACTTCAACTACGAATCCTTTATCCTAAAACCCAGAACATTTGTTATATTTAATACACAAATCAAAGCAAAAGTTACACTATAGGCTTACAGGTAAGAATAAGTACTCTTACCTTTAGAATGTCTTTTATTATCTTTTTCTCATCATGATAACGTGCTTTAAGGTCCTCAACATAAAACTTGAAAAGATCAAGTGCAGTTGATCCTAATGAAAAAACTAAAGAAGTCAAAAGCTAGCTCTAACCAAAGAGCTGCAATTACTTTTTTTGTTGTTTATAAAACAAAAATAAAATAAAGCACCCTTCCTCTTCCACCACCGCCAGCCAACCACCTTCCCCTTGGTCCATTCTAATACTAGATAGAATAAGTTTGGAAAGAAAATAATCTCACCAGGCTGACCAAGCATATTAGTAAATCTAATGTCAGAACTAATGGTTGGATACAATTCCATCCAAGATGACATAGAATGTAGTTGTCCATGTTCATGCAGTTCGTCTAAAAATATCTGAGGGAAGGGTAGGAAAGCAATCACATTTGAAAAGTTCTCTTGTACGTAACATGAAGACAGGTTAAAAACTTAGCAACATTTCAAATTCTTATGCCAATGTTATACTGAACATGTTCTGATGCAAGTATTCCTCTGATGTTATTTTCTCTGAAGTTATTTTCATTAGAAAATAACTTCATTGGGATTATAAAAAATTTTCAGAGAAAAGAATATTTCACTATCTTTCTAGGTTTTAATTTCCTGTAAGTTTAAAAAAATATGTATCTCTCAAATCATAACACAAAAGGATGAATACATATTATTTCCTTTAAATATGATTCTTTTTACATAGTGCCTAGTGTACTCCAGGTATTTTTATTTACATTTTTAAACAAACATGAGTTTCTAAAAGAATGTACTATTTCTCCAAAGTAGTTTGGAGAGGCAGGATTCAAATCTGTACCTTAGTTCAAAACCATTTCTTTTCTTTCATATTAATAATATACCGAAGATCTAAATCTTACTGTGCTTATTCTATATTCCTCTTTTTCCTCTATTACTCATTTTCAGAGCAACTTGAGACCTCAGTGCTACCAATTTCTATAGTTCCCGCTTCCCTAATCTATAGGTGTTTAAATGCATATTTATACAATCTATGACCCTAAATTCTATTGCCACAATTCCTGAACACCAACATTGCTCAATATGGTAGCTACTGATTAAATACAGTATCTGAGGACATAAATTATGGCTAGGGTAAATTATGCTGTGCTATAAAATATAAAGTGCTTTTTAAGATTTAGTAACAAAAGAGAAAAACCAATTTTTAAAAATGCTGATTTGTAAAATGATAGTATTTTGGACATAATGGGTTAAATGCATTAGAAAAATTAATTTAAAACTTGTTGAATTAAAATTTAATACATAGTACACATATTTGTATTGGACAGAGCTACTTTAATAAGCAAATACTATTCAACTTTCCTTCATGCAAGTATATGCATATCCATAATATTACCACTTTGAAGTTTTTTCAAATTCAATCTTTCCTTGATTCCTAGCCTTTAACAAAACCAGAAACCTGCCTTCACCTACTCTAATTGGACACCTATGTCCTTTACCTGCCTCCTCTTTTCAACAAACCATTTTCAGAGTTACTCCAGAGGGCATTAAAATTTACCCTATTCTACTACATGTGCTTTGCTAGGTTTGTGAGGCTTTGTTTCAGTTCCACATTGTTGAGATCTACTAAAATCATGTAACTGACACTAAATCCATTTCAACAGTGGATCACTTAACCTGAATCACCTGCAGATTTTTTTTCTCCTTAAACGATATGGGTTGAAACTCAAGATGTTTATATTTTCACTTTTTAAAAATCACTGGATAACTAACATGATTTCAAGTTTGAAAAAGATGTAAAATTTTAAGGTTCATATTCTTTTTCATTAATTTCATCTTTGGTAAGAAAAGACTAGTTTTCTACGTTACAGACAGCAATTTATTCCATAGATGGCTGAGCCTGGTCCTGTTTTTCTTAGAGGAAGTTTTCAATCATGGCATTACTGACATCTTAGGTGATCTAACTTTATGTTTTTTCTTTTATTTTTGGGGGTGGAGGGGAGGTTGATGATGGGAGTGTACACTCTGTAATGTTCATCATCTCTCGTCTATATACTACATAACAGCAGCAACTTTCCATCAACAGCAACAAAATTTTCCCTCACTGAGAAGTTGCCTCAAATCCAACAATAACTTTTCCTCTTCCCCGTTCCTTCTTGTCATTTTTCCCTCATGTTGTAACTATTCACATATGTGCTTAAATTCCAGCTTTCAAATATTTTGATTAATTGGAGATATTTCCATCTTTCAATTCTTAATACATGGATTCTTAGGCTCCAGTTTCAATATTTGATTTTGTAATTCTGGGGGAAGGTCTGAGAATTTACATTCTGATAACTTCCCAGTGATATGGGTTGCATCTAACTAGGTGTACCTGGTGACAATGCTTTGAGAGCCGCTGCTCTATCTTAAAGCTTCATTTTGGCTTCTGAAAAACCACACATTTTTCTGGTTCTCATTAAATCTTCAGATCAATCCTTTCTACACTTGACATCAATTCAGACAGTAGTTTTAAGACTAAAAACAATTCACCAGTTTGTCATGGATGTGACAAATACTTATTATTACTTGACTGACAAGTATTCGGTGAAAAGATAGTGATCATAACTATTATAGAACAGTTTTTCCATTCATGACCACTTTTTGGAAGTGCTAGTTTTGCTTTAATTCATTTTACTGAAATTCTAAATACACCTCATAGTCTCTCATAATACCTTGTAATTCATAGCTATTTGATAGCAACATTAGTGTCTCATGTTTTCTGTTACCTGGAATTATTTATTTGTTTGTTTTGGGTACTGGGGATTGAACTCATGACCTCACGTCTGCCAGCCAGGTGCTTACACTGCTGAGCTAAACCCCCAGCCTGATTTTATTTTTTAAAAACTTTATTATCTTGCACTTACATGTCCATATTAGACCACCACAAACACAAAACTTTTAGTTTAACAGTTATATGAGAATGTAACTAACCTACTAAAAATCTGCCCTCTTCTTCCTGTTCACAAAGCTGCTTATCTAAAACCAGGTTTTCTAGCAAAGCTACTTGTATTCAGGTTACTAAGTTCTCACGAAGAGTGAAGGAGGAACTGGCTTTAAAAGAACTATCCTTACATTTTTTTCCCAGGCTAAAATGTGACCCTGGGGACAGAATATGTCTAAATATGCCGTGGGGACTAATGTAACAGGGCACTGGTGCTCAAACTATAGTTCATCACTGTTAAATGCAAAATTTCAGACCCCGGCCCAGATGCCCTGAATCACATTCTTAAGAAACTGTACTTTAAATAATCTTCTGAATGATTATGGAGAAAATCACTAAGATAGAGGAACTTACAGGAACTGTATATTTTCATGGAATAATGACTGAAATCAAGTTACTGCCTATGATATGGTGGGAGGTTTTCCTTTAAAACTCCAACAGGTGATTCTGACACACTAAGTTTTGAGAACCACTTTTCTAGAGGATAACAATATCCCTTTCACTGACCAAAAGGGGTAATTAGTTTGAGAAGCAAGCTTATTTAAGCCACTGTAACTTAGCATTTATCGTAATGATCAATAAAACAGCCTATACAGAAGACCATATGGATTTAAAAAAAAAATCCTACCTATACTAAGTACTTCATTGAATTTAGGTGGTATGTCACCTCTTTAAGTCCATTTTCTTACCAAATGGATACAACAAAAATGGTTTGCACTCTGAATGTGACAAACCTGTCATCGAAAACTGCTGTTACAAAGATAAAATTTGGGAATACAGAAAAGGATAATGTGGTGAGGTTATGAAATATAAATATTTATTGCTCTGTGATATTCTCTATTACTGGTAGAATTAAAGTGATACAGATGAAAATGAATGTGTAGCTGTAGAACATGTAATCTCAGGTCCTACATACAGTGATTAACAGAGTATGCCCCACTGCCAAAGTATACCAGCGTATTTCCTATGTTGTCTGGCAACTACACATCAACTACTATTGAATCATCATTTGTATCTTGTTTTTAGTCATCCCTCATTCAATTTGTTTTCTTCAACAGAAACCGTACTATATGTCAATGTTCATTTTAACATCTGCTACAGTCTTCTACATTCTCCTGAAATGTCTTTTTAGATAGAAATACAGTTATCTACTTGTAGAAATTTGAGTTAAATGTGTATAGGTCTTCCACAGTCTAAATAAATGACCCTGGAACAGATTGTTCAAATCATTCAGCTCAGTAACCACATTACAAAACTAAGCTTTAAAAGAATTTTTTTTTTGTTTTTTTGAGATAGGGTCTTGATACGTAGTTCAGGCTGGTCCTGCACTCACTATGTAGCCCAGGTTGGCCTTGAACTCATGACAGTCCTGCCTCAGCCTCCTGAGTGCAGAGATTATAGGCATGCACCACTATGCTGGGCTAAAAGATATCTTTCTGTTACCTGAAAAGATTCCCTATTTTTACGTTGCCGTCTCCTTTCTCTCAGCAAACTTTTCTGTTTTTCTTCTTCCTCCTCCTTTTCTAAAGCCCGAATGTGCTCTTCAAAGCAAATTAATGCATCTTCTTTGTCCATGTCTACAATATTTTTCAGATAAAAATTACAATTTTAATTATCAGGAAAGCAATTTATTTGCATTCATTCTTCATAAATTTCAAATTTACCTTTTAAAAATATCTGTACTTAAACTCAAAATATGACTTGTAATCATATTAAATAGGAAGTTCTAAGGAAAAATTCACTAAGACCTCACTTAAATTATGATGAAACAAAGAGTATGGATACAACAAAATAAAAAATGTTGAAATGTTTGAATGTTAGCAATATTGTAACTCTCCCTGACACTTGTCATGGGGTAAGCTCTAAGAAAAGCATCATGAGGTAATTTCATCACTGATGCTTTTTTCTTTTGCAGAACTCTTGACTTTGGGCTCAGGACCTCGCCTAGCTCAGTGGTAGAGTGCTTACATGCATGAAGTCCTGGGTTCAATTCCCAGCATCACATATACACACAGAAGTTACTGTCTCAAGAAAACAGAAGTAAAATGTGATAATATATAATACATGGTTAAGCACACTTTTAAGTCTGACTTATTTACTCATTTCAGCAATTATCTATTAATTTCTAAAAAAAAAAAAATTTGAACTGAACCATAAAACTCATTTAGAAAGACATATCCCAAATGAAAATTAGTAAATAATGGTTTTGTGAGATAGGGTCTCACTATGTAGTTCAGGCTGGTCTTGAACTCACTGCATAGTCCTGGGTAGCCTTGAATTCATGGTGATTCTCCTCCATCTCCCAAGTACTCAGATTACAGGCATGTGCCAGCATGCCCAGTTTAATCTAACATGGTTATTAGAGACAACTATGTAACTTAATTAGCAATCACATATAAAATGACAGCAACTGTTTGCTGACGCAGGACAATGTTTAAAAACATTTTTTCTTATTATTATTCTTACTCTGTAACTCCTCGTCTTCTGCAAAAGTTGGATTATCCATCAGATACTGTTGAGCCTCAGACCACGTAGTAGAGTATGTTACATTAGCCATATTATCAAGTATGTTTTTTAAGGCTTCCCAATTTCTCTTTCGTAACTGCTTTGCTTGTTCCTACAACAAAAGTATGAATAGATCTTTAAAGTTCAAAGAAACTAGGATATTTCACTTGTAATTAGTGAAGCGTTCTTTACATTCTGAGAAACCAATTTCAAATATTATGCATCTAAGTATCTATGCTATTTATTTTGCCCATGTTCTTGCGTAATGCTTGGCACTCAGCAGCAGTTTTTTACCTCTCCAAAGGCAGCGTCTAGAAACTTGGAGTTTTGGTCCCCCCACCCCCACCCCACAAACCTCTCTTATCACCAAGGAACTGTGGACAAGCCATCCAATGGGTAAGTGCTGATCTTCAGGACTATGAAAACATTGTATAACACCTACATTTATGTAATTTCCTTCAAAACTGAACCAAACAAAATTAAGGAACACAAAGTAAACGAATAAGCAAATGTTTTAGAACACTATTCAAGTTTAGTTCAGTGTGAACAATAGCTCTTTACTGCTATTCTTGAAGCAGATTAATCACATAATAAATAGTTTTAAAAACTAACATAGTTTTAAAAACTACTAAAAAAGTTATCTTTTTTCCAAAGTGGATATAAAGCAGCCAATTAATGACAATTTACACTTAGTGTGACTACTTCATTACTTATGTTAGGTGAAAAGGAATGAAATTTATTATTATAGAAGTTATCCAGTCTGTTTAAGGCTAACCTCTAATAAACAGATCTCTTGCATTAGATGAACTAAGCAACAAAAACGGACATGATATAAAATAACGCCTAGCATTTTCTTATAAAATGTCTTCCCGTAAAGACCATTAACTAAGAATAAGTTATACCTTTTCTTTTTTTGACAGAAAGAATAAAACATCTTCATAGATTTCAAGACGATCACGTTCAGAAATTGCATTCCAGACTTCCATCTCTCCAAACATTTGCTCTGCTTTTCTAGTCATTTAAAAATAAATGTTAGTTTTCATTTACTATAGAAAATTACATCAATTTAATATTAAACTAAATTTAAAACTACTAAAATAAAGTCTTTTCACTCAGGTTCATAACTGCATTCATTTTAAAACATAACTTTTAGATAGTAAAAAAAAACAACAAAGTTTCCTTTCTCCATAGAGACAGAGGATAATTCTCACTTAGCAAAGGGCTTTGCGTTCTAAATTTATCTGTTTCTTAAAATAGCTATAGACCACCAAGTCTGCCACGGAATTACAGATTTTAAGTTATTAGAAATATAGTTAACACATAAAATATGACTATGTAAAAAATTAAGTCCTTTGCTAATAAGACTTTTCTAGAAGAAAATAAGCACACTGGGAAAAGGAACTTAAAAACTTACTATAAAATTTTTAATATTGAATTACCCCAATCTTAAATAATAAAACAACCTAATCTTAAGGATGTTACACACAAAGGCTGATCAAAATACAGTGTATGTTAAAAACTTTTTATAATAAAACACACAAAATGCCTACCCTTTCAAACACACCAACTCAACAGTTCTGCCATTTCCTGAGGCAGTTCTGTAACTCTTTCTTCAGGGTGTCTTTATTGGGTGTGATAAAAAAATATAATGACTGCTGCTAGTCACTGCCATACACACAGAAAGGCAGACTTGTAAAAAAGGTTACAGCATGTCCTCATCCACCTTATTCACTGGATCTGGCACTGTGTGACTTCTGGCTGTTTCCCAAAGTCAAAATGGTCATGAAAGACAAATCAATTCAGGACACTGAGGCAGTCATGACAGCACTGCTTTTAAGATTCACAGAACAGGACATTCACAACTATGGCAAGAACGATGGGATAACAGTGTTGAAAACATGGGAGAATATTTTGTGGGTATAATGGCAATGTTTCTTTTATTATAATATTTTTAAAAATTTAAACATTAACCCTATTTTTCAACATCATCTTGCAAAATTTCAAAATGCTACACTTAATGAAAATAGCTTATTTCTACCGCACAAATATAAACTTTCAGTCCTCTTAAGAAATAGAAAGGGGCGGATCTTTACTCAGTCTTTCCCCCCTTTTCTTCTAGTTTCTACTCAAGTCTACCTTAAATTACACACAATTGCTGATCCATCTTGCACTTTACGAAAGTGCTACATTCACTGTAGAAAGCTGCCACACTTATACTCGTCTACTTTCATTTAACAGACCACTGTAGATTACTTAGTACACTTGGCAAAAAGTGTAACAGAAACAACAGAGTAATCCCATTTCATGCATCATTTAAAATCTTACTTATATCTGGTTGTTGAAGTCATTTTCTCATGATTTTCAAGAAAACGCTGAAAAGATTCCTTAGCTTCTTTATATTTTGATCTTGCTTCTTCTTTTTCCTCTTTCTCTGTCTGGACTTTATAGGCATTAAAGGCCTGCTTTTTCTCACTCAACTTTGCTAAAGCACTAAATAACAGAAGAATACCAATAGCATATGTAAGTAAACAAAGCCAAAAGAAAATGTTTCTGTATTAAAAAACGATACAATTATTTTCATGAATAAATTAAGAAAGTTTCTATAATATATTATAGACAATAAATGGTTCTCAAAAGTAGTTTTTAGTTTTCAAATAATTCTAATTTCATTAGAAGCAAAGTGGTCAACTTGTACGACAAGTCTTTTGGATTCTTCTGATTTATAACATATCTAAACTAATGGAACTGAATGGGAATTAACATAATTCTACCATTCTAACAAAATTTTAAACGTGCTAAGCTTTCTATCCTTCAAATGGAAAGTGTATAATATGTAGTATTACCTGTATCGTGGATCATTAATGATCATTTTCATAGCTTGCTCCCACGAAGCATTGGATGGTACCCGCTGAAAACCATTTAAGTAAAACTTTAAAATCTCACAAGAATGGAAAAAATCCTCTAACAAAGAATCAAGTATAATACTCACTGAAAACATCAAGCAATTCCCTTAGCAGAAGTTTTGAAAATTTCTAAAAGTGTTTTTTATTGAAGGCAACTCTGTAATATACCTATTGACTGAAAAACTGAAATTTAAACAGAACACATTTTCTTTAGACCAAAGATTAAAACAGTAACAATGATTTTAAATAGAATGTCTTGTATTAAATAACAAAGAAATGTGCTTCCATAGTACCTTGCTGAAGTTTCACCAAACAAATGAGACAAATTTGGTTGATTAAAAATAGCTCATGAGTTTAGGATTACCAATAAAGGCATCAAAATGATAAAAAGTTAATTTTTGTTTATTAGTTAAGTATTGAATGTCACAAAAAATCTGCTAAGCAAATACCTTTTCTTTTAATAATTCTTTGAATGCCTGTTTTGCTTCTTCCTTTGTATTCCAAGTGTATGTTTTTTTTGCTGGTTGGCTCTCTTCCTCTTCTTTTTTGGGAGTAAAACTAAGGAGAAATTTAAACACATAATCCATAACTTAAACATTAGCTTCACTTAGAAAAATTCTTAAAATATTATTTATTTAACTAGTTGACAAATTTAAAATGAAGTCTCCAATATAAACCATGAAAACATACTTAACTGAAGAAAAAGAAATTAAAGATAATTAATTGGCTTACTATTCAGTGCATTTATATTAATACCTTAATAACTGGCATTTGAGTACGTACATAAATTCTGAAAAAAATGTAGAGTTCCAGATAAATCAGTCAGTAAACTATAACCCATTAGCCACATCTAGCCCAGTTAGTTTTTATAAATATTACAGTCTCACTGGAAAGTAGATATACTCATTTGGTAATGGCTTGATTTTGCTGTATCAAGCACAGCTAGTCACTGTGATAAAGTATAACACAAAACCTAAAATATCTGGTATTTTTGGAAAAAGTTTGGTAAACACTGCCCTCAAATCAAAACAACCCACCAAAAATAAACACAAAAAATGTCAATTGTGAACTCTGACAGATACAGCTTTATTAAAACGCTGTATCAATTTAGAATAGCTAAGAATCATGTGACTTTTTAAAGCCCTGCTGTTTGTTTATGAGACAGGGTGTTCAGGCTGGCTTTGAACTCACTATGCAACACAGGATGACATCAAAATTTCAGTAATCCTCGTCCTACCTCAGCTTCCCAATACTGAGATTACAGGCATGCACCACCATGGCCAGCTATGGTGTTATTTTGTGTCTGAGTTTTTCTTCAATGGTAGAAAAATGATCATAATGTTAAACTGTAGTTTCCACATTGTTATGCCTGAGTGCCTTGTCATATGCTTCCTGCACAACTGGATATACTTCTTTATCTCTAAACTGCCTTTTTAAAAATCTATGATGCATTTTTTCAAGAAAACAGTCTTTTAAAAATCTTTTTACAGAGAATTGAAAGCCAAATAGAAAACCAGTAAGTAAGGAAGAAACGTAACAACTTCAATATTATTATACTCAACAGGTTATATCCACTTTCTATTGTAGTTGATTTCTTTATTCAATATCAAACTATAGCACCACTTCCTCACAGTGCTTTGGTGAGTCATAGGAAGATAAAAAAAAAACAACAAAAAAATCCAAAAATACTCATCCTTTCATTTAAAATATAAGTACTCTGTTATCCATGATTTTGCATTGCTTTTGAGTGCAAATATGGCATTCAAAGGACACAGCTTGGCATTCTTTTAAATTTGTAATTTATTTGCCTTTGGCTGTATGTCCTAAAACGTTTGTGAATTAGTTTTGTAACAGTCTTGCAGCATGACATGCCACCATGAACATTTTTCTAAAAGTTTAAATTCTGATTCTCAAACACTGACTCAACTGGAATTTCTTATTAACTAAGTCTGGTACTGAATTTCAGAATAGGAGTTACTATACTTACTCAGCTACAGTTTCCTGTTTAGATGTTTCTTCTGCACTGCTAGATACTTCAACACTTAGATCCTGAATAGCAGTGGCATTAGTAAGTTGTGCCTGTTCTTCAGTGGATATAGTTACTGTATTTTCATTATCTACAACAGTAGCAACAATGGAAGTAACTTCAGGCTCAGGAACAACTGGAACAGTTCCAACAGTATTAGTAGTAGAAGTGGAAGTGCTAGCATTGGCTGCTGCAGCAGCTGCTGCAGCTGCAGCTGCAGCAGCAACAACAGCAGCTGCTGCTTCTGCAGCAGCCATGGTCGTCATAGTAGTAGGAATTTCTGTTGTAGGAACTGGGGCTGTTGATGTGCTGCAATCTTCTTGTTTGCTATCCATTAAAAAAAAATAAAGAAAACAGGTCATTTTCATTATTGTAATTACAAAACTAAATCAATCCAGTTTTCAATTGTAATGTAATATCAAATGATCAAAAATTGAAGGGAAAAAATTCAGTGCTAGTCAAATAGTAAGTTACTTTAAAAGATTAAAATCAAAGAATGAAGCAGTATTTACTGTTTTTTCTTTCTCATGTCTCCAACTCAAGAACTAAAAGTGATTCTCCCACCTCAGCCTACAGAGTAGTTTTGACTACAAGTATATGCCATCATGCTCAGCTACTACTGTATCACTTTGTTTTAATGAGCCAACTTTCAACATTATGTGTAACAGGCACTCATGTAAGAGTTTGCATTTCCCGAAGTTCTACAATTATTTGACAAAATGCCGTATTAGGTTGTGTCATGCTCTGAGATCTGACAAATATCTGTAAGAGCTTGAAATTTTCTGCACTGTAACTAAATGTACAAAGGAAGCCATATATAGGTGTATTTCATTTATTCCCAAATAACTAAAAACAAATTGTGGAGATTTCAACAGTTACCTTAATTCTTAACAGATGCAGCCCAAATTAAAATACTACTTGTCAGAGCCTAAAAATCTTTCCTTCTTACTTCTCCCCTGCAGAAACCTCCATCAACATCCAGCCACCAGGGCTTACGTTACGTAGTATTTATGTTGTGAGGAAAGCTAACATCACTCAAGCAAGTATATTATAGGAAAGACAATACTTATAAATACAAACTGATTTCCAAAACTGCTTACCTGCTTTCTTCAGCTTTGATCATGGCTATTAAAGAGAAAAAAGAAAATTCACCTACTATTTAGTTTTAAAATATAATCACTGAAAACAAACTTTTAAAAAAGATAGGAAAGTACCATACAATAGGATATCATTTACCATCTGGAAAAAATTTTAAAAATCAACTTTACAGAGCAAAAATTTTCCATTTCAGAGCAGTTACTAAATAATGAAAACGAATTTCAAAAAGAAAGGTTATTAAGAAAGCTTATTTTACTAAAAGCTTATTTTCAAAAAGGCTTCAAGCCTTGCAAAAATTTCCTTAAAATGTGTATTTCAGGAGTAAAATAGTATTTTTCTGAGGAATGAGACTTAAAAAGCTTTTAAAGATACTAAATGGGATCCAACTTATGAAATTCGAGCACATTTTTTAATACTAGCATTGACAAGTAGATAGATAGCTATGTACATCAAGTATTTATAGTAGGGTTATATCAGAAATGAGCTTGATATTCTGTAAATAAACTGGAAATCTACCTATCTACAATGTTATTATTAGCCAATGCTAGTATAAATAATTTAAATTTAGCTTTAAAGATCTGCACTGTTTTCTATTTTAAGTAAAAGTATCTTTTACTCAGCATCACTACGGAATGAGGCACTCCATGAAATTGATGATAAAACTTAACTCTTCATGAAAATATCTGAAAAACTATACACCTTAAAGGGAAAAGAGTTCTGAAAATCATCATCACTAAATAAAAATTAATGTTCTCTGATAAATGATCTAAACTAATGAAATGCACATGGAAAAGATGAATATATTTATCATACCTCTAGAAAATTTTTATTCTTTCTTTCTAGATATCATCCTACATTCTCATAGACTTAGTATGATCTGTTGCTTTTAATCTGGTACCATTTATAATACCAGGTTATATAATACAAGTGAAAGTAAAGTAGCTAAATTTTCATTTCTTATAATTTTGCTATTTTAACTCCTGGGTTTTGTATTAAGCAATACATTTTTCTTAGATTTCATGGGTATTCTGAGCAATTAGGGATATTGAACAAAACATTCCTTTTAAGTGAAGTGTGGTGTTTTATCTTAATTCATTTATAACAACATACAAAGGTTATTTTGCAATGGAATGCTAAAACAAAATCAGCATTAAAGGCAGGCTGATAATATACTAACAAAATTCAAACCGAAGAATATGCAAGGTGTTCTACTATGTACTACTCATTATCAATTGGTTAAATTACATGTTTCATTCATATATATATATATATACACATACACATATATACACACCAACACTCACAGCAAGATTTAGAAATTTTGTATGTGAAGTCCCATAGTAATGGTGTTCTTAAAACATCAAAGTACAACTTTAAAAGCTACAAGCTCATTTATAATATAACCCTTCAATGAAACGATTGCTTTGAATTAGATTTTTTCACTGCAGATTTATCCTATTATGGTTAGTGAACATTAGTGACATACTCTAAAAATGTTAAAGATGACAGAAAATGAATTATCAAAGCAGCTCACCATGCAGGTTTGATTTTGTAATAAGACCTCCAGCAACAATGGTATTCTGGTATCCTAGTTTCAGTGGAATCAAATCAAATAAAAATCTATTTAAAATCTATAGAACTGAGATCTACAGCAACAAGAACATAAGAGCCCATAAAACTGTTATATCATTTAAAATGCACTAATTATTTAATTAAAACATAAGGCTTTTGAACAATCCTATTGAGGAAGGATTATTTCAAAGCAAATGATATACATATGTAGCAACTTTTCATTAAAAAAAAAAATTAAACTGTTTCCACTTTACCTTCAAGATCCTCAAGTTCTTTAGGTTTGGCCCAGCGGGATTCTTTTGTTTGAGAATTGTAATAATAAGGTTTTCCAGAATCTGATTTATATTCCTTCCAAGGGCATTTTGATAACAGTTGCTAGAGGAAAAAACTTTTGGTTAATAGTAATATATTCATCACCATTGATGATGATTACTTGGAGAAAATAACTTGTCTAAGTATACCTGAGTTAAGGGACCCTACCATATGTAAAAATTACCATTCATATTTAACAAAAGCATTTCAAATACTAATGTATGTAGGAAAAGCATGAAATGTGGAGAAAAGCAAAATCTAATTTAGTCATGTTAGTTTTAATTTAATGATATTTTCTTACCAACCCATGCGAAACACCTTCTGTAAGTAAACAATGTATGTATAATTTAACTGAAACCTAATATATAAAACTTAAGAGTACTATAATAAAATAACAAAACGTGAGTTTTTTGCAATATATATATATAATTGATAACCATCACTGACAATAAATCAGTAATGAATTAAAGTAAAAAAACTTTACAATTCTCTCTTCCCAAATACTGCTGTGCAGTGTATTAAGGTGGTAGTCTGTAAAGAAAATACGTCTTACATTTTCAAATTTCTTAAGAAAGAAAACAACAACAAAAATGTATCTTCAGCTAGGGAAAAACTTAGGCATAGCCTGGTGTGCCAGACCAATTTACTCAGCTCCTAGAGTTTTAAACACATGAAATATTGCTTATTCAGTTTATTCTCTTCAATCTCAACTTTTACTGCTATTATTTATTTAATTATTTAAATTTATTTTAAATAGAAAAAAGAAATAACAGTAAAACAGTTTCAAAACAGGTTAGTAGGAAAAGTAGCAATAATCCGTACACTGTGTACTGTTATAATTACAGAAAACAGTACACTGTGTACTGTTATAGTTACAGTAGTTCTGAGTACAAGAGATATAGGCATAAAACATTTTTCAGAAGATTAGAAGCACAAAACATTTTCCTCTATGAACCAAGTGAAATCAGCTGTATAACTATGTTAACTGTCTTGTGTTTATGTACTTTTGTTCCTTTTCCCTCCCTTCCTTCCTTTCTCCTTTCTCCTATCAGTTTTTCTTTACTTTGAACAGTTTCTTCTCTACTCACAATATCTACTGTACAGTTTGGATCTTGTCTACTGTTTCAGATTCTCACACTAGTGAGAAAATACGATGTTTACACATGTGGGATCTGGTTTACTGCACTTATGACAAAGGACTTATATCTAACACAGAAAGTATTGAAAAAAATCAGTCCTCCGAAATTCAAAGAGTTCAAAAATGGGCATGTGAGATATATGCTTCTCAGATGAGGAAATACAAATGGCAAATAAATATAGAGTGACTTGTCATCAAGAAAACAATAAATAATAAATGCTGGCAGGGCTAAGAGGAAGAAGGGCTAAGGGGAAGACTCACTGTTGGTAGGAGTGTAGGCTTGTGCAACCACTGTGGAAATCAGTGTGGAGAATTCTGAAAAAACTAAGATTAGATTGCACTGACCGAACTATTCCCCTTCTGGGTATATTCCCAGAATTAAAAACATGGTAACAATGATATACACGCACCTATGTTTGTAACAGCACAATTTGTAATAGCAAAATCTTGGCAACAATCCAAATGCCCATCAACCAAACCATTAGTCCATTAGCCAACCGGAATGGCTAAAATAGACATGGTTTTTTAATATAATGGTCTACTACCTAGTCATAAAAAGATAAAATTTGAGATTTTTGTACAGATAAATGGATACAGCTGTTATTTACATATTTTGAAATGTAAGATTTGCAACAGAAAATATGAATACTTATTTTTTCAAAACAGAAATAACTGTTCCAGTGGCATTTTCAGCAAAGAGAAAATTTACTACTCTTAGAGAAGGTAGTATTGTAGATAATTTAACTTCATCTTCATTATCTAATTTTTTTGGAAAGTTTTAATGAAACATTTCATTAAAAATAAACATTTCATTTTGGAACGTTTTAATGATAATCATTTAATATCACGCAGGGTTCACTATAAAGGGAAAAGTTTGAAATATAAAGCAAAAATAAAAAAGCAAAGAAAGCCTGTTTCTCATCCCTTCCAATTAACTTTTAAATCACCTTTCTGAGGAGCAAATTCACTACATAAAATTAGTCTACAGAAGAAAATGATTTCTATTATTGTTGACTAGTGTGACTGCTGTGCAGTGTATTAATTTCTTTACAGACTTTCTGCTAACATTTAAGCTGTAATGCTCTTTGGATAACCAATACAAAATGTTAATATGTGGCAGTATACTCAATAGTCCTTGATTTTAAGTGCTTAACATTTTACCTCAGCAGGTGTTTTAAGATCATCTGGTTTCTCCCAGGTGGACTGTTTTGTTTCAGTATTGTAGTAGTAAGTCCTTCCATCAGGTGATTTATGTTCAGTCCACATTGATTTCTGAAGAAAAAAACCAAATATATAAACTATGTAAAATGCCACTGACACTGAGTAGCAGTATCATTAGTGTTAAGGCAACAAATGTATTTAATATAAATGAAAGTATAATTTGGGTATAGACTGACAGTATAAGTCATTTAGAATAATTTGTCATTAGAAGCAAGGAGGGAATTAAAAATAAAGAACTTCAAAAGTAGTGTGGATCAAGCTCAGTTTTAGGGCATCTATCAGAATTAGACATGAGTATTCTTTTAACAGTAAATTTTGTATGAGACAATTCTCCAGCAACACAAATCTAGAGGTTAAAGAATATAGTAAACAAATTAGATGCTAACAAGTTGATTAATAATGCATTTATCTATTCTAACCAAAATAACAGTATATGCACTTGGGTATAGTACTAAATTGGCATCCCATAAAGGCATACCTCGCAAAACTAGAAAAAAAGGCTTATAGATGACAATCAGAATTTAAACTACCAACAAGATGACATTTAACAGGGATAAAATGTAAACCCAAATGCTTCAAAACTAGAGATGTGAGAAAGTTTTATACACAAAGCAACCAGTGTGATACACAATATAAACCTTACACAAGGTTCCAACAGAACTACCAAAATTTTTTCAAATGAAACCTGAGACATCAATTGATTAATGATGATTCAAATTAACATTGTTGAAAAAAGTTTAACAAGTTATCATGAATGAATGGATTACTGGATTTCTAAAGTAGTGGGTCCCATTTCATGGACACCAAATTTATTAGATGGTAACAACTATGATTGAAGGAGGGCTATAAATATGATCCATAGGATATTTCTTCAAATCTATGAAGTACGTATCTCAAAGAAAAAAGATTCAATCATTGCCATCCTCTCACATGCTTTTTTACCACTTAAGTTTTTACTTTATAAATTTGAGAGATTTCATCTTACAACTTGGTTCTTAGGAAGTATTACTTGTGTGCATACGAGTGAAAAATACATAAAAAAAAAAAACCTCCTTGAACTTCTTCACAATGAGACTACTTTTTGTATCAGTGACTAATGCTTATTACATTTCAGTACCATCCTATTGTATCAAGAATGTTGGTAACATGCTATTTTTTCCTTTCTTTGGTACTTGTTTAGTGCTGACTTACCTTTTCTTTCTTCCTTATTAACGTTACTAAGAGATGGATCTACTTTTGATTCCATCTTTAGCAATGTGGTTAAACGCATGTAATTTATTGCTTTTCCCACTTTATCATAATCATTTTACTCCTTGGGTGTTGTGCTATTATTTTCTTGGTTTTCTTATAAACCACTGACATTCTATTAATATCACTATTTTGCTGTTCACTTGTGCACAACTAAGCCACAACTGCTATACTATAAAACTCAGAAGATATAGATATAATATTCATCCCAATTTCAGATTTTAAAAGATGAAATACACTAATTGACAATCAGTTAGTTTAAGAAACAAGTACAAATGGAGAACAAAGAAATGATGACTTTATCAGTTGGTTATATCTATTATATAAAAGAGGTAAGATATTTTTTTCTGTAAAGTGTAAAGGAACTATCCACAACCACTAGAATTCAAAGGACTTCACAAAACTTAAGTGACTAGTCCTTCCCATAGTGATTTGGAGAGTCACTTGGCTTGACTACAGAATGAAATATTGCATGCTGCAGGTAAGACAATTTTTAAAATGTGCTAAATTCTTTAACTTGTTATGACACATTGCATAAGAAATCACAATAATTAGAATATTAAACAGGTGCTGAAAAACATTTGGCTGTTACTTCCATTAAACATCTTTTCATCAAAAGGCTATGAAATCAGACATGTATATATGGAAACAACATCTGTATGAGTAACACTTTAGAGCTCATAAGTAAATGTTAAAATAAAGGAGTTAATTTTTAATGTTGTAAGTAGCATCTGAAAATTGTACTATCTACGTGTACTATTGTCTACCGTGACACAACTATATCTAAACTTTTCAAGTCACCTCTACTAAAGGGCATCAACCAAAGAGTTCACCAGAATTTATGAGACAATGTAATGATAAAGAAAGGGACAGTACATAAATTATCAAATAACAAGGAGAGAGGAATGGTATACAAGCCAATAAAGCAAAATCCAGTTGGTACTCAGTATCTAGAACTCTATTGCAGCCTCAGAACCATACTAGCGCAAAGCAAACAGGTATAACCCTTACACCTCTATTCTATAGGAGAGAAAAATTGAGATTCAGGAGAGTTAATAATTTGTTCACAGTCCTGCTTGCCTTTCAAGACTAGATTTTAGCCACTCTAAACTCTGTGTATTAATAGAAGCTAAGTTACTTCAACACAAACAGGTTATGCAAGGTTGATGGAACTCATGACCAGGAGCTTGTGCTGCTGAGCTAAACCCCCGGCTGTACAAGGTCTTAAATAATACCCAAAATACTACTTAAAAGATGAAGCTGGGAGTGATAATTTATCTTGGCAAATGTTTTACTAGTGGTAACTTAAAAAAAAAAAAGCCTTAATATACAATTTAGATGTAATAATTTGACTTGCTTCTGTCCAAAATTAATAGATTTTTAAAGAATTTAAATCCAATTATGTAAATAATGGAGCAGAAGATAAAAGAATCACCTAAAATAGTAAATGTATCCAATATCCTAACAACTGGAAAGCTACCTTCATAGGATAAAATATGACGCATAGGTAGTTGTTAAGCAACATTATAGTGTAGTCTACAAGATAAAATGAAAATAAATTAAGTGCTGGTTATTACAGAAAAACTCTACAAATGCACTACTTTTTTAAACACAAGATCTCTAGGAAGCAATGATTAACTCCCTATGAAAGACTTAAAACTATTATTACAGAATCAGGAAAAACCCAAAAATGGCTTAGATGAATATTCTGAATGAGCCAAGGCCAGAAAAGTATATAGTATAAGCTTTTCTGGCCTACAGGAATTAATATATTCTTCCCTGAAACTTCTGTATTAGTCTGCACTTATGTCACAGATGACATCATCCCCAACTTACTGCATTAAATTTGAAAATGGAAGTCTAGAAAATCAGTCATCAGTTAACATTTTTAATACAGGAAAAATAAGGAATATAACTGAGGACTATGAGAAGTACAATGTTAAAAGGAGGATTTACGTTACTGTTGGGAAGTCCCATTAATATTGCTACAAACACAAGTAAAGTTTTCTCTACGATTTCTTCAGGGATGAAAAAGTAGACAAGTTGATATCTACCTGTAGGAAAAAGGTCAATGTGATCCATTCATATTATCAATGTATACTATTTGTAATATAACGGATGTCTACGATTCAGTGTTAAATAAAAAGATTAAGACGTCATAACTAATACGAACATAGTCATTATACACACAAAAAAAATCATTTGAAAGGCATAGAAAACTAGGCATTAAAAAAAACCCTATATATTATGACAAGGACACTTAATACACTTTTAAGCTTCAGAAATCTAAAACACTCAACCTGGTATGGTGGTGTACTGTATGCCTTTAATCCCAGGACCTGAGGAAGCCAAGGAAGGAGAATAACAAGTCTGAGCCCAACCTGGGCAACTTAGTGAGTCTTTGTTTCAGAAATTTTACAAAGGGCTAAACTTTGTACATATAAGAGACATTTCTATATAGTCACATTATTATATATAAAGTAAATTAAATGAAACAGAGGAAAGTGGCTAAATCCAAACAGTACATGAATTAAAAAAAGAAAAGCTCTTACAAGTTTTTTCAGAGATAGATGAAATCTACAGTTTGTAACTGATTCATGGGTCAATTCTAAGAATTAGGGTGGGTGATTGCTGGATCAGTCTACTAAATGGTCCGGTATCACCCTAATCCCGATAGAATGGACACAATATAAAGGGACAGAAAAAAGCTTTTTCCTCCTCTCTAGTTGCTTTTGCTGTCTTCTATAGCCCTGCCCTCTGCCACGTGCCACCTAGCCTGGGAGTTAGCAGACTATGGTTATGGCCTGAAACTTCTATAAACCTCTATGGTTATGGTCTGAAAGCTCTATAAACTGTGAGCGTGGGTGTCAGTTATTTTGTCTTAGCAATTAGTAAAGTAACTGAGATATCACATTAAATATGACAGCTGAATAATATTAGACTTGAAGAATATAATCACAGCACAGAATAGATTTTCAGTTAATTTAAAAATGCAGGAAAATGATTTCTTAGCTGTACAAAAATAGCTTCTGTCCCACCTAAGCAGAATTTAAAGTTAAAAAGATAATAGAAAAAGAAGAACAGTGTATAGTGTAAAACTTAACAGACCAATTACTTAGCATAAACACACATAGCAATTTTACGCTGAAATATACAGAACAAAAAGCACAAGGAAAAAAGGATGATTTATGTATTCTGGTTAAAGTTTTGAATACCTATCTTAAGCAGACCAAACAGATGAAAACATAAAGTCAGGTACTGCAGTACCAAATAAATTAAACTGTAGACAAAAATTGCTAAAAATTACTCTTGAATAAGAATATAAATGAAACTTGAAGAAATTCCAAATAATCTTTCAGACTTGTGCTTTCTGATCATAATGCAAACGTACAGCTTATTAAAAAACACTACCCTATAAAAGCACAGTTCATGAAATAAATTGATAGGCTGAAATATCTGATTTTCATGCAAATTTAAAATTTCTGCTCTGTAAGACAATGGAAAGACTGAGAAGCCAAGGTACAGAGTAAGAGAAAATATATGTAAAAGACATTTGGTAAAAAGTGTTACCTATAATACATAATGAACTCTAAAGAAAACAATTTCATTAAAAAACATTTCACCAAAGATACACACGTAAATATACATATGAAATATGCCTCATATCACACTTTATTAAGGAACTGTAATTTAACGAAAAGATATCACAGTTAAACTGCAAAAGCTAAAAATACTAATCAAATCAAATACTGGTAAGGATGCAGAACAAAAGAAATTCTCATTCACTGCTCACAGATCTTCAGAATGGTATATATAGCCTCTTTAGAAGACATAAAGTCTCCTGTGAGGAGTCTTACTAAATTAAGCATTATTTTACTACATTATCCAGAAAATGAGCATCGTGGTATTTACCCAAACAATCTGGAAAGTATGGTCACACAACACCCTGCACACAGATGTTTACAGCTTTATTCTTAAGTGTCACAGCTTGTAAACAACCTAATATCCTTTCCTTAGGTTTAATGGATAATTAAATTGGGATAGTCCATCTTCAGACAAAGGAGTATTATTCAGTGTTAAAAAGAAATGAGTTATTAAGACATGAAAAGACAGGGAGGAAGGTTAAATGCATTACTACTAACTGAAAGAAGCCAATTATAAAAGGTTTCATATTATGTTTCCAACCAACCAAATCCCATTCTAAAAAATGTCAAACTGTGGAGATACTACAGTGGTACCCTGGTTCATGGACCTAAAGAATCACAGAAAGAATTAAGTTCATGAACCAAAGGGACACTGTCTAAAGAGATTAACAGGTGCTAAGAGTTGGAATGACACAGGGAAGTGAAACTATAGTACTTGTATGACACTGTAATATAGATATGCTTCATTATATATTTCCATAGCATGTACAGCATCAGGAGCATTATGGCTTGTCTAGATGTCACCCTAAAGCCTCATGCAGTCACAGGTGGGGCTTTTAAGAGGGTGCTGGATCCAAAATGTGTGACATGGGTATTGATTCATGGTGCAATGCTGGGTTCAAGGGCACTAGGATTAAAGGTGTGAGTGCTACCCACCCTAAATACCCTGGCTAAGATAATAAATAAGGGCTAGAAAGAGCTGTGATCAACCTTTGTTGCTTTGTTACCTTCCGTCCACCATGAACTGTTTGTCCTCTGTGATGTCTCTCTGCCACATCACCCAAACATGCAGACAACTGATAAACTATGAGCTAAATAAACTTTTCCACCTTTAACTTTGGGTACCAGGTATTTTGTCTCAGTATGGAGAAAAAAATATCTGAGACAGGAATGAACTATACAGTTAATTATGAACTTCAGGTGATAACAATGTAGATTCACCATCTCTGCGGTAAAGTATGATGACTATTGGGGAGGCTAGTATGTCAGAGGGTAAGAATTGTCAATGTTGCTGAGAATCTAAAATTGCTGGGAAATAAAAAAATCTGTTTTAAAAAGAAAGTCTCAAACAAAAACATACCCATTTAATAACAATAAATCAAAGGGGGATGAAGCATAAAAGAGGGAGAATAACAATGAAAAATCTGTATGTTAAAACTCATATGGCATGAAAAAAAAAAAAAAAAGCCTGAAAAATCAGTGAGCTAAAAACCGGAAGCTAGAAAAAGAGCAGTAGCATTCCTAAGAAGGAAATAAAGATAGGAGAAATAAAGTGGATACTCACCTCCACAAAAAGAAAAAAGAACAAAAAAAGAACCCCCCCAAATAAAATTGAGGACAGATATGATTTCAAACCCTATGCTAATTAGTATATTTCAATAAAATACAGAATTTCTGCAAAAATAAAAAAAGAACACTAGAACAGATCAATAATCACTAAAAAAACTAAATGGAACAGTAATCAAAAACCTCAAAAAGTTAAGATTCAGTTAGGTTTCAGTTGTGTTCTATCAAGCTATTAAGAAACAAATTACTCTGCATTTATACAAGCTGTGCTAGGGACCAAAAAGATAAGACTATTTCCTAGACACAAAGAATCTAAACTGAATTTAGAAAGTACTAAAACACATCTACAATTTCCCCAAAACTAAGACTAAACCAGAAAAGACTTAGTCTACTCTAAAAATAAGCCCCAGTTAAGATCATCAGTCAAATGCCTTTAGTACATGTTTCCACCTATTATGAATGTATTGAATTATAAAATAATATTATAAAAATTACTGACAGATTTTAAAAATAAATGATAATGGATTATAATTAATTTTTTTTTTGAGACAGAGTCTCACCACATAGTTCAGGCTGTCCTTAACTCACTGTATAAGCCCAAGCTAGCCTCACACTAGCTATGATCCTCCTGCCTCAGCCTTTTGAGTGCTGGGATTACAGGCATGCAGCACCATGCCCTAAAATTAATTATTTGAACATATCCATGCAATTGCCTTTGGGCAAGAGATAAACACCTTTATCAAAAGATGAATTTGAGACTTACTGATGAATGACCAACTGAAACACAGACACAATGCATGAATAACATACACACTTGATAATAAATGGACATGGTTGTGTCTAATATGAATCTTCATAGTTCAAGATGTCATGTGTTATAATCGATGCACTCGTTTATGTGCTGCCAAAGTGAGCACAGTATTTAATGCACTCGTGTGAAATAAAGAAATGTTTTTTGAATTCTAGTGCCTGCAATTTTTGGTCACTTTTGTGCAGCTCATCATGAAGTGTCATCATTTTTGTTGCCACTGGTGTCTTGTAAGTCTTTCACTTCAGTTGACTTGGGTGAAGAAATCATAGGATAAAATCACTTACAGCTGTGTTGCCAATGCATTATGAGCAGGCTACATAGACAAGAAGCATCTGTTTATGATAGCTCTATTGCTGGACATGAGAAAATCAGGACAATAATACTACAAGGAATAGCTAAAAGAAATTCATGGAATTCAGGGTTTGGAGTTATGACAATGTTACAGAAGACACAACTGCATTTGAATAAACGCAAATTTTGTACATGGGTAAATGAATAAATGTAGATTGTTGTACATGAAAAAATAAGACATCTCCTGAAAATAAATCCTATTGTGTCTTTGGAGCAAAAATTAACATATGACTCAGTTTTATTTTCAGAGAAATATGGCATCCTAAATAGGTACATGATAAAATACATATTAAAAATGCAAAGATGACAATGTCAGGAAATTAATCTCTGCACTTACATAATAACAATCTAGAAGTACCATATGATTATCTGAGATGATACATAAAAGCACTAGGAAATTTTAAAAAATGTATTGAAAGAAATTATAGCTCTAAGAACAAATGACCCAATCAAAAACTGGGCAAATGAAATGAATACACACTTCTCCAAAGACACTCAAATGATAAACAAGTACATGTGAAAAGTCAATGTCTTTAGTATCACTGAGGGGGAAAACAAATATGTATTAACTCTATCAGCAAACTGGGGACAGAAGAAAGCTTCTTTATTTTAATACAGGTTATATACACCAAATAATTATAATTAACATTGCATTTAATGGAGAAATTTATACATAGTCATTTAGGGGAAGAAAATGATGTTAAGTTTATAACCGTTTCTACTCAGTATGACACTGATGGTTCTACCTAGCACATAAAGAGAAAATAGTAATACCTCAAAGGAAAAAAGACTTTGATTATTTAAGGATGCTCACTAAGTCTAATCTATTAGCCATAAGATCACATACAAATGATCAAAAGCTCAATATAATGATCAAAACAGCACAATTCTATACAATTCTATGTACTAATACAACGAAAAATGGATAGGATTTTTAGAGAGAAAAATTTAAAACTCTGTTATTACAACAGACAGAAAAGAAGACCTGACTAATGCTACGATGTCCCCTAATGAGATGTCGTAATATATAACACAAGCAGGCACCAAACCATGCAAAATATTTCATAAGCTTTTTCCAATACATATGCATCACAACATAATTACCCGAAGTGAGAACCTTTTGGGGAGGGCAGTTGGGAACAAACATGAAGAAGAAAAAGTATTAGGGTCCTTACAGAGCAATGATAACAACCACATTCTGAAGTTAACTCACATTTCACTGTAATTGAAATAAAACAGCATGTTTTCAAACAAATTCAGTGTTTTTGGCTGGGATGATTTAAAAGAAATGTATATAAATGTTAATTTTCCCAAAATTCAAATAGGTTAAATACAATCTCAGTTTTTAAGAAAATCAATTTTGGTAAGTATGTGTATTTAATTTTCTTTTTTTACAAGAGTGTAAGAGGTTTCATGTTACTATCTGAAAACAGCAAGAAAACAATTTTCTTTTTCTTTTCTCTCTCTCTCTCTCTTTTTTTGAGACAGGGTCTCCCTATGCAGTTCAGGATGGCCTTGAATTCACTACGTATAGTCCAGATTAGCCATGCACTCATGACAATCCTCCTGCCTCACCATCCCAAGTGCTGGGATTACAGACATGCGCTAACATGGCTAGCTAGAAAACAATTTAAAACCTATGAAAACTTTCCTTATTAATAATACTAAAGTCATCCTATAGGAAGAAATTAACACTTGGCTAGAAATACACAAACAGAAATAGATAATGGAGTAGAGAAACCTGAACTAGATGGCAGAATATATGAGAATTTGCTATGTGACCAAAAAACAAAAACAATCAAAAAACATTTCAATTGAATGAGACTGATAACTGACACAAGTGGCTATCTTGTAGAATTCAGAAGAATCAAGATTCAATACTAAAAAATAAACAACGCTCTTATAAGAACACATACGAAGCTGAGTAACATAAGGGATGAATAACCTCTCAATTTTAAAAGTTCAAGAAATTCACTAACTAAAAAACACAATCATCTCTGACAACATTTCTGTGACAAGTAGTATGAAAAAGTGAAATCAACAAATGACAGCAAAATTATCCAAAACCTACAACTAATTAAGAGTTAGTATCTATAACATATAAAGGCAAGGCAGGAGGCATCACAATCCCTGACTTGAAGTTATACTACAAAGCTACTGTAATAAAATCAACACGATACTGGAAAAAAACAGATCTGAAGATCAATGGAATAGATTAGAAGATACAATTATATCTACAAACACACTCAGCTATCTTACCTTTGATAAAGGGGCCAAATATGTTCACTGGAAGAAAGATAGTCTCTTTAATAAGTGGTACTGGAAAAACTGGCTCTCTATATGCCGAAAACTAAAACTAGACACAAGTCTATCAACATATTAAAGTGAAAATGGATCAAAGATCTAAATATTAGAACAGAAACACTAAATGTGCTGGAAGACAAAGTAGGTAGAAATCTTGAAGACATAGGGGTAGGCAGATAATTCATGAACAAAAATCAAACTACATGGGAAATACTTCCCAGAATCAATAACTGGGATCTCGTCTTATTAAAAAGCTTTTGCATGTTGAAAGAAATCTCCAACAGAGTAAAAAAAAGGAAACCCATGAATTTTGAAAAAATTTTAGTCAACTGTCCTTCAGATAAAGCACTTCTGTCTAGAACATATAAAGAATTTTTAAAAAATCAGACCCCTGAAATTCAAAGACCCAATCCAAAAATGGGCGTCTGAGATGAATACACAATTCTCAGGTAAAGAAATACATATGGAGAATAAATACATGAAAAAATGTTCAGCATCATTGGTCGTTAGAGAAATGTAAATTAAAATCACACTGAGATTCCATCTCACTCCAGAAAGAAAGGCCAGGATGAGGAAAACTACCAACAACACATGCTGGAGAGGCTGTAGCGAAAAAGGAACTCTTCTGCACTGTTAGTGGGAGTGTAGACTGGTACAACCACTGTGGAGGTCAGTCTGGAGGTTCCTCAAAAAGCTGGGATTGGAAGTCCCATTTGACCCAGCTGTTGCACTTCTGGACATATTCCCAGAAGAATTGAAAACATCATACCACAGTGATATATGTGCACCCATGTTTATAGCAGCACAATTTGTAATAGCCAGATCTTGGAAACAACCTAAATGCCCATCAACTGAGGAATGGATAAAAAAGATGTGGTACTTTTATACAATGGAGTACTACTCAGCTATAAGGAATGATCACATTGAGATATTTGTAAGTAAATGGATGCAACTCGAGACCATACTCACAAGTGAAATAAATCAAACTCTCTAATGAAAGAAATGATAAGAATACGTAAGATACAAAATCCTCAATAAAAATGTTGAAAGGGTATGAATCTGCTCAAAGGGGAAAAAAATAATACTTCAGTGAAAAGGAGGGGGAAAAAAGTAAAGGAAAAGAAAAATATCTATCTAAATTTGTATAAACTCACTTAGGATAGCTAAGATGATTATGCTACATATTCTATTAGTTTTTGGAACGAAACTGTTAACATTCATAGGATTGGAACAATTTTGCATGTTTGTGTCTGGTGATCTGAGGAATTCTTTTGAAGATCGCTATGTAAAATAACAACCTTAGTTATGTTCCTACCGCCTTGTTTTGAAGTCCTATATCACTATTGTTTTGGGCTCTTTGCTATTGTTGTCCTTTTTGTTTCTTGTTTTTGTGGTAATTTGTTTTGTTTTGCCTCTAATGTAGAAAGGATAAGTGTACATGTATAGGCTTATACATGCCTAGAACTTCTCCCAAACAGTTTACGAGAATCAACTGTATTATGTGTGATGAAATAAACAGCTACTCTGAAGAAAAAAAAAAGAGATGTTATGGTATCCATTGCTGATTTCCTATCATCATTCTGTGAAATCCAGTAATGCTTTTATTCTTTGTGTAGAGTGGTTTTAGTTTGTTTTGTATTATTTAATTTCAATATACAGCTATTTTGAAGAGAACAAGAGACATTATGGTAGCCATTGTTGATTTTCTTACTGTCTGGTTTTGAAGGCCTGTAATGCCTTCATCACTCTGTTCTGATCAGTTTAGTACTATTTTGTTTTGTATGAATTCATTGTGTGTGAAGATGCAGACAACATTTACAAGAAAACAAGAGACATTATGGTAGCCACTGTTGATCTCCTGTTGTCTTGCTTTGAAATCCATGTCACTTTCATTGTTTTCTTCTGATCTGCTTTGTTCTGTTTTATTTTACCCTCTTTACAATAAAATAAAAAAATTTAAAAAAAAATTGGTAACAAATTAATAGTGTACATATACTACAGAATACTTTATGATATCATTTAAATGACTATACATGGAAGTTAGTCCACATAGACTTCTTTATAAGACTTTGCAATGGAAATCTAGGCTATCCGTGAACTTACTGGGTAACCCTGTGGGGATGCTGCCTCAACCCTTGGAGTACTCAGAGCACAGAGATTACAGGAGTGTGTGCCATCACACTTGGCCCATACAGATTTTTGAAGAGTTAACTTTTAAACAAGAAAATTCAGTTTTGGTTCCCTCATTCTGGGTAAATTTTACTTTCTTGTGACTTACTATACAAGTGTATTGTTTTCTTCCTAGTAAATGTACATTATCTAAATAAACAGGAAGTTTTTTTTTTCAAAGATAAAAGCAAATCTTTTAATAAAAGAGTACTGGGTGGGAGGGATTTTGTTTAACTTTTCGGGCAAAAGATATAACATTTTAAGAAACATTACATAAGGTTCTCAAAAAATTTCCCGCAGGATGTGAAAGATTAAAGTATTTGCAGTCAATTCAAAGTTTTTTGTACTTCTTCAGCCATAACTATGTGATTGGGTTGGGATGTCGCTCAATGGAATAGGGGCTGGCTACCATGCCTTAAGCCTTGGGTTCAGTTTCCAAAACCACCAAAAAGAAAACAAAAATCAAAACATCAAGAAACAGAATTGAGGATAAGCTACTTTTTTGGTACTGTTGTTTTGGTTAGACAAGCATGTATGCATATCTTCTTCTTTTGATTGCCCTTTATGGAACAGCAAAAAGTGAAAATCCCTGAGGCTGATATTAGCAAGAATAAAATAGCTATTTTCAGTGGGAGCCTAAAGCTTAACACTAGTTTTCCCTAAAACGTGGAAAACATAAACATGTTTAAAAGAATACTGTATCCAAAAGCATCACTAAAAGGTATGATTACTATCTTAAAAAAAATGTCTGGTCTGAACATATAGAAACATTTTAAAATTATTATTCCCTAATCCACACAGCACTAAAACTAATGTAGCAATTATACTATATTAGGTATTAAAATAACCTAGAGAAAAGTTAATTAAAATATTTAATGATATGCATAAATTATATGCAAATACTAAGGCATTCTATATAAGGGACTAGAGCATCAGTAGATTTTGGTATCCACTGGAGGGTCCTGGAATCAATCTCCCAAAGATACAGAAGCATAATAATATTAGAAAAGGCATACATTAGATTTACAGTAATAAACAAGGGTAAATTACTTTTATTTTTATGTAATACTTAAATGAAAATTACAAGGTTAGTAATTATTTTATATCTGCATGTACTGTTTCTTCTAATTCAAAAGACTGCAAATAATTAAATTCAAAGGAGAGAATTTATAATTAACACATACAATTATCATTTGCCATGGTTTGAATATGATTTGTCCTAAGTGTGGTCCTCAATGTGGCAATGTTGGGGAGGGGTGCCTTTAAGAGGTGACTAAGAGGTTATTATGAGGAATTAATGATTCAGCAATTTCTCCCTCTTTAACCATATAATCTCTTTGAGAATATATGCTTGCATATATTCTCGCTATGTATATAATGTTTTCTTTCACATTGTGAAGGAGCCAGGTGGCTGTTACCAGAGGTTTACAGAGAAAGTGCCCTAATCTTGGGACTTTTCAGTCTCCAAAACTGGGATCCACAGAAACCTCTCTTCTTTGTAATCAGTTCAGTATTTTGTTACAGCTACACAAACACAAGGATACAATTTGTCTTGTAAGTTCCACAAAAATTAGATTTTAAAATGAATCAAATTTTAAAATTATTCAACCTTTGGCATTAGAAACTATGGATTAATTTGGATTATGTTTAAAATAGAAATAAACATCAGTGTAATAGGTTAAACAGTGCAATATACCTATTACAGAAGTTAAAACAGTACTTACTGCACCAGATGCTGCACCTAAAAGACAAAAAACATAAAATATTTACAATGATAAATCATATTCTCCTTTTTAAACATTTCAATATTAATTCATATGATTTCTTCCTCCTTGGTTTTCTTTCCCACAAATGAACACATATAGAGCAAAGCATTTTCAGAACTTGCATTTTCAATATCTAAACTCACCTGGAGCCAGTTTGAGAAGTATACATCTTATCTTTAGTTTCTCTTCTTGCTACTATAGGTGCCTATCTCATCTACTTCCTCTTTCTTTGCCTTACATATTACAAAAGCACAATAATGCCTCTGAGCTCTAGTCTTATGCATTAGATTTCTGGGAACTGCAACTATCTCAAGTTCTACACCTGTGCTGTATAAAAGTAACTGCCATTAGCTACAATATATTCCTGTTTAAATTAAAATTTAAACAGATTAAATAAAAATTTTAGAAAAATTGGTTTGGTATTTATTAGCTACATTTCAAATCTTCAATAATTACGTGTCGCTACTGACTACTGTATTTGATAGGCCAGTTTACAGAAAATTCTCATCACTGCAGAAAGTTCTATTAGATGGTACCATCCCATATTACTGCAGAACACCCTTTGAGATATAAGAGATTTTGAAATGTATTGGTGAAAATAATCTCTAACATAAGAACTAGTTAATTTAAAATTGTACATAACAACTAGCAATAATCATGCTGTGGATAAAATCTCATACTATGATACTGGGAGAGTTAAAAATTGTACATAACAAGAAAACAAAGATTGTAAAGCAAAACAAAGAATATTGAAAACAACAACAACAACAAAAAAAAACCCCCAAACCCCACCCAAACACCAGAACTACTATAAATGCCCATAGTAAAACTAAAGCATTGCAAAACTCACTAGAAGCAAATTTTAATATAATTTTCCAGGATTACTTAGAATAGTACCCAGGGAATACATATCTACAAAAAATTTTAGAAACTGTATGGTAGTAGGTATTTTGGAACATTGTTTTAGTGTAAATAATGAAATTTATGAAACATCTTAAAAAGATCAATTTATAGAAAAGCACACATGCATTTTAAACATGCTTCAACCAGTAACATTTAAAACAAGTTTGATATAGGCATGGGATAATGTTCAGGTGTTGGTAGTTTAATTTATATGGAAAACTCCTTATTCATGAATAACCAAAGCATTATTATTATATACAAAAGTCTCACTAGTCAAAATGACCAGATATTGGTCCTAAGATAAACAAAAATGAAAAGATAGGATTTTTAAAGGCCAATAACTACAAGAGCCACAAGATAACATAAAACTGACATGAAGTAGACCAGAAGCCCAAGGAGAGAGAGAATCAGAAGCTCAAGGAGCTCCATATGTAATGTATGGAGCTGCTACACTACTCCCATGTTTGCTAAGGAAAAGTACAGAATCAGACTTCATTCATTCACAAATATTTTGTGAGGACCTACTATCTTGATGTTAAAACACTGAAATCCAGATCGTCTAACGTTTCAACATAAATTGTCTTTAAAATCTACACTTTACATGTGTGCAGTAATTATAAAACTTAGAATCACTTTGGGAATCAAAACCTCTTTTACACAATAAATCTGGTCTAGAACCTCTAACTTAAATCTATGGTAATTCCTTAAGAATTCAACTGTAAATACTTATTCCTATTTCTTACTGCCAAAAAAATGAAAAGATACAAGGAGGTGATCATAAAGTCTAAGAGATACTGCTTTCATTCCTCATTACAATATCTCTCCAAATGAAATTCATCAACATGGTATGCATACCTGCTGCCACATCCATACTGTTTACACCTGGCTGTAAAGAAGAAAAATGAAATTATTAGTATTTATCTCTTTAACAACATTCTTATATGTTACTAAAGAACACAAAGTCAGTCCCTATCTTTTATGTACAATACACAAGCTGCTGACTCAAAAACTCTCTGCAAAAGTTTTAGTGGTTTTCATTCTCTCTTTCTTAGATATTTATTTTTTATTTTTTGGAGCTAAGAACCTAACCCAGGGCTTCCAGCTTGCTAGATAAGCATTCTACCACTGAGCCAAACTATAAATTGCAAGAGATTAGCAAACTAGGGTTGGTTATTCAAGCACTCTGACCTACTACATGGTCATAAGATCAACAAACTTTTACTTAGAATTCTGAAACCCACAAAGCTCTGCAAACCAACTTTTGCATGGCAACAAAGCTCATTATTGTAGCAAAACCTGTCATGAATGAAACCAAACTATACTCTTTATTTATCCTACACCTCAGGGTGAATATCTACAAGTTTTACTAGAAATTGTAAGGTATTGCCCAGCCTCTACAGGAATTTTTTACACAACAAATAGTATGGCAAATGTTACTTTCTAATTCCAAATTTTAAAATATGTAAGGCCTTATGGGTTTTGTGTATAACACTGCAAAATTACTACCCTAAGAGAGTATGCCATACCTATTCAATACAACCACTAGGTTATCAGGAAATAAAGAAGTTAACTAATTTGAAGAGTGTATTAATTTGTACAAGGTATGGTACACAAGCTATGTATTGTTACTCAACTAGGGCAGTATGTCTGTTCAAATATTTTCTAAGTAATTTGCCACAGCTGAGGTCTACATGAAATCTGGACTGCAAATCAAATCCTCTGATTTGTAAATCTAGTATTAAATTGCATTTATCAATTTTTAATTAGCACTCATTAAAGTAAACATTTACTTTTACAACTAGGAAAAATGTAAACATTCATCGTTTGAATTTTCACAAACTAAAACCAAAGTCCGTTAAGTCCCATATTGCATTATAATTCTCCAAAATCATTTATAAGGCTAACACGATTGCCTATAAAGTGTATGTATCATTATACAGACAAAAGTAATCAGCTGAAAAAAAATCACAGAAATTAGTTGTTTTCACAAAATTACCGGTAAGGCAGGTTGCATGGAAGCCTGAGACATATGAGACATCATCATTCCAGGCATTACTGAAGACATCATTCCAGGCATCTAAAATAGAAGTAAAAAAAGGTTACCAGCTAAGACCAGAACATTTAATGTAACTCTAAATACCGTATAACTTAATAAAACCCACTGAAACGATACTGTATGAATAGTATATGCTTAGTAAGTGCTTGTTGAATGAATGAACTACTCTTATCAATGATTTGTTTTAATGCTCATGCTATAGTGTAGAGAAAAAATTACTTTTAACAAGTGAACATAGAAAGTACAAACTATTGGGGCGAGGGATATAGCTCAGCAGCACAGGCACCTGCCCAGCAAGCGCAAGGTCCTGAGTTCAATTCCCAGTACAAAAAAAAAAAAAGGTGCAAACTATTATATTATTTCTAGCCTAAACATAGAATATTCACTTCATTTTAGTTTTAAGTGAACATCCAGGTTTTTCTCCCTGTCTGGAGGAAGAAAATCTAAAAGCTTTTCAATACTTTTTCCCTCTGCTTTTAATACCTGTATTAAATAAAATGTATCAATGATCTGGTTCTTTTCTTTTCAAAATCTTAGATTAAAAGTGCTTAAAATGTAAACAGGTCCCTTAAAAAATATACAAGAAAACAAACTTTTAAATAATAAACCATCTGTCCCTTCTCTTGTACAAGAAACTTACAGTACATATGTAGATTACTAAAGATACAGTGGTACCTTGGTTCATGAACTTAATTTTTTCTCCAATTTTGGAAAAGATGTTTTTGTGCGATGAAAGATGTCTGAGGTCATAAAGTTTGCAACATAGAGTTTGCAGATACAGAGTTTGCAACAAAAACAAAATTTTGCCAAACGCTTTTGTTTGCAAATCAAATCATACACAAACAAAAGCATTTGTGAACCAAGGTACTACTGTATTTATTTGAGTTCAATCTAGTTTATAAAGGACCACCATTCAAATCTATGAATTTTTTCTACATATGATTAAAATCATGAAAATTAATGCAGGTACTAAAAGATACAACCCAATGCTTAATGATGTTAGTTTAATCTCACATTACAATTTTGACTTTAATATGAATATCGAAAGGACCTAAGGAAGTGAACAAAATTTACCTATGATAACCAAAGGTACTGGAACGAGGCAATCAGTTATTCAAATCTCAAATTAAATAAGAGAAAGGGGAACATACAAGCAAAAGCATGTTGATCAACAGGAACATACAAATTAAAGCTTAGACAAAACAATCACATTGAATTTTATTACTTGTCAAAGTCAACTCGTGAGGCCAAAGATAAAATATCTAGTAAAATAAACCAGCACGAAATCAACGGATTAAAAAACAATTGTAGCTGGTTATGGTAACACACAACTCTAATCTCAGCACTTGGAAGGCTAAGGCAAGAGAATTGTTGGAATTTAAGGCCAGCCTGGGTTATATAGTGAGTTCAAGACCAGTCTAACAATACAAATGAGACCCTGTCTCAACTGTACCACCCCCCTTAACAAAACACAAAACAAAAAAACCCCAATCAACTGTTTAAACATCATTAAGCAACCTTTCAGTAGAATGAATTGTGAACAGAAGAATGTAGTGGCCTACCTGGAATATATGACACCCTCCACCCAAAAGGCATAGGATTTAGCACTGACAAGCCTCTGTAAGACTCTTATTAGAGAAATGACATACACCAGTGTAGGATGGGGTGTGTTAGGTGAATACATCAAATAAGACAGAACCAGGCCTGCTCCTAGCCGTGTGAAGATGAACCTTTTAGGGCTTTCAATGATATAAACAGCCAGCTGTAGCACAAGTGCCATAATTTCACCAACATTAGACCATAGATTGTCCAAACAAATAAATCCTCACGATTTTGCATGATGCTAATGCAAAATAAATTGAATCTGGGTTAGTTATGGGAAAAGCAGTACAGAAGCACAGTGGGCAAGAGACAACAAAAATCACCTACTTGACAGTGGCTTACATTTAAAATTGAAGGTACCATATCCAAAAGGAGAATTCTAAGCTAATTTCACAAATCAGTTTTAAAACCTAAGAGAAAAAAAGTAACTTTCCTCCGAAGAATGAAAAAACATTTTAAACACTAGGATAAAACAGAAACAAAACAAAACCTCTACAATGCAATGTGGTAGCAGTACAAAGAGCAAGAGAACTGAACTCTTAGTGAAAACTTTTTCATTTATAACAGATCAAACTTCATTTTAAAAGATGAAGCCAAATAAAGCACACATATAACAAGAGGTTACTAAACCAGGCCAACAAGACAACGAATGATAGAACACACAGATTTTGAGAAAGTTATCTCTTTCACTATCCCTCCCACAGCTCAAATTTTAAAAAAACAAAAATTTTCCTGTATGGCAGAATTCATGGTATTGGTTACACAATGAGATTTAAGAGCAAGTGAAAAACTCCACTTTCTCTCAGTAATCCTTATAAATTTTGGGAGGTGAAGACTCATTAAGCTTGTTTTTACATGACAAACTTTATGAAATTTTTAAGTGATATACTCTGAATAGTCTAAAATAGCTCCTTAATACAATGTTTAACCAAAACTGTGATGTTATAAACATGAAACCAAGAAACAAAAACATCAACATGCAAAATACTTTATCTCATATAAAATATATACAAATGTGACAAATTTAGACTGCCTGTACAGGTCACAGATAGTGTGGTTTTGCAAAATCTGAAAAATCTACTTTGTGGAACTGCTATTTCCCTTTTTATTAGTTCTTGAATACACAAAGCATGGTCATACATTTTACAATCTTTATGTTTGAAGTGGAATTCTTTCAGAGGATTTCTGTTGACTTACATCAGTCACCTGACAAGTTTTTTTTTTATTTTTTGGTTTTTTTGGTCTTTTTGAGACAAGGTCTCATTCTGAAGTTCAAACTGGCCAGGCTGCAGCCCAGGCTGGTCTTGAACCTGCAAAAATCCTCCTGCCTCAGGGTCCTGAGTGCTGGGCTTATAGGCATACTTGACCACGCTGGTAAAGTTATCTATTCATTATTATTTTAACACCACAGTATTAATGGAAATCTAGGATACAAGCTTGTAAGAGTAGCTGGCTTGTAGCTTAAAGCCTCTAAGTGACTTGTCCTTCCCTCTTCCCAATAACCAAAGTTGATACTCAGGTTACTCTGTTGTTCCTTTATGCTTGGTAGGCGTACTCTCTTACTTCACATAAACAGTACAACTTTTAGATATTTCAGCATTTACTGTAGTCAGACTTCCTACTTAGGTTTCCTCTACTCTCTTGGGGGCACATAAATAACAGCACCTCAGCCCTGATAACAGCTTAAATGTCAACAAAAATGGTATATGGGTTCAAAACTATTATAGGGAAGCATTTTTAAAAATTTACATTTATTAATATATTATAGGAGAGCTGGTATATATATATGTGTGTCTTCTTTTTTTTTTTATACTGGCCCCTTCTTTCCCTTCATCTCTAGCTATCTTTCCCATTTACAGAGGATCTATCACCTTATTTCATATTATTTATCTTTGAGAATCCATGTGGTGTTTTTGCTTGTGTGTCTGATTTATTAATTTTATAAACAGCAGCACGCATAAGGCTACAAAGTGATAGTTGACAGCTTAATGTAAACTGTATTATAAAATTCAAAACACATACTGCTTTATAAATTTCTATTTAAACTACTTTGGCAAATATGTACATACACTATACAAAACAATTTCTATGTACATTTCTGTTTCCTAGTCATAAAGCCAATTATCCAGGTTTTTTCAGAAGACTCACAAGTTTGAGGAAAACAAATGAACAAAACTTAGGGGGTGCCACATAACTAGTTCAAAGTCAGACATAAATGAGTATGTTTCATTTATCACTCCAAATAGTTTAAAAATGAAAATTAGAGGGAATGTGATAACAGCAGTATCAATTGTACAGCAATAAGTTATATAAAATATAAACTGTCAAATTTTACTGTGATATGCACAGAAAACAAACATGAAGGCCTTCATAATTCCTCTTATTTACTAAAGTATCTCCTCCTTGAAAGAAACACTAACAACCTGACCTATCTTTTATCTAGCATCATAGATAATCATTTGAAAAAAGTTTTAAATTTAGATGATTTTTAAAAACAATGGTTGGTAAAAGTATGTAGTTTTAAGCTGACAATCAGAATATTTCATTCTTGCCTCTTTTTGGCTCCTTTTAAATGTTTTGAAGTCAAATTCTACAAGATACTTATACAGCCAAAGAAAGATTATATTCTAAAAACAACTTTCTTACATACTACTAAACTACTTTGAGTAAATCTAAAATAAGTGCAAAATATTGTGATTAAGTTCAAAAACTGATCTCTAAATGGAATTAAATATTCACCCCAAAGTAGGAAAATCATTTAACCTAAGTCTCTTTATCTAGATTTATATAAATTCAATGTCTGGTAAGAAACATTTAGATAAGAAGGTAGACAGTTCTGCACAAAATGTCATCCTGTGCATGACACACACATACCAGTATTCCATCACTTGGGAGGCTGAAGCAGGCTGCAAATTCGCAAACAGCCTAGGCTACCTGGTGAGTCCAGGCCAGCCTGGGCTACCTAGCAAGACCTCTCAAAAACAAAGCCAAAAAAAAAAAAAAAAGAGAGAGAGAGAGACACATTGTGTGAAACATAGCCTTACCATTTTATGAGATAACTGCCAGCACTACATAGCAATATGGCAGGACATTTAGAAGAAACAAGGTATAGATAGCATCTGGTACTATCTGTGATTTCAGCCATGGACTGTTACAAGTTATTTCCCCTAAATAAAGACTATATAGATATACCTTAAAGATCTGAGGAAGTTAACTCAATTAACTGCATAATTCTTTACT
Source organism: Dolichotis patagonum (assembly GCA_004027295.1). Classification (NCBI taxonomy): domain Eukaryota; kingdom Metazoa; phylum Chordata; class Mammalia; order Rodentia; family Caviidae; genus Dolichotis; species Dolichotis patagonum. The sequence continues at coordinate 151,701 of PVJX010000161.1, read as the reverse complement.
GTCAACTAGACAAGCAGCCCAACACACAATTAAGTATACTCTTTTGTCAAACTATCAACTGGAGCACTTACCAGGTATGTAATCTTGGGCTAATTTGACTTTGACCTCTTTGGACCTCAATTTTATCCCCAATGGCAAAAACAGTACCCATCTGACAATCTGACTTTAGAGTATCAAAGGCAGGGATAATGCATAGATAAAAGATTCAGAACAAAGCTCAATAAACGATGTGGAGGATATAGTTCAGCAGCATGAGTGCCTGCCTGGTAAGCGCAAGGTCCTGAGTTCGGTTTCCAGTACAAAAAAAAAAAGTGATAGCTATAGTTATCATTCACCATTCATGGGGGCCTATTACCAGGACCTCAGAAGATACTAAAATCCAAGACATTCAAGTGTCTTAGAAAACAGCACAGTATTTTCATACAACTTATACATATCCTTGCATATACTTTAAATTATCTTTAAGATTACCAATAGTACCCAACACAATGTAAGTAAGTACTATATTGTTTAAAATGTGATTGATAAAAACGTGTTCCTTACAGACGCAACTTGTTTTTCTTAAATATTTCTGACAGATGGTTGCTTGAATCCATGGATGCAGAACCTGAAGATATGAAGGGCCAATATTTTACTATCACTGTTCTTCAACTATATAAGGAAAGCATCTTCTATCTTGCCTGCTTTCTCACTTACTTATTTATATCTCAGGCATTTCTCTCCTTTAAAAGCATCTAGTAAATATATAGTATCCCTGTCAACAGAAATCAATACATATAATGAAAATCAACCACACATCAAGTACCTTATTCTGTACTGGCTCTACAAGTCTCTGTGAAATGAACTTAACTCTCTGGGTCTTCCTAGTATTAGTACATCCAACCTACCAACCTACATTTTAGTCAGTAGGATCAAATTTAATAGGATACATCAATTTCTCAGCCTATATTAACATGATGGCAAAATTATGATTCTTTTAAATAAAGAATACATAACACAAAAGCTCAGAAATAGAGCTATAAAAATGAACTATGTTTTTATTTTTAGAAAGTTCTAAACATAACTGGGGATATATACAAATAGTATTTCAAGTCACATATCAAAGACTTTAATACAGTACTTACACTAAAAAAAAAAATCACTTATGCCACTTATGGAGTATATCAAGAACAGTAAACTCTTTTTTTTGTGAAGAGGAATACATTCTAAAAAAGTATACACAGTAAATACATAAATTACAGGCACAGTGCTTAATATTACTACCAAGTATTATGTTCTGCACATAGCAATATATGCTATTCATTAATATGACCGTTATTATAATACATCTTTTTATACCAGCATCCTTACAAATACAATGCATTGTGCTAGACAATAGAACAGCTATTGACATTAGGCCACAGGAATTTTTCAGCTTCACTGTGTTACCCGGCTTAGCACAATACGTAACAGTCTGTTGTTTAGTTCAATGTTATTATGTGGACATTTCTGTTCCTAAACAAACCTAAGTGAGACAGCTTACATAGGCTACAATAGTAGACTATTGCTCCTAGAATATAAATTTATACCTCAAGTTATTGTACTAATTACAGTAGGAGACTGTGACAATAAACACAGAAAAGGCACAATAAAAATACAGTACTAGATTACAGAATTTTTTCAGCTCCATTACAATCTTACGGCAACACTGTCATATATGTAAAGCCATCAAAGACTCAAACATCATTATGCAGCATCACTGTGTACATCATAAATATGTAATTACGTGGAAATTACTGCAAAATGGTATTTCTGAGAAGTAATAACTTCCTTGATACCATGTGGCCAAGACACTGTATCTAACCCATGTTTTCAAATAGGAAGTTAACGCCAGGCATGGTGGCACACACTTGTAATGCCAGTACTTGAGAGGTTGAGGCAGGAGGATCACCGAGAGTGAGCTTAGGTTACACAGTAATAAACCATGTCTCCAAAAACAAACAAACAAAAGACACAATCAATCAGGAACTTAATGCTCTTTCATCAATCAAAAGGTAATTTTAAACATCTATACCTAAACAGAAGTTCAGGACCAATGAGTATGAGTTCATTTTGCATTGTAGTAAGAATGTTGCTCTTTTTCCCCTCCAAAATGAAAGTCTAAAATAATCAAAACCTTAGAGAAATAGAAAGCAACTATAGAAAAATTCATATTCACTAGCTTTTCAAATGCCTCAAAATATCCTGTCAGCCATAGTAGCAGTAGGAAGATGAAACATCGTTCAGATAAATATCTCAGAAATGACCGTAAGCTTCTGAAGAACAAGGTACATGTCATTTATCTTTACAATAGCACCACATCCAAGAGATATAGATACCTAAAAGAAGAATGAAGATACAGAAAAGAAAATAATGAAAGACTAAACACAACTTCTTCACTTACAAACTTTCACAAGTTAGACCTATTTCTCCATGTTAAAAACAAACAAAAAAATAAAACCAGATTACACAGATATCAGGTATGCCTAAAACCAGATCTTTCTACCTACTGATAATACTACGTTGTGACTCAAAGTCATGTCAACATTCCTAACAAACCTCATTAAAAATCAACAGGTTAGCTTGTTGACATTCTCTTTGTGATCCCACACTTAATGAATATATTTGTCCATGTTTTAATACTAACTTGTTACAACACTGCCTTTTTAACCTAGAAGTAAATTAAACAGTTAAATGGCCTTAAAACATTTTCACAAAATTCTAATTCCATGCAATGTGCTAGACAAAGTAAAATAAACAGATAAATAGGGAGACTGGGGAGAAGGATGAGAAGAAATAATTAGGACAGGAATCTTGACTAAAAGCTTCAAAGGCTTCTGAAAGACTGCTTGGTGAATCTCAAAAGGGAAACAAAGTTCATTTTTCTTATATCTTTACAAATACTTCCCATACAAACATTACTCTAAAATTTCTGAATAAGTGAATTCATATTTAAATGAACTGCTAATATTAAGAAAATAAGCATTACTTGTAGTCTACTAATAAAACCCTGTCAAACCCTAATGCCCCAGTCTAAAAGTTATATATACTAAAATTTGGGTTAATGTATTTTTAGAAAGTACTTGCCTAAGTAATGTAAATGGATACACAAATTATCTAGATTCAGTAATTATGAGTAGATAACTATTAAAGTTTTTTTTGTAGCAGGGCACAGTGACACATACCTATAAAATCTCTGCACTCTGAGGCTGAGGCAAGGGAATCAAGGACAGCCTGGGCTACACAGTAAGTTTGAAGGCTAACCTGAACTACATATCAAGAGCCTCTCAAAACAAAACAAAACAAAACCCTCAAAAAATTTCTTGGCTAGGTGTGGGGGCACACACTTGTAATTCTAGCACTCGGGAGGCAGAGGCAGGAGGATTGTGAGTTTGAGGCCATCCTCAGCTATAGGTGAGTTCAAGGCCAGCCTGAACTGTGTAGTGAAACTCTGTTCAAAGAGACAAAAAAAAAATTTATTTTTGCCACTGGCTAATGTCTACTTCAAAGGCACAGTTTCTATTGCCTATACAAAATAAGCCCCTGGAAATCCTATATTCCAAATTATCTTCCTCTGCTTTATGGAAAACTCCAGAATAAAACAATTCTCCAGTAAACCTTGATCATCAATAATACCACAGACAGAAATAGTTTTGCCTGTAACCAAAGTATTTCAGAGTTATTTACCAAACAAAAGTACTTATTTACTTTTATGTTTCATTGTTAAAGAAAAAAATGACAGTGAAGAGGCAGAGACTAAACCCTTAACAACCCAAGGTCACACGCAAATGCTGGAAACAAACACATGTAACAGGGACTAACTTTCTAGCTTCTATTACGGGAAAAAATATCTCATATTTGTTTCATTCATTCAACAAGTATTTTACTGAGCACCCACGATGTGCCAAGAACTGCTCAGCATTTACACAGGCTTCTTAAAAACTGTATAGAACATAGTACCTGCCCTCTAAGAGCCCACAATCTGGTACTTGCTGGGAAACCAGCAAATGAAAAACACAAAATAAAACAAGTCAATAGCTAAGTACCAAAATAAATGAAACAGGAGAGTATGAAGAGATGACATAGGATTTTTAGTTGGAAAGGGAGGTATATATTGGCCAAAGTTATTTTTAAGAACCTCTTTGAGAAGGTTAAACTTAACCAAACAAAACTTCATGGTGAATTTGGGGCAGGAGGCAAGATAAACAACATAAGTTTAGCTATGAACTAACCCAATCAAATCACTTAAAATATGGAAAGACCAAATTAGAAGTGTGAAGACATTCATGTTTGAAATGTGCTTTGACGTTTACTGTACAGGATCTTTGAAAGTTATCCTACAGAACTGAGATTCCAGGCCACATGTATAGAAAAGCTTCAGAGATTCTTGAGCAAGGAACCGCACACTGATGTCCAGAGTTTTGGACAGGGGGACAGTATTAAAATAAGGAATTTGTTCAAAAATTGAGAATCCCAGCCATGGGAGTAAGACAATCTGGGCTCATATGGTGGCAGGAATACAAATAAAATAAGATCTGTTAGAGCCTGCCTTACTCAATGTTAAGATCAAACTTACAAGTACAAATTTTCACTTATTAATTTACTGAACAATAAACCAAGGGAGGAGCACTGAACAAATACAACTAGTGAGGCATTACAAAAAGAATTTTTCTTCTTTTTGGTAATGGAGAATGAACCTACTACAGGCCTTTGCACTGAGCCATATCTCACACCATTTTTAAATTTTTCAAATAAGGTACCCTGCCCAGCCAGAATTTCCTGTTCTTTTATTTCCACAGCAACCCATAAGATCTTGTAACATCTATTCTTAAATTATCTGGATTGAATCATAGGCCACTGGGTCTGAAAGGGATCTTGCATTATGAACCTATAGCATGTGTGCCATTGCAGGCTCTTTGTATCACTGAAAGCTCCAAGAGGTTCTTCATCATTGTTATAGATCTTATTCTCAAAGAGGAGGAAAATTAAAACAAAACAAAACAAAACAAAACAAAAATGAGAGTATGACTCTCTTAGGAAAAGAAAAATTCATCTGTGGTTAACAGATGGCAAGATACATATGTTTTTTGTGTAGAAAAAAAGATAAAGAAAAGAATAAAACATATTACCATGGTATGGAAGAAGATTGTCTCACGTAATTATATTTCAATAGAAATTTCTACTGGAAATTTTTGAGTTTTGCACACAGGCAGAAAAAATATTCTTGACATTTATACAACTTGTAAGGGCTCTTCAAGTTTTAATTGTATGAAAGTATGATTCCTTTACAAAGTTATATAAGTAAATTTGATCTACAGCATGAAATGAACATAAAAGAAATACTATTATGCTCCATTCGATAATTACCAACCAATTCAGATTAAATTATTAAAATGGCATTCTAGGTTATTTCATTAATTATAAAAATGAAAATATTATAAATCTAAGTTAACTTGCTGCATTTTAAAATTGTGAACTTTGGCTTCCCCAGATTACTGTGTCCATTCTGCATATTGTTTTACAAACAAATTTTAAAATTTTGTGTTATATTCAGTAACATTCCTAAGGCCACAATCATTTAGCAATTAAGACTGCCTCCAATTTTAGTTACTTGGTCCCAGCAAGAGATATTAACAAAATGTGGTTAATACAGGCAACCCACAGGGACTGGGTTCTAGGACACACACGGATACTAAAATAGAGATGCTCAAATTCTTTACATGTAAATGGCAGAGTATTTGCATATAATCTATGCACATCCTTTCGTATACTCTATCATCTCTAGATTACTTACATGTAATACTTAATACCATGTGCATGCTAATATATATACATAGTTGTTATGATGTAACATTTATGGAATTGTTCTATACAGATGTGATTTATTTTTCTAACACTGTCAACTAATAATTGAATCTGCAAATGTAAAACCTGGAAGTCATGGAACATCAACTGCATATGAAGGTCCCATAATTTTCAGTATCAAAATCTAAAAAATTTGTGAGTTCACTTTTAAAACTGTATGATGGAACCATGTGCTGTGAATGATACAGGCATTCTGCTGCTTCTCAATTACTGTGATCACTTACGGCTCATCAATACTTCTTAAGAGTATAGGCAGAAGAAATGATGCAAATAATAATTTTTGCTACTTATTAACTTTTACTTTTAAGGGGATGTTTACAGAACTTGAAATAAAGATTCCTCTTTTATTTGAGGATACAAATTATCCATGCTCTCCTAAGTCTCTTATAAAGCTAAAATAATAACTTTAGCAAGATTTGGGATTCATATTTGTTAGCTATTAAAGGTGGAAAGAATAATAATCCAATTTTGAGAAAAATGATATGTCATTCTCTTGGGACCCTCAGAGCTAGCCTCCTAAAATATTTATTCACTATCCTAACAGGAGCCAACTGAGGGAGAAAGAATTCTAGGAATCTGCACAATTAGGTACATTTAGAGGCACACAGCACATAGTGGCCTAGTTAAAAAAAAGTAGAAGAAAACCACAGAGGTAAATTCAGAGTATCTGAATGGATATATACCAAGCAAACTTATTAGGAAGATGGCCACTGAGATAGCTAAAGAGAAAGGGCCGTAAAACAAACTGCAACCAGCTTATGTCAATGAGAATACATAAAAGTACTTTTAAAAAACAAAATCTGCATTTTACTAGCAATGACTAGCTGGTATCTTGGCTTTGGCAGTGCACTAGCACCATTACAGCAAGGGTAAGCAGGTCAATCCCTTGCAAAACTTACCTTGATTGGCCCAATGGAAACAGAAGGCCCCAGAAAAGAGAGAAGCATCTGGCAGTAGCAAATTGTTTTATTTTATCTTTCTGTGGAAAGAAACTAATTTTAAATAAGAACCAGAGCATTTAAAGAATAAATATTTTTAAAGCTCATTATCTAGTTAGAGCAGCTCTACCGAGAAAACAAGAAGAGCTCCTTGCTGCTTAGAGATGGAAGGAAACAGAAGAATCAGAGTTGTCTCTGCGTCTCCTATGGAGTTTTAAAATTTGTGTTATTCTAGAGTAACAGAATAAAAACCTTTTTTATATAAAGAACTCCTGCAGACAGAATGTTTTGAGTCTGGTGCCTTTGAATAAAGATTTTTGTACAAAATTAAGGGTTATATTCCAAATACAAAAGAAAAAACCCAGCTGACACTGAGCTCTTCTACTGTTAAGGTTTAAAAAAAAGACAGCAAGCTCCTTTTTCCACTATAATTTCACTAATTACGTTAACCATTGAGGCTCAAACAAATATCAAAGTAAACAGTACTTATTAGGAAAAGATCATATGTATATTGGTTTTCCAAATTAATTTGCTAGCCTAAATTTCTCATGATTTAGCAAGATATTCATATGGAAATAACCCAGTCACCTAAGGGACTTGCATATTATAGAACCTAGCATAGTGTAAACAGTTATGTATGGTCCATGATCCTGTTGACCTTATGTATGCTTCTCTAGGAACTCAGTTTTACCAGTCACTGAGTCAGCATTAAAACCTTTTGATCCAAAACACTCTCACAAAGTGTCCATTTACATTTTATGCTAGAGATGGAAGGGGAAGCTAATAAACAGGAGTGCAGAAGCAGTATGCATTAAAAAACAAAACAAGTGTAAGTGGAAAATGGACTACCTATTTGAACTGTCCTGTGAAGAATCAGATTTACAAAACAAACTCTTCCCACCCCATACACAAAGCAGAAGGTCTTACAAGAATAAAATTCATTCTAAGCCAAATTTCTAAACAACTGCTATTTTCTGATTCCATGCATTTTACATGATTCACAAATATAAGTTATGTTGTCCCTGCTAGGTATTTACTTACAAGATTAACTCCATTTGACATGCTAGAAAAAATCATGAAGTTATAAAGCCTAGATGTACACTTTTAAAATTAAAAAAAATCTTAATTTTGTTGAAGTAGTAAATTTCTTTCACAGAACTTTTCCATTAATATTCAAAATTTGGTTACAGTCACGATTCAACATTTATCTTATTTGAAACACTATCTGGGTATAAACTAATGCTTAAACAGCTACAAGTACAATATCCAACCTACATTTTGAGATCTTGACAAAGTAACAACCGAGTCAAAAATAAATAAAAAAACAAACAAAAATATAACATTCTTACTTGTCCCATTGGTGGTCCTCCCATAGGGGGCATCATTTGTGGCATCATTCCATGAGGTACAGGAGGCATATTTGCTCTCTGACCCATAGGGTGCATTCCCATTGGTGTATAATGCATGCCAGGGTGCCCCATCTGAAAAACAGTAAAAATTGAAAGTTAACAAGCTATATTAAACACTCCTCAAAAAATGTCACTTGAACTAATCACTTTACCCACAGAAGCACAGTATTAGACTAAAGGGTGATTTTATTATTAGATTAATTTGTACTTTTCTATTTTCAACAAAATGTACTATGCCAGTATTTTTAAGAAGCCTGCAAATTCCACAAAGTGGAGAAAATTAAAGTCACAGATGGAGAACAGGTGAATCATAGCTGTCTCTGAGGGGAGGGATACTGATTAATCAACTACTGTCCGGCTAAGCTTAAAGAATATCTATTGAATGTTAATGTAAACGCTGAAAACCAAAACTTTGCCCTATTTCACACAAATGCAAGTCAGTCAGCTGGTATTTTTATAACGTTGCTGGGTTACTGACTTTAAATTGCTAAATTTACCAATTTCATTTAGTGGACTGGCCTTATAATGCACAGGCGCATGGATATCCAACTATACTTCATTCCTAACAGAACACCAGTTCCTGATAATAGTTTAAGACAGGCAAAACTCCTTTTGCCAAAGCACAGTCTCAAAGACTGAGGTTCTGTCATTTAGACTAAATGCGAACAACTAATTCATGCATTTTAATGCACTTTTAAAAGGCAACTGCTTTCCTTACATGCGTTCATTGTTCTAGGTTTTAAACCAGGTAGTTATCCCTGTCAATTTTCCCAACAGTCCTCCCTGCATACTACAACCACTACTAGAGAAAACAAATTCTGTTGGTCTCTTTTAAAGTATTACTGGATCAAGATTCCATACTAAAACGGGCCTATGGCTCCAACACTCACAGCCCGCCCAGGGCCCTGCATCTTCAAACGCGTATCAGTCTAGGCCAAGCCGATGTGAACTTTAGGGTCCCACATCCTTCTCTTTGTGCCTCCTAACCCTCCATTTCTCTTCCTCGAGACATATCCCACTGTCTCGTGCTCTTCCTTGGTCCACTCTTATCTTCTTCTCCTTTTGGAGAAAGCTTCCTGTCTCTGACTCCGTTTTTCATTGTGCCGCTTTCTCCGGCCCCACCGATCCCTTACCGAGGGCCGTCTCCTCAGGAAGCCGTCAGCAGAGACCCATGAGCTGGAGCAGAGGGTTGAGCCGGACAATCTCCGCTCCCCGTCCCCGGGACCCCGCGAGGGAGGTTGGTTCTCCATTTCACTCACCATGAGGCCTCCGCGCTCGGCTCCCGTCCCCGGCCTCATCGTTGGGCTCAGACTGCTCCGCCGGCGGCCACTGCCGCTACACATACCAACAAGAAGCGATCTGAGTGGCTGGCGCCCGCTGGGGCTAAAGGTTAAAGGCTGCCCTGAGCTACGGGGCGGGGATCAACGGGGCTAACAAGCTGATAGGCTTCCCTACTGTCCAATCGGCCTGCGCTACGACACGCAGCTCTGCGGTGACTCGTCCCGGGCCTCAGCCTCACTCGGCGTCGCCTGCTTGAGGGGGAGGGGGACGGAGGAAGTTTCCGAGTCCTCCACTGAGAAAACTCCACCAACTTCCCCTAGAGAAGGCAAGACAACTGTGTCCCAGCTTCCCGGGTTTAGACTCCTTCATCCTGCAGTGGGTGGGAAATTTCCACCTTTACTCCCCCCTCCGCCCCCGTCAGTTACATACATCTCACAAACCTTAAGGCCGTCAAGGGTAGGGTGGGGTAGGGTTGGGTAGGGTGGGACGGGGCGGGGTCAGCATCAGGCAGCGCTGTCTGCCGCTGTGGCCGAGGTGCGCGCGCCACGCTCGCGGCAAAGGGTTGAGGTCCGGAGGAGAGGGGTCGAGTCCTCAAGTTCTGTGTCGCGCTCTCCGCGGAAGGAGGAGGTGGGAGGAGAAAGGGCGAGAGGGGGAAGGGGGAGGAAAGGAGAAGGAGATGTGTCGGGCAGCGCGGAGGGAATTTTTTTTTCTGTGTACCGGAGTTTGAATTCATGACCTGGCGCTTGCCAGGCAGGCGCTTATACCGCTGAGCTAAATCCCTGGCCGAAGGAGGGAAGTTGTTATAGGTGGGCGGGTAAGAGCCTAAAAGAGAAACAAAGGGGCAGCTAAGGCACAGCGAGAGCGCTGAGCCTTTAGCTGTCGATAATGGAAGCGGGAGGAGTGTGAATCTAGAGATGAAGGGAGAGCTTATAAACTAGGCAATGCATGTCAGTGTGCAAAGGGGGGCGCTAGGATCCGGCGTCGAGAAGAGTGTGCTTTAGGACTGGCAGAACGCGCGTTTGCCTAAAGGTGTTGAGGCGGTGGCAGAGGTGTTCAGCCTACATGATGCGCTGCAGGGAGAGGAAACGCGAATACGAGGCAGAGGCAGTGTTTTTCCCGGCGTTCTCGGCACCCCCGCGTGTGTGGGCACAATGGTAAAGGCCGCGACGACGCGGATCTCTGATTGGCTAATGCGGGGAGGGGCGGGGTGTTGGGAGACACGCCCTCTTCAGGTCCGTTGGTCTTTCCCGCCATGTCGTTCATCGGGAGCGCGGACTACCTGGGTCCGCGGAGTCGCCGGCTGGGTACCCGGGCCTCTCTCTCTCGGCCGTTGAATTCGGTCTTCACTCAGGGAGAGAGTTGGGGTGAGGGTGAAGTCGACGAAGAGAGAGGCGGTGATCAAGTGGCCCGCGACTTGCGGGCGGAGTTCTCGGCCCGTGCGTCGTCCGAGCCCAGAAGCGGCCGGCTGCTCCCGCCCGGCGGGGATGGCTCGCCTGTCCTGCCGGACAAACGCAACGGCATCTTCCCTGCGGCTGAGGGCAGCCGGACCCAGGCTCGGCGGTGGTCTATCCAGATTTTTTCTATTCTCTGTTCCCTGCTGTTCGCCGTCTTCCTCGCTTTCCTGCTGGCCATCGCGTACCTGGTCGTAAAAGGTACTGAGCACAAGCTTAGAAAGTATCTGAGGTAGACTTGAGCCTGGAAGCGGCTGTGACCTCCTTCCGCATCTTTTCCTGCCGTACATGGGCAACCGCTTTCCAGTCAGCCCTGATGTATACCTTTGTTTGCTCTCCCTTCTTTGTTTTGTGTTCATAGATGGAGCTTGCTGGTGCCTGATGAGGAGACCCTTTTTAAGAACTTGTGTTGATTAAATGGATACCAAAGTCTGAAATATTTAGCTTGATTATTTAAGCAAAACGTAAAATACCCACCATTAGAGGGATCTGGTGAGAAGCGCGGTCATTTAAAATAGATTATGCATGTTTTTGTGTGTGTAAATAGGTATGCAAAGATAGATAGGCTTTGCTCCACAAGTAGTTAAAAAGTGTGCTGCCCCCTTATGCATCGGTATATTAAGAATTCTTAAAGAACAGGGGTTCCCGTCCCCCAGTCCAGATTTCTACTTTTAAGGATAGCTTCTTAATTTATTTGCATCTAGGTATAACTTGCAGTTTTATTGCAGAAAATAAAGTTTTCTTCTACTAATTTCATCTTCCTGTCTCTGAAGTTGAAATATTGGCCAAATTGGAAGAAAAATAGGTGTGTGGTGAAGGTTTTTGTAAGGCTTGCATGGATGTATCATAAGACTGGATATTTATTACAGTGGAAACATTCTCACCTTGGCTCACCTTGGCCAAATTATTGAAAAAGAAGAAGCTGCAAGCGAGGGGAAAAACCTTACTGTATAAAAAGCACTCAATACTTGGTCACTTACTTATTGGTGTTGTTTTACTAATTAAAATTAAATCTAATTAATTCATTTTTAAATTTTTGCCAGCCTCTAGAGGGCTGCAGATGGCCTCTAGTTGCATACCATACTTGATTGTCATACAGAAGACCGCTTGACAATTAACGTGAATTTTATCTCTTCAAAGCATAGTATTCCATGTAAACTGTAAATCTTAAATGTTTGCCATTACTAGTTCTCTACTACTCCTGACCCCCTTTTTACTTCCTCTGTAACTTGATAGTTTTGTGGAGAACTTACTATTCTTTGCCAAGAGATCACTTTTGTATCATAAAGTCACATAACCAGCTAAATGGAAGCTCATTGCAAAGACTGATATTTTGGAGAGTGGAGAAAGGAACTGAACTCAAAATCCAGTATGTTCTTAAATTTGTGTTATGTAAAATGCCTTCAAAACAAAGAACTTACTAGCTTGTGGAAGGTCATGTAGCTAATAAATCAAATTAGAATTTGACCCCAGTCCAGCTCCAGAGCACTTTATACAGTTCCATAATGTCTTCCAAGCCTTGGACTTACTCTTCAAATTATAAAATGATCTTACCTTTCTGCCTAAACCTTTCTTTGTGTTTACAGATTTGCATGCTGAGAATTTGAAAACTGAAGATGTAGATACTGGGCTGTTAGGTATGAAATTGTCACTTGATTTAATTTTGATCTAACTTTTGTTTTTCCAAATTGTATTTAAACTGTACAGACTTTGGAATAAAATACTGTATTCCCATTTGCAGTTGATTTAGTCATGTTTCTCATTTGCATGTGTATGGTTAGATTTGGTATATACACATCTGTGGTGTGTAAATGTACATATTATGCATTTGCTATAACTTCATAAACATTTTTAATATAACTGTATATGATTCAGGTTCTGCACATATGTGGGATTTTCTAGTTACCTGCTGAAAGAGACTCTCCAGACTTCTTTGCAGGAATTGAAAAACAGAAAAACTTTACAAACTTAGCTCATGTTTGTGGTGTATGCAAGCCTCACAAGAAATTTAAGTTCGAATAGTTTCATAAGCAATTTCTTTAAAAAAAAAAATCAGGAAATCATTGCCCATACTTGAGAAGGTTAATGACTAAAGAGTCAAATTTGAGTTTCTGCACCATCTGCAAAATGCTATAGTTTCCAAGTTTATAGTGAAAAAGAACTTATTAATGCTTAATTTTTTTATTCTCAGAATGATCTTGGAGGATTTAGAATTTTGCCTGTGTATTTTACTCCTGTTAGCTGTAAATCATTTGATTTGATGATGAAATTATTTGATTACTCTGGATAGGCATGACATCCCCCAGTCCCAAATCTTTGCTAAACTTGTCTACCTCTCTAAAGCTAATGCCATCACAGTGACCCTAAATATAGTCTGCCTCCTTTTGTAGAAGGGGAAAGGGCTATCTTCAAATAATGAGGTTAGTTTGCTAGATTCTCTGTGGAAATTTTTCTGTGTTGTGTTCTCAACTTCTTGCATGTGAAAACACATACTTCTTACTCAATTTATCAATTTTGTTATACTGTTTCATTTCTAGAAAACAGGCAGGACTTATCATACCATTTGTTTATCTACCCACTCAGTACAATGGAAAGAAAATCTTAAGAACTAGGCATGAATTCTAGCCTGTTGCTATTTAAAAAGTAAGCTTGGTTTCTTTCATATTTATAAATTAAATGGGTGGCAGTTCTTTTTTTTTTTTAGACTTTATTTTGTAGTGCTGGGATTGAACCCAGCTCCTGCCCTCTAAGCAAGTACTCTTATTGAACTACTTTCCCAACCTTTTTCATTTTGTTTTGAGACAGAATATCACTAAATCACTCAGATTGGCCTCAAGCTAGGGGTGTTGTTCAGCTTCCAGAGTACAGTAGCTGGGATTGCAAACGTGTGTAATTATGCTCAGCAGTAGCAACTGCTATCTGAAGAAATGGCTTGCTTAATATGAACAAGTATGATGGAACTTTTACTACTTCCTTACCTCCTTTTCCAATTTAGTTAAACAATTTACATTGATTTTAGGTATGTGTTGATAGATATTTAATACTGTGAGAGCAAATGGGAAGATCAATTTCTAAGTCTGATTCTGACATGAATTTATCATCAATATTCAAGAATGAGCAAAACTGCTGTGTTTTTATGCCACAAAAACTGAACAGCAGCTATGCCAAGATATACTTATTTGGAGATGGTGATCATACAGAGAATAAATACAACCAACATCACTTAGGCTAATTCAATCATAATCTTGGGGATTAATTTTAAAGGAAGCATTGTTATATACAGAGTACATGTATCTATAATATCCTGTGGATATCAAATAGTCTTCTCTACCACCATAATATTCTTAAAAACCTGTTTCAGAGTTACAGTGCTGAGATGATTAAACTCAGGTAAGGTTGAAGTCATTGTGCTAACACTTGCTCTTGTATTGTGCTAAACTGAAATTCTCTCCTGTTTGGGAGAAAAATACGAGTTAGCATCTTTATAGAATTTTTTTTTCCAGTTGTTAGTCTCTGATTACAATTCTTAAGAGTGAATAGTTGAAAAGACAGGCTGGTTCTCTCAAATTTTGACACTCCTGAGTTGATTGCTGCTTATTTCACTCCTGAAGAAACGCTTGTGAAATTATATCCTACTCTTTCCATAGTTGATAGAAAACTTTTCACATGAAGAAACAGCCCAAGTTTTAAATAAAAAATCTATTGTTGAAGTTACTTATTGGGTTAAAAAAAAAGCAGTATACTCTTATATGGCAGTGATTTCACTGTATTATATTTCACTTGTTTGCTAGAAACCTCAGAGCTAAAGTATTTTCTATGTATTTTTTGATATTGCCTTAATGCTGTTATTTTAACATTTCAGCGACTCATTTTGTAAACTTCCTCAGTTCTTTGGAAATAAGTTGATATTTAGAAAAAAATAAGTTCTCTACCATAATAATGATCTTTTTACACCGATAAAAATTTTTATATATTGCAAATTTTTGCTCTGAAATTTAATCTGAGTCCAAAAGTACCTCTAGATTTTTAATTTTGTTTAGTGTGAGGCTTAAGAACAAATGATGGTAATATAGTAGTGAGGAGGCAGTTTGAGATACACTTTAAGACCTTGAACTCATTTTTTAAAAAATGAAGAGTGATGAAATCCTTAAGGGGTGGCTATTAACAGATTGTTATGGCTTGTGTTTAGATGTCCCCTCCACAAGGCCTCATGCAGTCATGGATTGGACTTTTTCAAAGGTGACTGAATCTAGATTGGGTCACCCTGGGATTAAGGTTGCATGATTACTAAATTAATGTACTGATTGGTTTGGTATAGTTACAGGTAGGTTTAAGGGTGTCCCACTGTGGGTATGAGTGCTATCTTCTCTAAGGGAAGTTAATATGGATACTACATAAAGGGACAAAAAATATCTGTCCCTTATTGCTTGATGCTAGCTGCTGGCTGCTTGGATGGTTTTGTTGTCTTCCTTCTGACACAAACTGTTTAGCCTTTGTGATGCCCCTCTGCCTCACTACCCTGCTTTGGAGCCAGCTGCCTGTGAACTGAAACCTCTACAAACTGTGAGCTAAATAAACCTTTCCTCATTTAACTGTGGTTTTCAGATATTTTGTCTCAGCAGTGAGAAAAGTAACTTGAATCACAGATTTAAAAACAAAAACAATATAAGCCCAAAAGGTCTGTTAATAAACCTGACTTCAAAGAAATTGATACATAGCTCTGGTAGTGTTTATCTAACAGAATTCTGCCTGGGGAGCTCTAGATAGTTTTCTTAAAAAAAAAAAAAATAATGAGGTTCATGATGATGTGGCATCAGAGCATTTGGAATTTAATTGATTTTTGTGGGCTAACAGGATGAGGCTGCAATTATGTACATCTTTACTGATGAAGTTGCTTACCCAGGGGTATATGCTTGATATTATGAGCTAGTTTTGGAGCTCATCTTCTATAATCTTCCCTGGGTAACAATTAAGTAAAACTAAAGTTTTTAGGGTTTGGGCCTTTCTTTATGTAATTGTCATGCCAACAGTCCCTTAAGGTTAGTCTATTTTTTAAGGAGAATAATTTTTAAAACCTCTTAAATTTGGTTAATATTGCATTTCAGTCATTCCTCTTGAAGGCTTATTCTTAGGTCAGATTGTACTGATTATGTACAATGCTAAATTGTTTAATTTTTCCACATTGGTCTTTGTTACATTTTTTCCATTTTACCATATTTCACAAAATTAGTGCCATTTCCAACATTGGCTAGTACAACAAAGTGACTTTTTATTTTAGTTGTTCTTTTAATGATTAAGCCATATGTACAATTTTACACAAATCGTGCTATGTCATTTGTAAATTTTTACAAAGTAGTTGTTACCCCTCCCCAACTGTAGAGTGTACTGTATCATTTTTCTTAATAGATTGTGGAATCAAATTAAAAGATAAATATACTGGTTAAAAAGTCCAAGTCAGGGCCATGTATGGTGGCACATGCCTGTAATCCCAGCACTCAGGAGTATAATTCCCCAATTATTAATATTGGGGCTGATTTGTGATAGCTTATGTCACATGCTGAAAGACTCATGACATGAGGAGAGGGCTGATGACCACACTGTTTATTAAAGGAATAATCTGTCTTAAATGCTTAAAGAGAACAAAGGTATTCTTAGGGAAGTTCAAAAGATAGTTTGAGAAAAGTACATGGGCTGAGTACAAAGGCAAAAGTACAAAGGCAAGAACTGGGCTGATAGGCTTGCGTTGGTGGGAGTTGGGAATAGCACAGGAGATGTGCCTACATTCTGCAGCTGCAAGGCTGTGGCCTCCAAGTCATGCCATACTCCATCTGCAGAGTCCTTACCTGACCCTTTAGGACAGGCCACATCTACAGCTTAGATGCAAAGTGCTTTATATACTTGTTTTCAGTGCTGACTCTCACAAGGAGGCTGAGGCTGGCAGCCAGCCTGGGCTACATAGATACCCTATCTCAAAAAAAAAAAAAAAATCAGGGCAGGTAGGACTTACCTGTAATCTCATCATTCTGAGATTGAGGCAGGAGACCTGCAAGTTAGAGCCTAGCCTGGGCAACTTGGTGAAAAATTTAGGGATATAGCTTAGTGTCAAGGCTCTGGATTCATTTCAGCACCACAGAACAAATAAAAGTCAAATTCAGGGTTTTGATTATTACTCACTGTAAGAAGAAGCCAAGAGAGTTTTTCTGAACCTTCCAAGAATGGATCACCTCTAACATGTGCTTTCTCTTGGTAATTACTACTGTGTTTCTAATGTTCTAGATCAAATAGTCATTGATAGAGTCTCATTGCTCTGAAGAATAGCTGATAAACTCTTCAGATGATTTAGCATCATCTTTGGGATGTATGTTTTGTGTATACATGTGTGTGATGCTGGGGATTGAATCCAGGGCTTTCTGCATGCAAGGCAAGAACCCTACCACTGAGCCACATCTCCAGTCCCTACCATCATCTTTGAACTCAGTGTCAGTCATTTCTCTGTAAATGTACAGCATCTTGGAAGCATAGTCATGGATGGTGTAAATGAGTAGTTCAAAAACAAGGATGGCCCTTGATACTGAGAGATGCTATGAATCTGGTCCTTCCCAAAGAAAGGATGTTAAGAAATGGCAGGCACTAAAGACATCCAGTTCAGAAGCTTATTTTTTTAGTTTCATTTTGCAAAAAAGTTTGGCCATGTTGTCCATTCTGATTTTGAACTTGGGAGCTCAAGGAGTCCTGCTTCATCCTCCTGAGTAGCTGGAAGTATAGGCATACATTGCCCTGCCTAGCACAGAAGCAGTTTCCATTCCATAGTCTCAACATGATTTCTATTAGCACTGACTATGATAGTTTGTATAAAAATTCCTAGCCCCAAATATTAATATAGTCTTAAAAGATTTTTATGCTTAAGTACAAGAAAGTTACTTGCACACTTTTAAAAAGTGAATACTGAAATAATAATGTACAATTGACGGGTTCCATTATATAATATTAAGTGGAAAAGCAAAGTGCAGAACAATTTTTCTGGCAAGAATCCCAGTTGTGGAAAATATACTGAGAAAATATATTTTATCACTAGCTCCACATGTCCTACATTACATAGATCTCTGTTTTTGGAAAGATGCACAACAAACTCTTAGCTGATTGTTATTAGGAATGGTGTAACATTCTAAACTGAATGACTAACTTCATTTTTATATGCTTTTGGAAACATAACCTTAATAAAGTCTTAGTTTATAAATAATCAGTTACAAGATTTTGATCTTAAGAATTCTAGAGATCATGCCTTGTAACAAATTTCTGTTGGCTGTTAACCTCTGGTTTTTCTGCTTACTCATAAAGGAGTTGAGTAATTTCCAGAAATACAAGCAGTACTAGACCACAATGTTACAATGCACTCTTTAGGCCTATTATTGTGACATGACTATCAGTGATGCAATTTTTGGTTAGTTCAAATATATAAAATAATTAAAAGGTCCAATGTGAGGCATTATTAAGAATGTACAATTGTAATAGTTATTTCTGAAAAATTCAAGAATACAGTACTCTTGGTTTTTCAAAACTGGGCAGGTGGTGCCCTTTTAAAATACCTAAATGCAAAGACTTGGAAAGCTTTGATAGGCTTATATTTCCTTATTTTTAAATGTTATTTTGTCTTTGCTTGCTTTTTTTTAAAGATACTTTGAAAGTTTATCATTTAGTTCCCAAACACAAATACTCCATTTTTTGTGGGTTTATTGCCATCTTTGTTCTAGTGACTTCACATAGTATGTTAGAGTAATCTTGTTGCTTATTCTTTCTCAAGAGGTAAGCATCTAAATAGCAGGTAACAACTATTTGGCAACATAGCCACACATAAACCATAAGTATACTAAATCTTATAATTTCTGTTTTGATCTCACTGAGTTGCAAGAAGGTTATATCTCAGCTTTTACTGAGATACTCTTATCTATCCAATCCTAGGTTGGGGTGATTATTGGGGGGATTATTGTGTGAGAATTTTGGGATGGAGGTGTATTGTAGTCTTGTAGAACCTTTGCTAAAGCGAGTAAATGTGGAAACATCTTTCATCATAGTCAGGATGGCCTTTAAATTGTCACACTTGCAGCCACTGTACCATCTTCTATTTGTGTGCCCTAATTAGGGTAGAAGTATCTGTACAGTGGTGCCTGGACCCATCTGCCAAGGAATTAAACACATACTCACGTTGCCTGTGTAGTCTGGCCTCCTCTTGTAGATAATTTTGCCAGGAAGCCTCTGCAACAGCACCCTCTCTCATAAATTCATGGAAGTACAGGCACACAACATGCTTTAAACAAGCAACATCTTTTTTCCCTTTAAATAAGTCCCTCATTTTTTTCTCTGTTCTACACAAACATTTCATCTGTAGCTCAGTCAACTACTTTGCTCTTCTATGCAAATGCCTGTTCAAGACACTTTTTACCTTCTTTTGTTTTTGTAACTATTTTGCAACATAGGAGTCAGAGAGACTCAGGCTGTTTCTCCTTTCTGCTTTGCCACGTTACTCTTCTGGGGCAACCATACAGAGCCAAGTGTCTCTGAAGGGATGGGGCTGGAAAAGGGAGCTATCCGAAGAAAACGCTAGGGTAATCTTAAAAAGTACTTCCCCACACTGTTTGAGTTTGCACTTAAACATTTTATCAGCCTATTACTGAGCTTCCCATGGCTTACCAATAGTACATTGTACATAATTTCATGCATTTTTTGCCAAAATACAAGCTGCTGTGGTATTCTGAACCTTTCTGTCCTCCTTATACTATGGAAAGATAGAACATATACTTCAGTAGTTGTAGCTTAGTAAACTTAAGGAGACAGTTTGAATATAATCTCATAGATTAAACATAACTTCCCTGGCCATCACCTATTCAAGGATTAATGGATTTTTTTTTAAATTTTCTTTTCTGCTTATGTTTTTAGTTAAAATTTGAAAAAAAAACACTGAAAAGGCTTCTGTTCCCCAACCAAACTGATGATTTTTTTTTTTTAAGAGAATAAAACAAAAGAGCGCAGAACAGAGCAGATCAGAACAGGACAACATAGGCAACACTGTACTTTACATTAAGATATCGACATTAACAGTAGCTATCACAATATCTTTCTCTGCTATAGTTGAGCATAGTTTCAAATACAATAATATCAAACATAACAAAATAGTATAAAACCATTCAAAGAGTGAAGGAATTACAGGGCATTCTGAACCAAATAACAGAATGATCAATGGGTACTATAATATCTCTTACAGCAGATCATTGTTAAATTCTAAATCCTTTCAGATATTTTTATTAATTCATAAATGTAATATTTATTCATTTCTCCATATATAGAATATATGCACGTATGTATCTATGATACGTTATTTTTTTCTTTTTTATCTCAAGTGTATCAGTTCAGAACTTACATCTTTTGGTTCAGTGTATTTTGGGGTTCTTTTCATAACAAATCGCTTCTTTTTATAGCTGTATAGTATGTGGATATACTTAATTAACATAGTAAGATAGCACCTTCTCATCTGCAGTTGCAAATTGGACATTGTTTTAAATCTATAAACTACCCTACTTGAGACATGAGTCATTGCTCTGTCCAGCACATCCACATTGTATATGCTATTGTATATGCTAAGTAGTACTTTTAGCTACCAGGTCAGCTAGTAAGTTATTACTGACACAAGACCACATTCACATAACTTGTTACAGTAATTGTAACTGTTCTACTTTATTAACATTACTCTTCATGTGCCTAATTTATAAATTAAACTTATATGTATAAGAGATGCAGGACTTATAGCAGTACATATGTATGTACTGTCTGCAGTTTCAGGTATTCACTGGGAGTCTTGGAACTTACAGCCTGAAGATAAGGGGTGCTGCTGTGCCTTCATTGCTGATCGTTTAGATTGTTTGCAGTCTTTATAAGTAATGGTATGGTATAGAGAATAATACTATACATACATTTTATATGTGTGGAAAGGATATGTGAATGGGTCATTTCAACAAATAACTGCCAGATTGCTCTCCATGGAGGTTTACCGGTTCACTCCCTCAATAGCAATGCATAATTCGTTTATTCACAGACTCAGTATTAGAGAATGTTATCAGACTGTTGAATTTTTATCAGTTGATAGTGGTAAAAATGATACCTTATATTAATTTGTGCTGTAAATTGCAAAAATGTTTTTTATTTAATTTTGCTGTGTAAATTTAGTTCTGTGTGTGTGTGTACATGTACACCTGTTGGATTTGTAGATCTTAACATAGGTCATGAGTTTTGTATTATGGTTAAAAAGATCCTTCTCTGGGGAAGGCTAATGACTTCCAGCCAGTGATTCTTTCCATCTTTTTGGGGGGAGGGGAGGGGTTCGTTACATCTTTATATTTAGATTATAAGTGTTTTTGAATTAGCAACCTGTGTATTTAGGTTATTGGTTTGTTCTACAATTTAGAATGATAGAGTGTGGGTATATGAATGAAATTTTTTTTTCCTGTTCTATGTGTTGTCCTTACTGAATGAGAAAATTTGTGTGTGTGTGTACTGGAGATTGAACCTAAGGCATTCGTGTAGCACTATATCCCCAATCCTATCCCTTTTTATTTTGAGATAGGTTCTTGCTAGTCATTAATTTGCCCTACCCTGGTCTCAAGTTGGCTTTAGTCTCCCAAAGTCCTGGAATTGCAGATGTCATAATTGACTGGGTTTTTTTTTTTCTAATTCTTACTTTAAAAAAGTTTTTTTTTAAATTTTTGTCTTTTTGAGACATGGTCTTACTATGCAGTTCAGGCTGGCCTTGAGCTCACTTTGTAGCCCAGGCTGGTTTTGAACTTGCAAGGATCCTCCTGCCTCAGCCTCCTGAGTGCTGGGGTCACAGGTGCGAGTCACCATGCCTGGCTTAATTGACTCTATTTGGCCTGTCTTTTAAACTCTATTCTGCTTTTGGAGGCAGGGTATATGGGGATCAACTCATTTATCAGTACTGTATCAACTGTTTCAAAAGATTGAGGTCCTACAGTATACTTCAGTATCAAGTAGGATTAATCTCCCTTTGACTGCAACTGTTTATCATGTGAACTTTAGGGTTAGTTTTTTTTCTGTCCAAGAAAAAAATGTTCATGTTCTCAGTCTGAATTGTGATGTAACCTCCTGAGAAAAATAACATCTTGTTTATTCAAAAATAGTTACCACAATCTACAGTTACTTATTTTTCACATTTATTTTCTCTTAACCCAGAATTACACCATAAAGACATTGATGGTTTCTATTTTGTTTACTACCCTTTGCCTGTCATGTAACATAATAACAAACACATGGAAGTCACTCAGTGTGTTTTGTTTAGTAAATGAATAAATGAAGTTTGGAAACTTGCAAAAGGAAAACCACTGTATTCCTTCTAAAGATAGGAGGCCGTTGATCATGTTGTTAGATTCTCAAAAAAAAAATTATCTTAGTCACTTTGTTGCTGAAACAGTACTAATACAACTTTTAAAGGAGGATTTATTTTGGCTTACTCTTTAATCCATCATAGGATGACTAGGCAGAAGTCTCATGAGGCTTTTGGGGGGACACTCCAGATGTAAACCATTGCAGATCATTGTCCTTTTAATATCCTTAACTGTACTAGGAGTAATATCTGAAAATCTTCAGATTAATTTATTTTTGTGTCTTTACCTCATTTATGCCTTCTGGTCTTCCACTTCTCAACCCTTCCCTTGAGTTCACTATAATACCAAGCTTTTGACTTGATTTCTGTGGGAGAAACACACAGTTCGAAATGGCCTATGGCTAGGCTCTGGCATCCCAACTCAGTGGTAAATTGGGAATGCAGAACAAGGCTAAAAGAAAGTGCCCTACAGGATATAATTGCATGTATGTTTAAGTATGTAAGATGAATGACCATATTACTGTTTTTGTTAGATCATGGAGCAGAACTATTAACGGTCTCATTGTTTGAATGTATACTTTGTATGTTTTAACTTTGTAACTTGAACAACTATTTCCAAGATGACAGTATATAAGTTGTCAAGTAATGATTTCTTAGTATTTTTTGTTCTTTTTTAATTGGAGTTTTTTATTGTTGCTACCCTTTTTTCTATTTTGTTTTGTTTTTAAATAAAATTTTAAAAAATAAAACAAAAAAATAAAGAACCACAAGATTAGGAGCTAGTTTTGGTGGTGCATACCTGTAGTTATAGGTACTCAGGAGGATACAGAGTTCCAAGGCAGTCTATACACAACTGTCTCAAAATAGAGAAGACTGGATATATAGCTCAGTGAAAAGTACTCGCATGCACAAAACCTTAGAGTCAGTACCACCTACAAAAAAATCAGATTGTTTATGATTTTCATAGGAAAGTGAAGAATAGCTACTCTGCAGTTGATTCATGTGTCCTATGATATAGAATGAAAGGAAATCACTTAGTACTAAGTAGTGAAGGACAACAGGGTATGATTCATGGAATGAAAACTGTCCAAGATACCTTACGAAAAGTTTTAACCATGTTTCCTGTAGTTGCATTTTATAAAACTGAAAATATTCTTAAATTGAATTTGCTCCACATACTATAAATTTAATTAAAACATTTAGTGATGTGATTTCTCATTGTGCTTTAATAGTTTATACCTCTATAAGTACAAAGTCAGTTTGTACTAAGCTTAAATCTCCTACTGTGATATTGTTTACATATAATTCAGAAGGCCAGAAATACACATCATCTTCTGAACATGAAGACACTAGCTTAAATTGTTTTAGTGTTAATACTTTTTCCCTTTCTTTTCTCATTAAGGATTCTGGACTCTGCTTATAATATCCCTAACTGCTGGGTTCTCGTGTTGTAGCTTTTCTTGGACAGTGACTTATTTTGATTCTTTTGAGCCGGGAATGTTTCCTCCTACTCCACTTTCACCTGCCAGGTTCAAGTAAGTATAATATTTCTTACTTACTTATTTACTTTCATTCATTTGTTCATTCTTTCTTTTTCTTACTCATTTCAAGTTGTTTGAAAATACTAAAAGGGAAGCAAGCAGCTGTTCATTTATAACTTGGTTCTTTACTCAGGTAGCAGATGCCTATACCATACTTTTCTAATGAAAATATGTACTTCAACACAATGAGTTGGCTTTGCATCACAGTAGCTGTACTAGGAGAATACAGGAAGCAATCTTTGGGTTCACTCATTTGACATGACAAACAGCAAGGTGTATGCATGTGTTTCAAAATGTGAACAGTTGAGTTTTACCCATGTTATGCACTATTACATTTTTGTGTATTTATAATTTTTTTATTAAATATTGTAGAATTTGTCTTGTAAAATTAGCTCAATGTAGTACAATATTGCATGAAAACTCAGTTTTACAACTTTGGAAGGAGACTGAAAGACGATGGATTACTTGGCTACTGTTGATGACTTGGCTCATGTAAGCCAACGAGGTTAGCAAGATATGACAGGAAGTACAAAATGAAGATCTTGATTGAGATGAGGAAGGAAACAGTAATGTAAATAAATATTTGATTAGTCAAAATGCTGCAAAATGGTCATGTATACTTGAACAATCCAACATTAGAACTAGTTCCGAAAATGTTATTAGATTCTTGCCAGGGACAAAACCTATTGGACAGAAAGCCAATACTGCAATTCAATGTTTGAAATTGTTTGTAATGGATGATATGATACAAGATGTTTAATACACTAATAATGAAATAAAAGTAAAACATTTTGTATGCATCAATAACAATCTCAAAAATAGGTTTACTGTGACACCTCATATGAACTTAAAAGCCTTCATAGCAGGACTTTATCATTTTACTTGTCAAAGTCTAAAGGATTTATGAAGTGACAAATGCGGTATTGAGATTTTTAGAACAGTAATGACACTCCAGAGATTTGGTTTCCTTTAAATTGCTTACATTTTGACAACAAGACCCACCAAAAAAGAAAATAAATTAGACAATTTGGCTGCCATTCACTCATTTTTGAAAGGTTTTGAATTGTCGCCAAATAAGTGACAGCTTATGGACAACTTGCATCATTTTGTGCTTGTTGAAGCTTCTGGCAATATATGCTAAATAAACCAAATATGGTACAAAAATATATGCCCTGGTAAGATTGTCAGGCATCATGGCACATTCCTGTAATCCCAGCACTCGGCTGGCTGAGGCAGGAGGATCATTGCAAGTTCAAGGCCAGTCTGGGTTACAAAGTGAGTTCAAAGCCAGCCTGAACTGCATAGCAAAACCTTGTCTCAAAAAAAAAAAAAAAAAAAAAAATACGCCTTAATAGATGTGAGGACATTTTACTCCTTGAATTTAGAAATTTTATCCTGAAAATCAGCCATGAGATCTTTCTTCATGCAGTAACAAACTATATGACTTTGTGAAAGGCTTGTCACACCTATTCAAAAAGTAACCCAAAAAATCAAAAAATGAAATGAAAAAACACTAAAAATAACCCAGATGTCACATTTGACATTTGATTCACTAGTTACTCATCGATATACATTTGCTGAAGGAACACCAGTTGACCAGCACAGGAACTATTGACAAGAACAAAGCTAAGATTCCTGAAAATACATTGCAAGTTCACAAAGCAGAAATATATAGTGCAATCTTTGGATTTCAGAAAGACACAACATTGGCCTGGTATATGGCAAAGAAAAGCAAAGTGGTATTGATACTGTTAATATTACACCTTGATAATAAGATGGATAATGAAACTGGACATAGTAGTACACACCTCTAATCCCAGCACTTGGAAAGCTGAGGTTGGAGGAGCCTGTGACTTCCAAGATCAGCCTGGACTACATAGTAAGACCCTGTCTTCAAACAAACAAAAAGATTCCTAGTGAATCTTCACAAATGAAGCCAGAAATTATCACATTTTAGAACAAAATGAAAGGGAGAGTAGATAGTGATGAGTTCTGAAGCAACTATGTTACTCAAAACACAAAGTGTTAGCATTGGTTATGTTTTACTAGATCCTAAACTTGTCAGGCATAAATAGTTTCATAATTATCAAAGAAAATGACAAGCACAAATATGGAGAATTTTTGTTAGAGAATTGGGACTGAAATTGATAAATAATCAATTACAACACAAGAAGAACAGTATGTATCTGCCTAGTAAACTGCAAAAACATTCTGGAGCAGACTAGCAAACAAATAGGTGAAAAATCACCAGACTCTCCTAAGAAATCGGAAGACCAGCAAGATGTCAACTGGAAAACAAAAAGTAAGTGCTATCAGTGTAAGTGATACTTGTGAATGGAACATGCTGTTCTCATGTGAGAATACTGTATTAGGTGTCATAATTGAAGTAAAGATTATTTTTGGGATAGAGTTTTTTTGTGTGTGGGGAGGCTACCAGGAATCAAACTCATGACCTTGTGTTTGCTAGACAAGCACTTTTGCTGCTGAGCTATATCCCTAACCCTGTGGTAGAGTTCTGTTTGTATTTTCATTGTAGTTCACATAGGAATTTATTTCTGCTGATATTTTTTTAGATTTCAGTAAGCAAACAGTTGATGTTGAAAATGTGTTTACTCTGCACACTCATATATTAAATGTTTAATATTTTATTGATATTTCCCTATTAAGTATACATTGTTAAAAACTCATAAAATTAAAATTAATAATTCATCAGTAGAAGTACTTCTAAAAATAGAGCTGGTGTTATATACCCACCATAATGTGTCTTTCAAAATATTTCCTGTGATGCCCCTGGGATTAAGGCTCTAATCTCTATTAGAAATAAATGATATGAGATTTTTAATTTATGGGCACTTCTTTTAAATAAAGGTTTTACAATTCAATAGATAACATTTTTAAGTACTAAATTCAGGGAATTATCTTAGAACTGAGAAACTGATGGTTGTCCTATTCAAATGGAATTTGAAACAAAGAGGATCCATACAGGCAAAATTAATATTAACGGTTTGAATGTTTTACAAGATTCATGTAACAAATGGTTGACTTACAACAAATGTATTAGACTTTTTCTTAGGATTTAAATTTTTTATAATTATTTTCAGTAATCTGTGTCACCCAATTTATAGCTCTAGACCAGATTGGCTGTTCTTTATGCTCAAATAGCATTCAGTTTCTTTGATCTATATTTACTGTATTTCAAAGAATTCCAGAAAATTCAGTAGGCAGTGATCTGTCCAGTATCAGGAAGACTCCACTTTTAAATACTAATTTTCAATGAAATCAAAGATCCCATTTATTTTATAGATGGGAATTGGGAAGAGGTTAGTGAAGACTAGTAAATAAGTTCCTTTGAATACATGGTGTGTTAATATAGTTGTTGCTATTATTACTCCAGCTTCTATCTACCTCTTGGATAGGTTGTAGAGATAACTATGTATTCAAGGGACGATAAGTGTTAAGTTACACTAATAATAACTTACTAATAATCAGTACTACTGGCTTTCATTAGGAAACTTCCATATATTTTTTTGCCTTTTATAAATCTCTAAAAAATTTAGCCTTACTTCTGATGAAATGTGAGTATGTCTCTATGTGTGTTTATATGTATTTTAAATGTCTTAGTCACTGTATGTATAAAGCAAATTGTATACTTGCAAATACATTTTGTGAGTGCATGAGATAGATAAATTAATACTCTCAATTTTTTTTTATTTTTAATTTTTTTATCATTTTGAGACAGAGTGTCACTATGCAGTTCAGACTGCCTGTGAGCTCACTTTGTAGCCCAGGCTGGCCTTGAACTTGCAACAATCCTCCTGCCTCAATCTCCCAAGTGCTAGCATTACAGGTGTGTGCCACCACGCCTGGCTTAATATTCTCAATTTTTAATTAGACTACAAAAATTATATCTTAACAGTATAATACTGTCCCATAGTTTACATGCCCCATAGTTCACATAGTACCATTCAGTTGGAAAGTTTATTTTGCTCAGAGATACACAGTTCAATTCTGCCGCCTGTTGATATCAGTTACTTTAATAAGGTATATGAGTCATGTAGTAGACTCATAGGTACAAAAAATTTATTCTCTGTTTTTTCTTTTACTTGCATCTCACTTCTCTGAATTACAGTCTGATATTCCCAGGATCTAGGAGGTATTGCTAGTTGGATTTTAGAAAGCGTTTTACACGTATCAGTGATAAAAAATCTCTAATCCTGCCAGGTGTTGTTTGGGCATACCTGTAATCCCAGCACTCCCAGCACCCAGGAGGCTAAGGCAGGAGGATCATCAAGATTCCAAGGCCAACCCAGACTCAAAGTGAGTTCAAGGAACTGCATAGCAAAACCCTGTCTCAAAAGATGAAAAGACACAAACAAAAAACCTCTCGTTTTTTAAGACTCTGTTTTTATTCACTTGCCAAGCCTAGAAACCCTTATGTACATGCTTATGTAACTTTGCCAAGTCTAGTCCTTCTTGTGTTTTCAAGTGATATCAAAAGAGGAAGACTTCCTCTTTGAGTCACCAGTGTTTTTGGACCACTAAGGGTTAGGCCTGTGTTTTTAACTTCTCCAAACTTTCACTCTTCTAATTTGCCCTATATATTGTTATTTAAAACAGAACAAAGCCAGTTACAGCTGTGTCTCATCTAAAACTCTTCAGTGGCTTTTCTCTTGCCTTTAATATAAAGTTCAGCTCTTAAGTCTAGCATATTAGTCCTTCCCCAAATGACCCTGTCTTACTCTTCCAAATTCATCTTCACTTACTTCCCCAATGCAGTATACTTTGCAGTACTGTATGTTTTACTGTAGCCATGTGCCACATTATCTTGGCAGCCCTCAAGTAAACTGTGATTCTGAGATATGAACTTTATATTTGGTGCATTTTTCTTCCTGGAATATCATTTTACCCTCTCAGTTTCTCTTCTACCACCACCACAATTCATAAGCCTCATAAATAGTGGAATATTGGAGAGCTTTACAGAAAAGTCTTTTGGCGTTCTCATAAAGATCTACTATATTAACAAATTGCATTTAATTTTTAAAAATATAGCATTTTTTATTTATAGTAGTAAAGGGCATCTTTTTTCAGTATTTAACAGTCTTAACGTAAGATAATGTCAGGTCACAGTTTTAGATTATGTACTCGTTAATACAGCCCTATGTATATAAAATACATAATCCAGCCCTGTGTGCTGGCACATGCCTATAATCCCAGCACTCTGGAGGCTGAGACAGAAGAATTACAAATTCAAACTCAGCATGGGCAATTTAAGGACTTAGTAAAAGCCTGTCTGAATAAAGAATTAGGGCTGGAATAAATCTGCAGTACTGCAAAATATATACTTTTACATATAACATTATATATAAATAATGTTACTGTTATATATAACATTACATATATATTATATATAACATATATATACTGTTATATATAACTATATACATAACACTATATATACTGTTATATATAACATATATACTGTTATGTATAACATTATATAATTAACAATGTTAATATATAAAAATGAATACTAAATATAAAAATATACAAAATATATATCTACAAGTGAAATATATCTACAAATGATAATGTACACAGTTACTGGAAGAAAGTTGAGTTTGATTCTGGAAACACTAGCGAGTAGTGTTTAGAAAATAGGCAATTCAAAAATAGTAGAATAAGTAAACTATATTCTCTGTGTCACCAGTAGAGTGAGTCCTTGTACAGAGAAATAACCTCTTTTTAAGAAAGTTGAAATCTTCACAATTTTTCTTTCAAATCAAAGTAATACTGTTCATTGATGTGCCACAGTACATCTTTGTAAAAATATACCATTGTATATTTCTTATATAAAATAAATATTGATGTTAATGATCATTTTTCTTGATTATATAAAAGTAATTCTTGTCCTTTGTTGAAAATTCAAAAGAGCAAGCGGGGCATAGTGGCACACCTACAATCCCAGCACTCAAGAGGTAGAGGTGATCTGATCATTGTGAGGTTGAGGGCTACAAACCAGTAGTGAGTTCAAGGCCAGCCTGAAATACATAGTGAGACCCTGTCTCAACAAACAAAACAAAATAAAACAAAAATGAAGAGAAATATGAAAATAACCGATAATCAGGGAAAATGGCTATCTTCTTTCTGGTATATGCTAATTTTAAAATAAAAATTGTAATCACTGTTCATACCATTTCGTTAGATGATTAAATGTTGATTGGTTAAAATAGTAATGTTTTGCTATTCCATGCAAACTAAAATACATAGATTTGCTTTAAAACAGATACAACTATTTGTAGGGAAAAATATCAAGAAGACTATCACTGCCAATGTTTTCCTGAAATGTATGAACTCCTCAAGAGAAGAGAAATGTAATATTTATTGATATTTAGTAAATATTTGGTGAAATATTTAATGAAACCAACAATTTGGATCACTAATCTCAGAGATTGAGATGAGAAATACAATACTTTTCTTATGTTTATATTTTTATTTTCCATTCTGTATTTGATACCTCTTAGAAACTTTCACTTTCCATAAGCATGTGCTCTTTATAAAGGAAAATATGTTCTCAAACAACTTAATGGGCTTCAGCAGGAAAATTTTTTCAAGATGGTTTCACTGAATTAAAATGATAAATGGCAGTGTCAAATACATAAATGTCTTGATAAATCATCATTTTCTTTGTATATTTGGTATAATATACCTCTAAATTATTTGGAGAGCTTTGTCTTAGTTAAAAGAGTATCTGTTTGCAATGTTAAAAATCAAAAGGCAGAGAAATTAAGGTTAAATTCTCCAGAGTGTTTAAATATCATTCTGTCTCATTAAGTTATAGTGTGTTATTCTTTTTTTGTTGTGGTTCCCATATTACCTGCTCAAGATCTCTGGTTTAATGCCTCTTTTAGTTTTTCCTCCTCATTTGTTAGGTTTTGTTTTTGATTTCAAGCAAGCAAATATAACAGTGTATGCATTATTGCACATTGTGATTTTCTGCTGAAATTAGTTTCCAGAAGTTAAATACATCCATGAATTGTCACCCACCCATGCAAAAATGATGAATACAAAGAGAATGCAAACCTTGATGTAATCTTGGGGTTCACTCTAGAATACACTAATTACAGGACCAGACCTGTTAAATCCTCCTGAAGTTAGATACAAGATATATATTGAGCTAGAGATATATTCAGAGATTCTTGTTAAGGATGAAAAGGAGCAGTGGTGGAACAGGCCTGTAAGCCCATTGCTCTAGGAGGCTGAGGTAAGTAGATTAAAAGTTTGAACCCAATTTGGGCAGTTTAGCAATATAGTGAGACCTTATCTTAAAAAGAAAAAGAAGATGGGGAAACCAGGACCCTCCCAAGCCACCCACAGGTATTTTGTTAGTCTAATCCTCCCCCTTTTTTTTAACACATGAAAAAAGTTGCAGGAGTTTAAGCAACTTCCACAAAGTCAAATTGTTTGTAAGTAATAGAGGCGGCAGTTGACTTTGTTGTTGTTTGCCGTACTAACCAACCCACCTCCTGTGAATATAAAATGAATTAATAAGAATTTCACTAATTATTTTATTGATAATTAATTGGTAATTAACAAGCATCCTCAAGTTTGGCTTTGTGGCAGCTTTGCTCCTGTAATGTTGCTAAATCCAATTAAAGAGTGTGTTCTTAACATTTCACTATATTTGTCCTCTTCGTTTTTCTCCCGGCAACCAGCTATGTCTACTTCAGGCTTTCACATTTCACATTACCTGTGTACAAGCCCCATCTAGTGCTGAAATGCTGTAGCTGCATGTTTAAAGTTCTTTCATGTGCTAGAAAATAAGCCATTCAATTACTGAAAGTCCTATCCATGATAGAAATGGTTCTCTGTAGTCCAGCAGTAGTTTTGGTAGAAAAGTGATAAGTGATGACTCTAGGAAAAATCACAGTATAGAAAGCTTAGTTTTATAGTTGAGTGTCAAAATACTTAGTCATAGTACTATGAAAAATTATGAAGTTAATAAATTTATCTTCATATACTCTTGTATAGTCAGAGATCAAGAGCTAGCAGTCTTGAAGCTAAGAATATTGTACTCAGTAGTAGTTATGAGTCTTAATTTTTGCTAACATGAAAAAGATAAATTTTAACAGCTTTCAGTCCTTTAACCTTTATACTATGACATGAATTTTATAGATATAAATCTAAAATACTGAGGATTACAAATTAAGGCATTTTTGTTAAATAAAGTTGATACAATTTTTTTTTCTTTTATGGTACTGGAAATTAAACTCGGCGCTTTGTGCTTTTCTTCGCGGGCTCTGTGTTGCTGAACTGTATCCTCTGTCCATTTAATTCATTTTAAATTCACAGTTAATTTGCATAACAAGATGGCAAGCACTCCTTAGCATCTAGAAATTTCCTTGGTATATTAGCTGAAATTAATAGTGAAGAGAGTAACTAAGGCAAGGAAGTTTATGTCAGTAAGATAAAACTTATGCTGGAGATACTTAAAAAGACTTATTTTCAAGGAGGAAAAAATCTGTATTTGAAGGACGGACTGTTATAGAAATTGAGTGCTGTTAGAAATTGCAAGCTTAAGCTAATCAAAGGTTTGAAGTGTATGATTTCTGGTGAATTCCATGTTTGCATCCAAAGCTTAGATTATTAAACATGTTACTGATAAACAGATTTTTATTTTTTACTCTTTTTGAGAAATGATACAGAAATAGTACGTCTTTCAGTGATACCATTATAGATTGTGGAGAGTGTCTCATTTTTTCATCAATCCTCTATTGACTTCTGTTCTCATCTTAACTTTGAACTGAATGTAAGTCTTTTTGAGGTATAAAATGAATTATTTTGAAAGAATTGTTTAACTTTGAGCATAATTGTATGTACAGTTTAATGACTTTACAGAATGGTTATTGGTTAAAAGAAAAAGACAATTTTAAAAATTGATTTTAATTTTGGTTTCTGCTAACTTTTATAGACTAATACATATGATCTCCTCAATTTACATGTGTTATTTCCCGTGTAAAACATTCTATATGTAATTAGATACTAAGGATAGTTGAATTTTTATGACATTTTTGAGTGAGTTTATTTTTGTTGATTTAACTGTTATAGGGAGCAACAACAAAGAATAGAATGTTATGTGAATTTTCTAGAAAATTTGGGATTTAGGATAGATACAGCTGTGTTGCAATAATATCCTTGTTCTCCTCAGCTGTATTTTTTTATTTGAATTTTCTCTAACTTATCACATTAGAGGTTAAGAAAAGAAAAATGGTAAAAGCATATGCGTATTAGAAAAACATTGTAGGTTCTTGTGCTGAGCAGTAATAGAAGCCTTGGAGGTCAAGACAAGTGAGTAATTTAGTGTTTAAATTAGAAGTTTCTTTTCCAGGCATCCTGAGCAAAATAAATTGACTCTACTGCTCCTTCATATACATTTTAGAGTTCTGCCTCTTGGGTGAATCAGATTCTTTATTGCCATGAACTAGTCAAACATATGTCAGATGGCTAATTGCAATAAAAGAGAAAAACTGCTCACAAAAGCGGTTGATCATGACTTGAAGATAGTTCATGGCCTTGACAGCTGAGTATCATGAAGCAGTCATTTGCAGTCCTGTTACTAATGACTATATTGTACCATATACTACAGATTTTGAAAATAAGGGGGTAAAATACATGTTTGTCGTTATATTCCATTACCGTTTTGAGCAGAGAAATACATAGATGCATCAGAATCTTTAAATAAATTGTATTAACTATCTTGGTGTTTTGCTTACATAATGTTCACTAGCTAGTGAGTATCTCCACCTATTTGCCATTGTGCTTGCTCAGGCAGTTTACCATGTGTTATTTGTGAGCTACTGAAAAGGCACAGATATCCACACTTAACAGCACTGATAAAAATTACCTGAGAGATAGCACTGACTAATTTTATACTTGGAACACATTCTGTATGGTCAATAATCTATAAATGAAGAGAGACATTCTATTAGAAACGGCTTTGAAGTCAGAGGAAGTGGCTTCCAAATCCATCCTAGTCCACATACTAGCAGAGCTCTGTTGATCAAGTGAGTAATTTAGCATCTTGTATAAGTTTATTGGGTAAAGCAGTAGATGAGTATGATGGCTCAGATCCCTAAGCTTAGCTTCGTTTAAGATCTTTCACGCTGAAAGTCTGACTAGTCGTCTGCAGGTTGCCTTTTCTTAAAATATAATTTATTTTTTAAAATCTTTTTTGTTTTTAAAAATTTTATTGGTACATTTTAGATGTACATCATAATAACATTCATCATAGAAATTTGTGCCTGTACATGATACATTTTGCAGCTTTTTTCCCCATTCCCCTCCCCCTCCTTTCAGCTCCTTTCCTCTCCTTATTTACAAAAGCTTTGCTTTTTTTTCTTATGTTTTTTTTCTTGTCTCTTCTCCCCCCCACCCCCAGCCCATTCCTCCCTTGTTCCTCTTCTCATTTAAACATTTTCCTCCCACTTTCCAATATCTATTATGCTTTTTGGTCCTTATTTACACTTTCAGTTTCTCACATCACAGAAACAATGCAGTATGTAAGCATGTGTATCTGATTTATTTCACTTAAGAGAATGATTGCAAGGTGCATCCATTTAGCTAGAAATGTCTCAAGCTTATTCTTTATGGCAGAGTGGTACTGTCTTGTATAAAAAAACTACATCTTTATTCATTCATCAATTGTTGGGCATTTGACTATTTCCAAGATTCAGCCATTACAAACTATGTTGCTATAAACAAGAGTGTGCATATATTACTGTTCTGTGGTGCTTTTAATTTTGGGGAAAAATATCAAGGAAGGGAATGGCTAGATCGAATGGAGTCTCTAGTTTTAGTTTTTTGAGAAATCTTCACACTAATTTCCACAGTGGTTACACCAGTCTACACTCCTACAAACAGTGGGGGAAAAGTTCCTTTTTTTCTCACAACCCTTTCAGTGTTTGTTATTGGTTGATTTCTTGATGATAGCCATTCTTTCTGGAGTGAGATGGAGTCTTAGCATTGTTTTAATTGCATCTCTAGATTAACCAGTGATGTTGAACTTTTTTTCATATATTTGTTTGCCATTTGTATTTCTTCATCAGATAAGTATCTGTTCATTTCAGATGCCCATTTTTTAAAGTTAGGTCTTTAAATTAAGGGTTTTTTTTTTTTTTTTGGTTTTTTATATATTCTAAATATTAGTCCTTTTCAACAGTTCTGCCTGTTTAGCCAGGCATGGTGGTGCATGCCTGTAACCTCAGCACTCAGAGGCAGAGAAGGATTGTCCTGAATTCAAGGCCAGCCTGAGCTACAAAATGAGTTCAAGGCTAGCCTGAACTCCATAGCAAGACCCTGTCCCAAAAAGACAAAAATGAACAAACACAAAAACACTTTATGTTCCAGCAGATTTAGTGTTTCTCTTTTAATTAGATCTTTGATCTATTTTGATTTTAGTATATGGTGAAAGATAGAGATATAGTTGTAATCTTCAACATGTGGAAAGCTATAGTTTTTCTAGCACCACTTATTAAAGAGGCTATCTTTCTTCCAGTGAAGGTGTTTGGTGCCTTCATCAAAGATAAAGTGGCTGAGTAGGTTTTGATTCTTGGGTCTGTTTGTTTTAATTTTATTTTAAAGAGAATAAAACCTAACAAAATGAAACCGAATAAAGCCAAACAAAACAAAACAATGAGAGCAGTATAGGACTTCAAAACAAGATAATAGGAAATCAATAATGCCTTCCACAATGCCTCATGTTATCTTCAAAATAGCTGTCTATACCATAAGTCATAATAAAATCAAACAAAACACAACAGAATAGAACCTATCAAAACAAAACAAAGTGATACAAGAGTTCAAGATAGTAGGAAATTAACAGTGGCTACCATAATGTCTTGTTAGCTTCAAACTGGCTCCCCATACCGTCAGACATAATAGAATCTTGCAAAACAGAACAAACTAAACAACAGTGAAAATGATATATAACTTCAAAAAAGGTAATAGGAATTAACAATGGCTACCACCTTCCCTTTTTAGAAGGTGGAATCCCCCCTTTCACCTTCACAATACCATTTTGAACATGATGTTCACCCATGTGAGTCCAAAACATTTCACTCATGAGCATGATCTCAAGTTGTGTCTATTTATCTACAAGATCTTTGAGGTTATCCTTCTTTATAGCTGAGTAGCTTTTTATTATATAAAAATATATCTTTCCTATCCATTCCGCAGTTGATGGGTAAGCTACCCTGCTTTTTTCTGATTCTTTGTCACATGGAGCATTATCTTGCCTCCTCTGCTTTTCAGTCTATGAATTTTCTTTTGAGTCACATGTGTCTTGTATACAGCATATTGATGGATCCTGTCTCCTATGCACTCTGCCCATATTTCTTTTCATTGGTGAATTGAGGCCATCTACATTAATGGTTACGATTGACATGCACTAGCTCCCTTACCATACTATTCTGCCATTGGCTCCCTACCTCCCGCCTTATTCACTTGCCTGCCCTACTCGGCGAACCCCTTCTGCTGCTGTTCCTGGAACCATAGTCATGTTTTATCTCTCTGGAATATTCTTCAGCACTCTTTGTAGGGTTGGTTTGGTGGTCATGTATTCCTTCAGTTCTTTAGCATGAAAATATCATTTCTCCATTAATTTTGAAAGATACTTTTGCATGGTACGTCAGTGTGGGTTGGAAGTTGTTTTCATTCAGGTCTCAGGTGTTGAGAAGTCTGCTGTGATTCTGATGGGTTTTCCTTTATAGGTGATCTTTTTCTTTTCTCTAACGGCCTGTAACAGTCTGTTTTTGTGCTGAATTTCTGGGATCTTGATTATTATATGTCTGGGTTTAGATTTATTTTGGTTATCGCTAGTTGGAGTTCTGTAATACCTCATTTATATGTATGTCAGGTCCTTTTCCCATGCTTGGGAAGTTTCTGCTATTATTTGTGTAAAGAAGTCTTTTTTTTTTTAATGTCACTTGTGTTGACCCTGCTTTTTCACTGACACCTATCAGTCTTAAATTATTTTTATGTCACCTTGAAGCCATTGAATTGTTATTTCCTGGTTCTTTGTTATTTTTAAGAAATCTTTCCTTTCGTTATCACTAGCTACAGTCCTGTCTTCAAGGTCTGAAAGTCTATTTTAGTTTTTTTCTAGCAGTTTTCCAGCTTTCAATGGAGTTTTTAATTTCCTGGATATCTCTTTGAATCTGTTTCATGCATTGTAGTTCTTTCTAGTGTTGTTCATTCAAGGTTTCCACCATCTTGCAATGCTCCTCTTTTTTTATCTATGTCTTCTTTAGATATGCTCAGCATTTCTTTCATTATGTTTGTCATTTGTTCTTTTACCTCAGTTGTTATTTGTGATCTGATTACAGCCTCAAGAAGTTGTTTGTTTACTTTGGTTGCTATCCTTTCAGAGACACATTTGAAAGTGTGATTTCCAATTTCTTCTGTTTCTGTGTCTCCTAGACTTTTTCTTTGTGCGCTGGAGGTGTTAGATTGCCTTTTGCTTCTTTGTTTTGACATTTTTCCTTGGTTCCTCTGGATGAGTGGGTTGTGGTGTCCAAAGTGCTTACAAGTGTTTGTTGTCCATCCACAATGTAGGATAATCAGTCAGGCATCTGGTTTTCTCCTTTCCTAGGTTCCCAAGGAGGTGGTGGAGTGCAGGGCTGGGTTTTCCAGATATGAGCAGCTACACTGAGGCACCCCTAATGGCTGCAGGTGTGTGGAAGCTTGGTTAGTTGGTTTTCCCCACCAGCACTACCATTCCCTGATGATGGCTGGGAGGCTTGTAGGCTTGTCTATGTTCAGTTTCTTCTCTTGGTATTTACAATTCTATGATAATGTCCATGTTGCATCCCAGAAATATGCTGGGTATGGACCTGGTCTTGGCCTCTGGGTGTTGGGGAAGAGGCTGGTTGTCTGTCGGAGTTCTGCAGAATCCCAACTGCTGTCTCCTCACTGCTGGTTCAGATGCCTCCACATTACTGGCCTCACTGATTGCTTCACCCTCCAGAGGTTATTTGTGTGCTAGGCTAATGTCCTGGGTCTTGGAGTTCCCGTTGGTCTTACACTCTTCCAGTTGGCCCACCCTCTGGAATGCAATGGATGAGACATAGAGTTTCGTTTTATTTTTTGCCAATACCATGCTGTTTTTAGCTTTGTAGTATAATTTCATGTCAGGGATTGTGATGCCCTCTGCCTTGTCTTTTTCACCTAGGATTGTTTTTGCTATTCCAGATCTCTTCTGTCTGGTTCCAAATGAATTCTAGGAATATTTTCTAGTTTTGTGAGGTATGCTAATGGCATTTTGATTGGGATTGCATTAAATCTGTATAACAGTTTTGGATGTGTGGTTGTTTTAACTATGTTGGTTCTCCCTAACCTAGAGCAAGGGATATCTGTCCATTTTCTAATATCTTCTTCAATCTTCTTTTTCAGAGTACTATAGTTTTCAGTGTAAAGATGTTTTGCTTCCTTAGTTAGATTGATGTCTAAGTATTTCATTGTTTTGGCTGCTATTGTGAAAGGATTGTTTACCTAATTTCTCTCTTAATTTATTGTTTGTGTACAGGAATGCTGTTGATTTTTGAGGGTTGCCTCTGTATTCAGCTATGCTGTTGAATTTGGTTATTAAATCTAGAAGTCTTTGGTGGATTTTTGGGGATCTTATATGTGGGTATCGTATTTTCCACAAATAATGATAATTTAACTTCTTCCTTTCCTATCTTTATTATATTTCTCATTTTATCACTCTGGCTAATGATTCCAGGACTGTATTAAATAAGAGTGGTGAGAGTGAATATCCTTGTCTCATTCATGATTTTAGAGTTAAAAGCTTTCAGTTTTTGTCCATTCAGTGTAATGATTACTGTTTGTTTTTCTTAGGGAAATGGCTTTTATGAGATTGAAATTCTCTGTAGTATTTTTATCATGAATGGGTGTTGGAGTTTGTCAAAAGCTTTTTCTGCATCTGTTGAGATTATCATATGTTTTTTGTCTTTGGCTCTGTTAATATGGCATATTATATTTATTGATTTGCGTATGTTGGACCATCCCTGCATCCCTAGGATGAATCCTACTTTGTCATATATAATCTTGATGATTTGCTGCTTTCTGTTGACCTGTATCTTATTATGTGTCGATGTTCATTAGGGAGATTGCCCTGTAGTTCTTTTTTTTTTTGTTTAGATCCTTCTCTGGGTTGGTATCAGCATAATGCTTGCTTCCAGGAATGAATTTGGGAGTATTGCTTCCCTTTCATGAAAAAGTTGGAGAAGTAGCAACATTAGGTCTCCTCTAAATTTCTTGTGGCATTCAGCAGTGAATCCATCAAGGCCTGAACTTTTTTTTTTTTCCTTCAATTTCATTGACTTATACTGGTTTAGTTAGAATTTTTTTCTTTTGATTCAGTTTTGGTAGTTCATAGTTATCTAGGAATCTGTCCATTTCTTCTGGAATTTCCTTAGTAAAATACAGTTTCTCAAAGTAGATATTGATGATCTTCTGGATTTCTGTAGGATCTGTGGTGATTTCACCCTTTTCATTCCTATTTGTGTAAATTTGAGTCTTTCCTTCCTTTAATAAGGTTGGCTAAGGGTTTTTCAGTTTTATTTAATCTTTTAAGGAATAAACTTTTTAGTTTATTGATTTCTTTGTATTGTTTTCTTAGTTACCATTGCATTAAGTTTTGCTTGAATCTTTATAATGTCCTTCTTTGTATGAACTTTGGCTTGACTTGCTCTTTTTCTAGAAGCTCGAGGTACAACATTAGGTTGTTTATTTGAGCTAGTTCAGTTTTTGTAATATGGGAATATACCACTGTAAATTTCTCTCATAGGACTGTTTTCATTTGTCCCCAAGTTCTGGTATGTGTTACTGGCATCATCATTTAATTGTAAAAACTATCTAATTTCTTGTTTAATTTTACCTGTGATCCACTGGTTATTCAGGAAAGTGTTACTTAATTTCTGTGTGTTTTTGAAATTCTTGTGGATTCTTTTGCCATTGATTGCCTATTTTATTGCCCTATGGTCTGATAATGTGCATGGGATATTTTGAATTCCTTTGCATTTACTTAATGTTCTATGACCTAGTATGTGATGTGTTTTATAAAACATCCCATGTGCAGCTAAAAAGAATGTGTACTCTGATGTTGTGGGGTGGAACACCATAGACATCTACTAAATATAGATAGATAGATAGATAGATAGATATCCATATATCTTATCTATATCTATATATCTATCTCCATACCTACACAAAACATGACAAATGTAGTTTACACGTAACATCTGTATGAGAAAGACAGGAAAAAAATTTCCTTAGTCTCTTGCTTGATTTCTTAATTTAGTTACCAGCAATATAAAATTTTTAAGAAAGCCTAACTGCTACTGTTTAGTAACATAGTGATGCAGTAAAATGCATTTTATATTTGTTCAATTTATATTTTGTGGTTAAACCAACAGGAACTTTGAAGCTTTTATGTAGATTTCTGAAGTATTCTGCTAATATGTATATTCTGCTAATGTAAATGTTTCTAAATACTGAACATTGTTATTTACTCTGAGGCTTTTAAATTCATCAAAATAGCTGAAGTTACAGATTCTGATTTAGTAAGTTCAAGCTGAAGTCTTAAGACTAAATTTTTAGGAAATTCTCAAGTGATGCTGGCAGTTTCTTCCCTGCAGACATTTTTTGAAAAGGAAGGAAGCTTTTACAAGAAATTAGCAAATTTTTCCTGTTAAAGGTCAGCTGGATATTTCTACCTTTGTGGATCTTGTGATTTTGGCCACAGTTATTCAGCTTTGCCATTGTAGCACCAGAGCTGCCATAAACAAGTATGTAAAGGAAAAACGAGTATTCCAATTTCTAATTTAGTTATAGAAACAGGTGTGAGATATGTGGACTTTAGTTTGCCAACACCTTCTTTAGTACACTGCTCTGAAATTAGATGATTGTTTATAATTTCTAATTTTTAGTTAAAAAAAAAAAGATTGGTATACCAGTCAAGGGACAAAAGGGTGCTCATTTTGTTCAGTTTCATTTCTACCTTGTTACTGTTTTAAGGATAAGACACATCAGATTTTTAATATCAAAAAACAAATAATTGCTGTGCTTCACACTTGATCAGTAAACCTACTGATTTTTACTGTTTTTGAGCTTTAATGAATAGAATGATGATAAAGTAGCCTTATGTATAAGAAGAAACAGGAAAGCTTACAACTTTTATAACAAAGTAACATGAAATTTATAAACCCATTATATTTATTTTACCTACTTCTGTTTTTAGATGTGAATATATAGTAAGCTCCTTCATTGTTAATTCTGGGAAGTGTTTTCCAGGGGTGAAAAGAAGAGAAGGTGATATAAATTAGTGGCAAGGAAATAATTTTATTTCAAATTTAAGAATTGGAAAGCCAAAGTAAGTTCACCAAATATTGAACCATTTATGAACTTTTAAGAAAAGTTAACTTCCTATTACCAGACTTTGTATAAAGAAAGAAGTATCAAGTACCTATCAAGAAAGAAGTAAAATTGGATGTTTATAGAGACAGCAAAAGAAAATTCAGGTAGAAGGTAGGACCATAGAATAAAGCTAGCAGCATGTTAAAATAGCAAATCATAAGTTCATTTTAAAATATCCTAAGACTTATGTTGTTCCGTATGAAGAAGCTAAGGATTTCAATCACCTAAACCAAGTTCCATATAACTGGAGTTTACAGCTTCAGAGTTTGAGCTAAAATTACAGCTAATGTGGTGCATTCATCAATCCACCCATATTCCTTTGTCATTTGTTTGTGTGGCCATTCAAAATTTTCACCACATTGAACTGTTGAGTGCATTTGCATTTCCTAGTTCATTAACTCACTGTGAAAGAATTTTCTTCACTTTCTACTTTTTACTTCTACACTCTGTCGATTACAAATTTACCTTGTGTACACATCCATCCGTCTACTAAATTCTTTTATCTCAAGGATGAGGTATCTTTCTGCCTTTGCAAACTTGATCTTATTTCCTATGCTACTGGTCCATCTTATCTCTCTTCAACAATTCCCTCTTTCTTATGACTTAAGTATTTCTTTGCCTCCAGTTCTTGCTAGGATACTTATTAAATATTTAGGTTTCTTCTGTGCTCTTAGGGGAGAAAAAGTCATGACTTGCCCTCTTTCCTTTCATATCAAACTATTTTGGAAGACTAGAGGAGAGATAGTCTTCCCCCTACAAACAACAGTTGCTACTACACATGTCTGCAGTCAACCACCCCTGCACAAATTTTTTTCCCCTTGAATTCCTGTAGACCTCTCAATTATGAAATTTAATCTTCATTTTCTAATCTGATGTTGTGTTGTAACTTCTACCTTACTACTTCCTCCTTTTCTGCCTAGTAAATCCTATTGGGCCCTCTCCTGAGAACTTCTCCTTTGCTTCCAGGAGATTTACTTCAGGGTCCTACAGGTATTTCCAGTTTAGCATATCCAAAATTGACTTAATTGTTTTTACTTCTGTGGCCTCGAGTTTCCTGTTATGGTTCATGAATGAGATTTCATGCAACCAGTAATTCAAGTATGAAACTGCATATTGCCCTCTGTTTCTCCTTTTTCTATAGCTCTAGCCAGTCAGGGACCAACAGTAATAGCTGACATCTGTTCACTTACTGAGTGTGGCATAATGGCTTATACCTGTAATCCTATCACCCCAGGAAGTTGGACAGAAAGAGCAATACAAGTTTGAGACCAGCTGAGGCTACATAGTTCAAGACCATTCTGAACTACAAAGTGAGACCGTGTTTTAAAAAACTTATGTTTCATTAATGCTATCTAACAAACTTTTAACACAGCACACTGTCACTAATTTTGTTACCTTAAGGGTACTACTGATTCTTACTCATTTTTCTACCTCCCATATATATGCTGTAAATCTCAGGGAATTAAAAGGAACTGAGAAAGTTATAAAGGATTTTAGAATAAAATGTAAGAGGTAAATGAATGATACCTAGTTTTTTACTTTTGAGAGACATAACATGTTAAATCAGATTTATTCACTGAAATTCTAACCTATGTTAACATGGATAAACATCACTGGGACATGCACAACTTCATCTCCAGCAGTTTCTAGTAAGTAACTTTTAGAGCTAAGTATACAAAATAATTTATATAGTTTTCTATTTCTAAAACAAATGAATGTTTTTTAATACAGTTATCTCTTAGTATCCAGAGGGAATTGGTTCCAAGACTGTGTTAACGCTCCCTTACATATACCAAAATTTGTAGATCTTAAAGTCTCTTATGTAAAATGGCATATTTTTGCACAAAGCATGTGCACATCCTTCTGTATATTTTCATCTCTACCTTTTTAATACCTTATACAGTGTAATTACTTTGTAAAATAGTTATGTACTGTATTTATGGATTAAGGACAAGAAAATGTCTACACATTGCAGACACAATTTTTTCCC
Source organism: Dolichotis patagonum (assembly GCA_004027295.1). NCBI lineage: Eukaryota > Metazoa > Chordata > Mammalia > Rodentia > Caviidae > Dolichotis > Dolichotis patagonum. The sequence continues at coordinate 108,347 of PVJX010000161.1, read as the reverse complement.
AAGTATTTTGATTCAAGGTTGCTTGAATCTGTAGTTGTGAAACATACAGATATGGAAGTTCTACTATAATTAAAATGTTTTTCTTAGAACTCTTTTTTCTAAATTCTAGGTTTAGATACTTCTGATTTCAAATAAAGAACTATTAATTTCTAATTCTGCTTTGTCTTAAAGCAAAATCAGTTGGCATTGAAGTTCCTATATTATAAGAATTCTGTCATCAAAGCATCTCATGTGATATTACATGTGAGGGGAAAGAAGTATATGAAGAAACATGGCATAGGAGTGAAGATCCCAAGAGAATAGTGTCTAGTACTTATAACTGATAACAGAGGTTCAGTTCAGATCAAGCAAGGTCAATATAAAAATAGTAAACCCAAGAAATTATCTGGGGTTTTTGGCAGTTGCTTATTTGTTAGTTTGTGGTTCAAAAATAAGAGTGTAGTCACTTAAATCGAACTCCATGAATCATTGAATTCATTTGAATCATATTTTAAATGTATTTTATTCCCCAAAAATGAAAATAAGTAAAATGTATTTCATGTTATAGTCACTTTACAAGTTAGAATTAAATACTAAAAGAAATTTATTGCTAGAAATTAATTTCCAGCGTTTAAAATCTGAATATAAGTAAAAGAACTATAGATTTTCTGGAAAATTATAAAGTAGAAGTGATTATGAACAAGTAGAACGAGAGGTATGTCAACAAAAGCACATGTATTTACATGTACACACTTCTGTTCATTTCTTCTACAAATTCCCAAGTTTATTTGTACAGTGGTATTGATTTTTTAGTTTGATGTGGGTTTAGGTTTAGGTTTTGGCTTAAAAGAGAGAGGTAAAGTAGTTAACCAAGAGTATTTTAAAATCGTTTATGTGACTAAGCTTTGTTTTCTATATAGCTAATACTTACTTATGTAACTAAGCTTTGTTTTCTATATAGCTAATACTTACTATATAGCAATACTTTGCTATGTGCCAGATAGCTAATCCTTAATCCTCACAACTCTGTACTCTGTGTTCTGTTTTTATTTCCATCGTGTAAAAGAAAAAATGGAAGATCAGAAAGATCAAACGATTTTTCTGTTTTCTTACTTGCTCAGTGCAAACATTCAAACCCCTATCTAGCTGTAGACCTTGAGTTGAACCACAAATAAGCACCACATAAGCACTTTATCATGTTTCTTTATTATTAGGAAATCTTTGGAAATAGAACAAAATAATAGTACTTTTGTACAATTCATCTCTTAAGATATGGAAGTACATTGTAATGAGTCTTTCCTTGTAAATGTATTTCCAGTATTTCAGTTGTATTGAGCAGTGTTTCCTATTATTTTCATTTTGGTTTCAGAAATATATTGCAGCAACTTTATGTAAGCCTAATAAAATCCATTTTTAGCATCCTAACTTTTGCTTCAGAACCATTTTGTTTTCATCATCGATTCTCAACATTCCTGCTTGTTGTTTTTATGGTCCAATTAACTGTTGGGTCTTAAAGTTTCAAATTAGTAAGTTAAGCAGTTCACTTATTTTCATTATATCACTGGGTTTCTTTAACTCTTTGGGACTAAAATACTTATGCAGTTATATTCCCTACATCACTGTGTCAGTTTAAATGCAGATAATGTTGATTTTGGGGGTCTGTGTCAAGATCCCCAGTCTGCCAAACAAGTACATGGCAAAGGCCCATGTGAATGAGACGAGTGGTATGATCTTTAGGGCTTCAGAAGGACCAAAACCCTCTGCAGAGTTCTTAACTTTGGTGGCTGGGACATACAGTGTCTCTGGGCAGTCCATATTTATTTAGTATTCAAACAAGGAAGGGGTTAGAGAGGAAAACACAGGAAACCTGAGCAGGACCTTGGGAAGGGTTTCAAAGGCCCCTCCAAACAACAGACAATGCTAATTAAGGAGCATTATCCTGGGAGAAAGTCTCCAGGTGGCCTCAGCTGTAACCTGTCTTGCCCCCTGAGGTGTCTCCTGGATCTCAGTTCAGCTATGCCCAGGCCATGCCACAATCCTGCATGTGTACTCAGCTTCAATGGCTTCAACAGTTGATCAGTTTTCTATCTTAATAGGAAAAAACTACACAACTATGTAAGCTTTTTGAAATGTTTTACTTATTTTGTCTCTGCAAAATACAATAATCATAGAAATTCAGGAATAATCATAGAAATTCCCCTTTTTTATCTGGCAACCTATGCCATGCCTTGAAAAACCTAGATCAAACTTACCCTTGCTAGCAATATTGTTTACTTCGCTTACATATTTTGTATCTAGTTAACACAAAAGCATTTTTAGCAAAATGATGTTTTAAAAAACAGTCTATACAAGATGTTTAGATGTATGGAGAGAATGTCAGTTCTGAAAAAAAAATTTCATTGTAAGTTAAATTTCTACATCAGATTCTGCATACAAATAGTCACTGTACCAGTATCTCCAAAAATGGTAGTGCCATTTTCAAAAGATCTTTATGCCCATTTCAGAACCCTTATAGATTTTGAAGTAAAATGGAAAGTCTTCAAAATTAAACATTTCCATTATATTGCTGTAGGCTGTGGGACTTGTTTTGTTTGTTACCCTCATTCAATTGTGTAGTCTAGATTGGAAATTCAGATGGCACAACAGGAAAAATCAAATCAGCTTAGTGGGGCCAGGTATTATTCACTCACTTTTATGGGTTGGCAGTATTAATAATAACTAATGCTATAATTTTACTTACTCTCAATGTGAATTTTTATTTTCTGTGTGCTTTTCCCAGTTAGACTTTATTATATGACAGTTGTAAAAAGAAGTTACAGTCATTTTGCTTTATGGATATAATTGGGTTTACCATTAAGAAATTGTCTCTTCATACATAACATAAATCTTTATGGATGTAGTAGTCTACTCTAGTGTCTGTATCAGTTTGTTTCTAAGTATTACTTTGTTCTTATGTTGTGATTTAAATTTGTCTTTTACACATTTACTGCATAATATATACCTAGTATAATGTCAGTTTCATTCTCAAGAAAGTGCTATGAGGTACTTCTGAGATTTCAGTGAAAATTGACAACTTTACAATGTGTAATATTCTCAGATTATTCTGAGAAACTTCATCCACTTAAGTTTTTAAAGTTGATATATAATTCAGTTTTTGCATTCATTTTGATTCACAGTGCATTTTTACACACACGCCCTCAATTTGGTATGCTCTAGTGAAGAGAGGAATTTGTCATTTGGTGACAACTTCTGATACCAGTTGGATGTACCTTTTTTTCTTTTTAGTATGTCTTACCCTTATTAGGATAAGGAAAAGCGCATTCTTGCAATATGGTTAATGGGAAGACTGTTAAGTTGTTATAAAGGAAAGAAATGCCAGGGAAAATCTGTGCACATAAAGTTCTTCTTAGCTGGTTGGCACCCAGACTAATCATAAATAAGAGATGCGTCTTAGCTGATTGTTAGGAAATCATTAAGAACCACTTCAGTTAAGTAATCTATCAGGTTGAGAACTGAAGTGTTTTCAAAAGATTTACTCTGAACAATTCACATAGAAATGTGCTCAAAGAAAAAGTTTCTTTGTGTAACCCAACAATGATACAAACAGGATAAATGCTTGAAGTACTATGTATTTCTAAGTACTAAGTAAGAACAAAAGAACATGAAAACACAATGCAAGAATATGTTTATAATGTAACAATTCATACCTAGAATTACATTGGGTGATGGAAAAATATGGTGAATGTTTACATTTTTAAAAACATAGCAGTAGAAGACACATTGCCAAGAGCAATGGGCAAAAGAAGCGTTTTAAGGGAGATCAATGGCAGTGTGTCTTACTGCAACACAATTTTTTTTAACTATTCACTATATTCTTTAACCACTCCTTTTTTATCACATATTTATAGGAATTTCTTTAAAATAAAAGCATTACAGTATGTCTTCATCCACCCTATTTGCTGGATCTTGTACTGTGCAATTTCTGTCATCTTCCCAAAATTAAAATGACCATGAAAGGTAAAACTGTTGAACTGATTCTGTACATTGAGGCAACCACAACAGCACAATTAAAGACAAAAAAGAAGACTGCCAGAATTGTTTCAGAAGGTGGCAAGAATAATGAAATAAGTGCTCAAAGCAGGGGGAGTATTTTGATGTTGATTAATGGCAGTGTGTGTTCTGTAATAAATTTTTTGAAATTTAACCATTTTTTTATGGCTGTACAAAGTGACTAGGAAATACATTAAAGTATATGGGTTAATTTTGTGTTTTTCTCTAATCACTGTTAAAGAAAAGTTTTAAAAGAGAACTTAAAATCTGTTATCTACTAATCCTGCAAAACATTCAATTTTTTTTTAACTTGGGTATTAACATATAAAAACTTGGGAAACATTCCAAGGTGTAAAACACTGTCATTGAAACTTGATGTTTCTCTTATGCCAAATTATATGTTTTCTTTTTGATTTGTGTTTTTCCTTTTTCTCTAGGAAACTGACTGGACATTCTTTCCACATGGGCTATAGCATGGCAATTTTAAATGGCATCGTAGCTGCTCTTACTGTGGCATGGTGCCTCATGTAACCCACACTGGAACAGTATTGTTGGCGAAAGTCAACTGTTTACAAGTTGACTGTTGGCAATAACAGAAAATAACTTCATTACTTACTCAGAAAACTAAGAAGAAACCATTATGTGATTCAAAATAATGTCTTAATCATCATGGAGGATTTTGTAAGCATCATTCTAGAGTTTAAATATTGGAAATATCTAAGTGTTAAGTTTCATGGACCTTTTTAAAAATATAAGATGTGATCTCATCTTTTTGTGTCTGTAGATCTTATAATTTATAGAAAATGTTTTAATGGAAATCAGACTTGGAAACAAATGTAAGACAATGTCTTTCCATGTATATGCTACACTTGTACTAAGAAATCTTGATATTATTGTTCGGGGTAGAAATAATCTTACTTAGACATTTTATTAGGAAAATAACTACTACTATGACACTTTATAAAGTCTAGTTTTAATTCAGAATAGTTTTATACCTGTATACTCAATACAAGGTGCATTTATATTTTGTATGGGGCATAGTTCTTTATGTTTTTTAACATATTTTCTTATTGAATTTATATGTTTTTAAAATTATGACATTAGATGATTGTAAATGTTGTTTCTTAACTGGTGCAAATCTGATACCTGCCATTTTTTCCAAGTATTTTGTCTTTTTTTTAAGCAAAAAAGAACATTGACATACATTTAAAATCAAATTGATTTTTTAACAGAAATGGCTAAAGAAGATAAATTATGTCATTAAGATACTGAGAAATTCACAGTTGTTTACTATTTTTCACAATTTTAAATATTTATCTTGATGTACATATGGTTGCTTCAATTTATTTTGTTTTGAATAAATGAAACCTGATGTTTTTAATATGTAAAAATGTTTGAAATGCTTTTTTAGTATCAAAAACTTAGCAAAATAGAAGTGATATTTTGATACTATATATATGTATATATGATAAAACTTACATATACTTAGTTTTATAACTTCTATTTAAATGTTTTTCTGTAGTTGTGATATTAGGGGTTGTGGGGTTTTTTATTCTTGCATAGTAATTAAGTGTTAATTTTTCCCTTTTCTTAGTAAATACCTTAAGGGTTTAGAAAGTTGCCTCAGGTTTAGAAAGATTGATAATCTACACTGGTATTTTCTCTGGTTATATAAAAACTAGGAAACTATTGGATAACCAAACTGCTTATTCAGGCTAAGTGGAAGTCTCTTTCTCTGAATGTTGTTACTAAGTAAACCAAGGTTTTAAAAGTCCACCTTTTTTAATGCTGAAATATTTATTTTTTATGACTAATGCTCAAAGTTACCTGAAATATTTCCACTAACATGGGTGTATGTGTTTAAATAACAATTACATGGTTTAAGTATTCCCACTAGTGTGATTGTTACAGTGAATCTATTCTCACTCTCTGCTGTCCTTTCTTCCTCCCTTTGACTTGAAAAGGCTTTACCATTACAGTTTATTTAGGTAAACTTTAATGGGTAAAAAGTTAATTATAGTAGACCCTAAAATATGTGTGTATTTGTATGTGTATGACTGATGTTTTTTTGAAATTATTTCTTCTAGACTAGCACTCTTTTTGAAAACTGCTCTCTTTTCTCCGTACTTAAGATTTCAAATATAAACCTTTCATAAATATAAGTGATTGACTGAAAATAGTTATCTAACTAAACTAGGCTAAGCTCAGTTTCTCATCTCTTGTAGTCATAGTGATTGCAACAGAAACAGAGACATAAATGAGCCTCTTCCCAGAATTAATGCAATTTGAAATTAGGTATGATTAAGCTAGGAAGGTATAAGCCCAGAAGAATGCTGGCAACTGTGATTAGCCAAGCTCAATAGGAGAGAATGAAGCCAGCATAAGTGTTGGCAAATGGCATTTCTTTGGTTCCTGAAACCCAGTGGCAATCCTGGCAGTCTTGAAATTTGGTTAAGTGAGCCAGTATATTTGTCTTTTGGCTTCTGCTTTGTTCATATTGACTTTTGTCATTTGCAGTAGTAGTTAAGGGGAGCTTACCTAGCAGTCGGAATCCATCTATTATGAAACTTAACTCAGTGACCCCATCTTTGTTTGGCTTGCAAAACATCATAGTTACTTGTGAAGAATATATTGAGTGTAAGGTTGTCTGTGACTAATGGTTAGTCTATGACCTCAAAAGAGCTTTGAAGTACACTAAACTGAGTTATTAATCTTATTTTTCCATCAAGAATTGATTAATCAGACACATGTAAATATTCATGGTTTCTTTGGTGTGAGCAACCATAAGTGAAAATAAGAACCAAAATGTATAAGAGGTATTGGGAAATGGGAAGAAAATATTTTAAGTGAGAAGGGGAATAAGAGGTTGGGTGGAGGAGAAGGGAGAAGAAAAAAATAGAAGGAAAAATGGAAACAGCTTTTGTAAATAAAGGGGAAGAGGGACTGAAGGGAGGGCAGAGGAATGGGGAAAAAAGAAGCAAGATATGCCATGTACAGGTGCAAACTCCTTATGATGAATGTTATCGCTATGTATATCTAAAATATACCAGTAAACTTTTTTAAAAGTTAAATGTCTCAGGACTAAAAAAAAAAAAAACCTGTTTTCCCTAATTCAATTAAGTGTTATCAAGTTAGGAGTCTTTAGTTATATGAGTTTTAAATATAATACTAATATTAGTTAGTAATTTAGTATTTCTGTTTTTGTATTAAATGGAAGAGTAAAACTTCGTATGTAAACAATGTGAGAACACTACACATCAGAATTTGTAGGACCTTGATAGTTAAGACCCTGTCTCAAAAAACAACAAAACAAAGAGTTTGTAAAAACATGGAAAACACTGTAAAGGTAAGTTATGATTTCAAAAACAGATACTAAGATACTAAGGGGACTGAAAACTAATGAGCTTAGAATGCAAATGAAGGTCATACCCTCCCCCAAAATAAAGATTAAAAATAGAAAAGATGTTAAGTATACAAACAAAGAGAACAAGGAGGAAACACTACCCAGTGCAAAAGTGTTTTCTTTGAAAAGATCCAAAAGACTTCTAGTAAGTCATTTAAAAATAGATTTTCTATATGTTTACTCATTCTTTTTATTTTCTCTGTTATATCAGAGTCATATTTTGCAAGCAGCAAAAGCTAAGAAAACAGAATTTACTTGGATGTTAATGACTCTGAACTGGTGTACATAAATCAAGAAAGTGTTAGGGTCAAGGAGGGCGAAGCAAAGCTTTAGCCAAATAGAATGGGTCTGTTGCTTAGTGAGTACAAAATTGGTTATCAACCAAGAGATAGAAGAGTGAAAAAAGTTATTATTTGGAGGAGATAAGGACACTGGGAGCAACTTCCAAAACGTGTCATCAGACAAAAGAAGCAAGGACTTTTTATTGGAGAAACGTAAACATACTGAATTGAGAGATATGCCGTTTGACGTAAGGCAAGCAAGCACTTTCCTGAGCATATGTGGTTTGAGATCATGCTTCATATATCAAACATTAAGAAATGTTGTACAGGAATGCTTCTAGGTCAGAGAATTTAGTATTAAAATGAGCAAATTTTACTCCAAGTCACCCAGAAGGGGCTAGGTGGTCTTGACAGGTTTAACTAGGTTCCTCGTATTTTTCCCCAGTTTCTCTGAAGGAATGTTAGCTGCTTAGCAACTTCTCACAAGCACCGGTGCCTGACCCTGTAAATTCCTACTTGTTAACAAAGAAACTGTTGAGAAATTGGAATAGACTAGTTCGGAGGTTTTAAATGAATCTCATTCTGGTCCTTGCTGGGTAGGCTTAAGTTTCCTTACCGAGAGTGCAATTTTGACCAAGATTAAGCTAGGTACCTACTTCTCTTCTATAAATGAAGGCAGTATCTAAAATTCATTTGGGATGAGCAAGTGGATATTAGGCAACTGAAAATTACTGGTTCTTGCTGATTTCTATTGACTGTAGTTTCCACACATACAATTTTTCATATTAAATACCGAAGTGTTCTCAGATACAGCTATCATAGTGCATGCATTATCAAGGCCAGGGTCTTTTGATTTTGTCCACTCTTCTAGATGTTCTGTGTTCTCTTATGTATGTTCTATAAATTATACTAGTCATTTTAATACTTAAAAGGATAGAAGATGAGAAACTTAGAATACTCAATATGCCAATAGAGCAAGAACATACACATAGAAGTTATGTGATCTTATCAGATCTTAATGATCTGATCATGAGACCTGTCCCCCTATACATCCGTAATACTTTACCTTGGCCATTACTTAACTAATTAGTTTTCTTTCCTGATACTGTAACTAAAATATTTCTGACACACCTTTATTGATTTACTTTTGCTATGGTATGTGGTAGTATAAGAACATTCCCCAGAGTATCTTCAATTTTTCCTCTATATTCCTTTTTGTTGTTTCTTAATCTTAAGACCATGATATGTCTGCTTGTGGGGACAAAAATACTACAGTCTAATCTTTCTTGCTCTCACTATATAGCAGTAACTTAAAAGATTAATAGATCCAACTAACATGACAACTATCTTTTTTCCTGATTATCCATTGCATAAAGAATCTAAAGTTATGTGGCAATTTAAACTTTTAGTTTTTTTGAACCAGTTTTAATTTTGAACTTATGTATCAAAACTTCAAAATGTTAAGAGTCCAGAGTAGGTGGAAAAGAAAGCAAAACATGAGTGGGTCGTTGGAACTACCAGAATAGCCAGTGTCAACATTTTAGTTCTTGAATCCATGTAATATTAACATGAGAGAAATGGCATCAGATAACAGTTGTTTGTGTGGGGCAGGGGGAGTGGATGCACTGCATCCCAAAGACACCAGCTTTAAATGTCTTTCATCTGTCTTCAGAACTTAAGTTTTCAATAATTTTTCCCCATGTATGGAATCAAGGTTCCTGGTAAAAGTCAACAAAATAAGAATTTAAGCACATATCTTACTTTTGGGTAGTAAGTACTTGGCCAGAGCAATGTGGGGATCCATGATAATATATAAATTATTTTAAAAGTCCATAAATAGTGATATTGCTAGAGGTAGGGGGACCAAATCTAAGACCATAACATGTCTCATAGGGAGAAAAATGCTTCAGTCCTATCCCTTCGAATGCAATTAACAAGCTATCAGGTATCCTCTAGGTGAGTGTGAGAGAGATTGGTTTGTTCCATTCAAATTTACTAGTTTGAATGTACATAATACAATATTTCTTCTGTACAAGAAGGAAATAGGAAGTTTTTGTGGATTTTTCCCTTCAACTCACTTGCTGTCACCTCTGAACAGCAAGTTTAACACCCCCCATTGTTGGCTAGTTAGTAACATTACACAGAACCATCTGTAAATCATCCTTGACCTAAACATCAGTTTATTATCCAGATGACCTCATACTGAATGAATAGAGACAATGTGACAGGAGAAGGCAGCATAGGAATGTCATAATATGATTTTCGTAATGTTATCAGTACTGGCACAGGATACTTGTGGATGATGAAGTTCAAAGAAGGCGTCAATGTCTGTGGTTCATGAGGCAGTTTTGCCTTCCAGAAGCAAAATTTAACAGTTTATCTAAACACTAATGTTTGGAGATATTCTTGGTTGTCAGAATGGTGGGGAGAGAGTAGGTTTGCTACTGGCAACTATTTTACAGAGGTCAGGTATGTTGCTAAATATTCCACAATGTACAGGCTTGCTACATGTACTGTTCACTTTCTATGGCTCGGATGGAACTTGAACTTCAACACATGGTGGAGGAAAGCTGCTCAGCTCATGGCATCCAGGAAGCACAGAGCAGGGAAAAACCCTTAACAGTGACTAGGCCTTGCTATAGTTCCCTTTACCCACTTCCTGCAATTAGACTTCACCATCTAAGAGTCTATTCAGCCATGAACTAATTGGTGGAATTAGTGCCCTCACAATCTAGTCACATCGCTGAGTCTCTTAATCCAGTTAAATTGACAATTGGGTTACAGAACTATCTAAAATTCTAAGAGAAACTGTCTGTTACTCAGACCCAATTGAAGAACAGTTTCTCAATAAGAATTACTCATGAAAGCACTTGTCTCTGTCACAGGTACCTAACAAGGTCTGCTGGAGACACTGATATTTAAGTACTATGACCTATATTTTTTAAAGTTCCCCACATAATACTGCTTCTGGCTGAAGAACTTCATTTATTAAAAAAAAACACAAATCTCTGTACAAAAAGGTTACATAATAAGGTTACACAAAAATGCAGTTACTAAGTTGGCCATTTTAAATTCTTTATGCAATTGGACAAACAGGCAAAATTGCGCTTACAGTGTTGACTAGAGTGATTAATAGTCCACCAAGAAGGAATCAAATTACTGCCATATAACCTGAGTTGGAAGAAATACGGAGTAATCCCAAAGGCTGCAAGTTTCCTTGTTATACTTTCATTCAATATTCAGTTAGTAGAATATTACAACTTTAGCCATCTCTAAGAAATGAGAATTTTTTCATCCTACCAGATACACCCTTTGTTAGAATTTTGCTGCAATTTAAGGGAACATGAAATAGATATTAGATGAAATAAGTCAAATGTTGTTCCAAAGTTTTATAACTAGTTTCAAAAACAAAAGTTGTTTCGTATTTTTTCCTCCTATGTCTTATCGATATCTTAACTAATTTTATATTTGTTTTTCTTTAGTTTCTCCAATTACTCTGCATGAAATTTTTGACATTGGTTAACTGAACGATATGGCTAGGTTACAGAATATTGTGATAGTATTACTATGGGCCTGGGGAGGAATAGGCATTCCTTAAGGTCCTGAGTGTGACAGTGAATAAACTTGACTGTTGCAGTGAAGAAAGTGTGCATTTTCAACAAGAAATGATTATACTTTATATGATTGCATAGCTTTTGGGAAGAATTGTTTAGTGAGTTTGTGTATATTGGACAGGTGAATGCAACTCCAGTGGGTATTTTGCATTTTGATTGTTTAACCCTAAAATGCATTTCTATTTTGAGAGAATTTGTTATTATATCAGTGTTTGTGGGAGGCAAATTTCCGTACCTTTGAAAGAACTAAGATATTAGATATTTTCTTTTTAATTTTTAAAAATATTTTAACTAGTATGTAAAAGTTTTATATATTAGGTGCTGTGTTATGTTTCAATACATGTATACTTTGTGTAATATTTAAATCAGGTTAAACATTTATCTCTTCAAACATCATTTCTTTGTGGCAAAGAAATTCAAAATTCTTTCTTCTAGTGTTTTGAAATGTATAGTATGCTGTTATCGATAGTCACCCTAATTACAACACACCAGAAATTCTTGCCCCTATCTTAAACTCAGTATTACCTTAGTTCATGGCTGAATGGACTCTTAGATGGTGAAGTCTAATTGGAGGAAGTGGGTACAGCGGAACTATATCTGGGCCACCTCCCATAACTCCTACCCTCCATTTCAAGATCATTTCTTTCTTCCAGACTGATTGCTAGAGTATGTAACTTGCCAATTGTATGCTCCTTCCCAAGTCTTTGAATTACGAATGGATTGAACAATAACAGAAAGTTTAAAATCCATGCATAGTTATGCTATTTAGTAGTAGTGCAGTGTTTACTAGAAGTCTTCCACAGTATTGGACCAGAAATAGGATCCTAATCAGAAGTATAACTTGTTTTGAAGCATAATTTTAACTGTAATCTCTGCTACTAAGCATTTCTTAGGCTTTTTTTCTTCCCCTCTTATGTTCCTTATTTTCTGGCTTTTATTTCAATTCTGTGAGCTACTCCCTAGCCATATAATAAAATTATTTTCTTCAAAAGCTAACCAAAGTTATATTTCAGTGTTTAAAACAAAGAACTAAGTATTCATCATGTTTTAGTTTCACTACTACTTGCTACTTGTCCACAAAGCTTGTTTGTTTCATCCTGACTTCTGCCATCAGGACCCATCCTTTCCTTTTTTCTTTTCTTTTCTTTTCTTCTCTTTTTTCTTTTACTCTTTGAAATAGAATGTTTTTTGTTTTGTTTTGTTTTTGTCTTTTGAGACAGGATCTTGCTATGCATTTCAGGCTGGCCTTGAACTCACTATGTAGCCCAGGCTAGTCTTGAGCTCACATCGATCCTCTTGCCTCAACCTCTATAGTGCTGGGATTGTGCAGGGATTACAGCACTATACCACCACATCTGGCTATCAGGGCTCATTTCTTACACTACTAAATTTAAATATTATCATGCCTTACCAAGCCTTATTTTATGACTCATACGTTTCTTTTTATATATGCAGTAATTACGCTTATTATATACAAGCAGGTTCTGAGTACTTGTTTATGGCATTTAATACTTAATATGTACATAGAATTACAAAATATAAAAGAACTTGGAAAAATGACTTCAAATCTTAGGCTTTTTAAATAAATATTATAAACAGATAATAAGAAACCATAATATAAGCACACAAGCAAATATTCTCTATAGAGGTGCACATATCTGGTTTTTTGTTTTTGTTTTTGTTTTGTTTTGTTTTTTGTTTCTTGGTACCTGGGATCAAACTCACAACTGTGCACTTGCAAGGCAGATGCTTGTGCCACCAGGCTAAATCCTAGGCCCCACATATCTGTATAGTACTAAAAGTTTTTTAAGAATACCAAAAACCTAAAAGGAAAATATGAAAAATACCTTTCTAAAATAAAACATATCCTTTTATTTCCTTTAGATCTGACCATTTACAGTGCCACTGGACCAAGCAGATAAGTGGTATTGATAAGAGACAATCAGAATGTAACTTACACATATTTTTATAATTTAATATACTGTATCATAACAACCTTCTACAATAAAATCTTGTAAAATATTTAGTTCCTGGTATAGATCTAAATTATACAAAATAACAAATTATTTCTGTGTAAAGAAATACCCAACAATATAAGAAAGGTTCATCAAAGATTGGTGCTTATGCTAATAGTGTTTTTATTTATGAGCTGGAAAAGTTTACACTAAAATATGTCCATATATACAAATGACACTAAACTCTTAGATACTAGAATTTGGTAAAACTGAACATGAATCCCAGAATGCCATACAAAAGGGTAGAAAAATGACATGTTTGAATGTGGATAAAATCTGGTAACATTAGAAAAAAACGTCCCAATATGTCCATAAAGACCACAAGGAAAAATATTAGAAACAAACTGAAAAAGAGGTACATACTTTGAACTAAACTCTGGACATCTACTCCTCTAAATAAATAAATAAATAAATAAAATAAAATAAAATAAAATAAAATAAAATAAAATAAAATAAAATAAAATAAAATAAAAAGAAAGAAAAGAAAATATGTGCCAAAATTAAATGTAAGTTGTCACTTTGAAAACCTCTGTCTGAGGACAGAGGGTGTTCACTTACAGGATAGCCACTAGTGACATAAGAAATCATGAAGGAAATGAATTAAAATGAGCTTGTTCAAGGTCCAAATGTATAAGAATGATAGAGGCCCTTTAAACCTCGTAAGTGATAGTTTTAGAATTTGAAAAATATCCTCAGCTCATTATAGATTTAAGAAAATGCTTATAAAACCATGAATGATGAATTTTTAAAGGTGGAATGCTTTAGAGATATAATCAATCTTATGAGGAAAGAAGCTCTGGTAAGTAATCAAGAGTTGTTTTGTATTACCACTATGAAAGAATATTGAACAGAACTATTAGTTTCTGACATTTACCCTGGCAGGCTTTTCTTTCCAACAAAACTTAATAACACTTTCCTTGACATCTCTTCCACCACTGTACTCCCTGCTCCGCCCTCTAATCTTACAGATAACTTTGTTTTATACTTGCTGTTGTATATTTAACTGTGGTAATGAGCCCATCCTGGACTCACCAGATTCATATTTTTTTCTTTTTAAAGAATATTATAAGAGCAGTTACTTAGTGGCTTTTTGTCAGCTTCAAAATGGGCCTAATACTCACTTCAGGGTACTATACTAGGGACGAAAAAAATTTTAAGAGCCATCAAAATTAAAAACTAAATCATAACTTCCCCAGACATTTTTTAACTGTTGGTTTTGTTCCTGAAATTTTAGTGTTTTAAAAAAAAATTACCATGTTAATAACAAGACAAAAAACAACAACAAAAAAAAACACAACAACAACAACAAACCAAACGAGACCTGAGGACCAGTGGAACAGATTAGAAAATGGAGGGAGACATAACTACAAAGATACTCAGCCATGTTATCTTTGACAACAGGGCAAAACATGTTCACTGGAAGAAAGCCTCTGTAATAAATGATGCTGGAAAAATTGACTTTTTATATACTGAAGACTAAAACTAGATCCAAGTCTATCACCATGCACTACACTAAAGTGAAAATGGATCAAAGATCTATATATTAAAACAGAAACACTAAATCTACTGGACGACAAGGTAGGTAGAAATCTTGGAGACATAGGGGTAGGCTGAGGGTTCATGAACAAAATGCAGACCACACAGGAAATACTTCAAAGAATCAACAACTGGGATCTCATCTCATTAAGAAGTTTTTTCACATTGAAAGAAATCACCAACAGAGTGAAAAGAAAACCCACAGAATGGGAAAAAGTTTTAGCCAACTGTCCCTCAAAGGACTTCTATCTAGAACATATAAAGAATTGAAAAAAAAAAAATCAAACCTCCCAAATTGAAAGACTGAATCAAAAAGTGGACATGTGAGATGAACTCACACTTCTCAGATGAAATACAAATGCAAATAAATATATGAAGAAATGTTTACCATCACTGATCATTAGAGAAATGCAAATTAAAACAACACTGACATTTTGTCTCATTCCAGAAAGAATGGCTGTCATCAAGAAATTAACCATTAACAAGTGCTGGAGGAGCTTTGGGGAAAAAAGAACCTTTTCCACTCTTGGTGGGAGTGTAGACTGGTGCAGCCATTGTGCAAATCAGTATGGAGATTCCTCAAAAAACTAGAATTGGAGGTCCTATTCAATCCAGCTATTCCCCTTCTGGGTATTTTCCCAGAAGAATTGAAAATGTCATGCCACAGCAATAAATGTGCATTCATGTTTATAGCAGCACATTTTGTTATAGCTAAATCTTGGAAACAACTCAAATGCCCATCAACCGTGGAGTGAATTTTTAAAAATGTGATATTTTTATACAATAGCGTATTATCCAGCTATAAAGAAGGATAAACGAGGCCTTTATAGGTAAGTGGAGGCAACTTGAGACCATACTTGTAAGTCAGACTCTCATGCATAAATATTGTATTGTCTCCCTAGTATAAAAAATTGAAAGTAAATAAGATCCAAAGTGTGCCATAGATACTGTGAAAGTGAAATGGAAAGAAACAGCTCAAAAGGAAAGAAGAACTGGAATAAGGAAAAGGAGATAAGACTGTGTGTGTGTGTATCTGACAAATAACCACTAATCTGTTCATCAAAAAGAACAATTTGTGCTTTCATTGTTCAGTTGTTTGATCGTTTTTTTCATGCCTATATCTTGTAATCTGCACAGATACTCTGAAGATAAACATACGCAATATATTAGTGTTAATCTTATTTTGTTTTGAAGTGCTGTATCATTGTTTTTATTTTTTTGTTTTTTAAAAAAATTACTATATTAAAATTTGTTGGCACAATTTATATTTCAAAAAGATAGGACTTTACATATCTGTATTTTAACTACATAGTTAGAAAGTAATTACTACTTCTAGACAAGTTATAATCAGTTGTAATTCTTAGTTCTGATCAAATCTGCCTAAGGTGAAAGTCAAAAAGTTTAATGACAATATAATTTTCCATTTTACATTACACACAGCTAATGTCTACATTGTTGGATGTTACAAGTTTCTATTGGCATAAAGTTTAAAGTGCATGACATTCTGCATCCTTTATATAAAATCGTAATTTTAGATTGAGCAATTTCAGTTTATATTCAGGTTAGGAGAAACAAAATGAGTTACACATTTAAGTATAATGAGGAGGTCTAGTCAGAAACATTTTATATGATTGATATTAAAATATTTTAAATTGAAAGAGGTAGAATAAAACATAAAAGATTTTAAAGAACTTTTTTTTTTGACACAGAATTTCACTATGTAGTCCAGGCTGGCCTTCAACTCACTATGTAGTCCAGGCTGGCCTTGAACTTACAGTTATCCTTTTGCCTTAGCCTTGTGAGTGCTGGGATTACAGAATGTACCAGCACACCTCACAAGAACCTTTCTTTTTTGTTGTTGTTATTGTGGACAACAACCTCACAACCTAGTACTTGGCAGGCAGGCCCTTATGCCACTGAGCTAAATTCCTGGCCCTAAGAACGTTTCTTAATAAACAAAATTTTATACTTATGGAATATATAAATCTGCAGAGACAAAGAATTAAAAGAAAAATAGAAGTTTATTTTCAAAATGAAAACAGTTTGTATTTTTATTTCCCAGTAAGAATTGAAACTTTGCAAAAGTGTCTAAGGAATAGTGAGTAAAAGTTTATAGTACTTTAAAAACATGTGCATAAGGAAAAATAATTTTTCATGGAGAAAAATCTTAGAAATTTATATAATTTTGGTAACCGTCACTCCCCATAGCAGATAATGATACTATAACCAAACATTGAAATTCTTAAGTAATCAAAAATTTTTAGCATTAAAAACTAAATCTTATTATATAGATAGGACAAAGAATATTTATGCCCACATCCCTTTATGAAATATGATCAGAAAAATCAAAGGACAATTTTGAAAGTAATTCTAGCAGAGCTCTTACTAAAATGTGTTATGTTCATTCACTTAGTCATATTAAGAATATTTTTCTGATTATACAGTAGTAAGAAAAATATGCATAGTAAATGAATAATATTTGTACCATGAAGCTAAAAGAGTATTAGAAGTAGTAAATTCACAGTTTAGAGCATGGTCTTCCTTGGTTCAATAACTGGAGACTTCGTACAGACAATTCAGTAAGTGATTAGTGAAATTTTCTTTTGGTTTGGCAATGTATTGTACTTCTATCTCCTGATTCCACTTACAGGGCTGTATCCTAAAAAGTAATACAAAGCACAGTAAAAAATACATGTCACGTAATTTGTTGCAGTGGGAAATAATGAAAGCAAATGAAAGACAACTTGGTTCAGATGAAATATTATGCAGTATTTTAAAAATGGGTGGTTATCAAGAGGAACATAGGAAATATTAGGGTGTCATGGTTTATGTTGGTGGCCCCCAGGCCTCATGCATTTGCATTGTGCATTTGTGATTGGTTCATTGTCTAGCACATGCATTGATGGTGTCAGTGCTATACCCACCTAGGGGTGGAGCCAGCATACAATGTAATGGCAGGAAGAAGGTGTGTCTCTCTCTTGAGAGTTTCTGCCTTGCTGTTTACAGCCCCCATGAACTGCCCATGAACTGCGTCCCCTCCATACCACCCTGCCTTGGAGCCAACTAAGTGTGGACTGAAACTTCCAAAAACTGTAAGAAATAAACCTTTCCTTTCCCAACTTTGGGCATCAGGTATTTTTGTCTCAGCAATGAGTAAAAAGTAACTAAGACATATGGTATAACATTAAATATAAAGTAGGGTATAGAATTTATAAAGCAGAATTTCAATCATGTAAAAGTACACAGAAGTCATAAAGATTTATTAAAATAAGGTTTCTATGAGCAGTCAAATCATAGTTGTTATTTTTTTCATAAACGTTCCTACATTTTCTAAAATTTCTGTAAGTTATTTCATAAAAATATTTAAAAATAAGAATAGTGATTATTAATAGTTCTTGTGAGCATTAAATAACATTATGAAATTCTAGCACATGATAGGAGTTTCCTTAGAAACAAGTGAATAGGTGGTTTCCCTGTCTAGCAAATAAGACTTGCATCTACAATTGTTAGAAAACCATAGCAAAAATAAATCCCTGCATGCTGCATAAATTCAAATCTTGTAGCTCTACTTACACATGTTTTCAAAGAGGTTTATTAGTATAGCAGGAAACAGCCTAAATTATCTCAGTAGAACACTGATTATATTTTATTCATCTACATAGTGGAATATCACATAGTTGTTAAAAAGAATGAAGTCCGTAACACATTGAATCACTGGTCCAGGCTGAGGCCTGTAGTGGCCTGTGAGGCTAGAGATACCTCAAAGGGCACGATAAGGCCACAGCTGCGGACACTTGGCTCCAACCCCAATTAACAAGATAGAGACTGCAGCTGCAGAAATTACTCACGCAGTATCAAGTCTACCATAAATGTCAATTGGAGATAGGACAGTTCTCCTAAATTGGCATAATTTACTACTTGGAGAAGTCTTCAAAGTGATTCCCAAGGTCCTGCTTATTACCTGTACATTCCTCAGTTTCCCCGTCTTTTGTCCTAATAAAGTGGGCAAATCCAGAGAAGTTTTAGTCTTAGTCCTCGGAGTCTCAAGCTTAACTAACGGGCTTTGACCCTCCTGGAGCCCTAAAAAATCATATGACTTGTCACATTTTATTTAACCTCCGCCGTACACTCGCTTGGGAGATCAGGGATCTAGGTCAGAACCCGATAAGTAAGTCCTGGTAAACCTGGCACAGGAACTAATCAGAAATGTGTCAAAAGGTAAGAGTTACTCTCCTTTTCCGGGGACCTATATGTGTTAAACCAGCTTTCCCAAAAATGACAAGCTCCTTTTTATCCTACACACCTGCCCACAGGTCCTTAATTAGTGCTGGCCCTAAAAGTCTAAGAAGCCCTATTGAGGGACCTCTAAGCATCTAGATTTCGTATCAGCTTGAAACTAGGGGGCAGCTTGCAGCCGTTTTATAGTCACTCTGTGGTTATCTCTGGGGCCACTAGAGCTGGAATATTGGCCCTTGACCAGCATGGAGTGGAATATGCTGATACAGTGATTTATAACACAATATGCTCTTTTAAGTCTAAAGCTCCTCTGGAAATGTTAAGCACCAGCTTCATGGAACGGAATATGCTGATATAGTGATTTATAATGCTACATGCTCTTTTAAGTCTAAAGCACTTCTGGAACTGTTAAATAGCTTCTTTACATTGTTTATGGAAAATATAAAGTGGATGGTTTTGAATTTTTTATACTTGGTTGCACAACTTGCTTTTGCTGTGTGAGTAGTACAGTCAGTATAAAAGATCCTTCAATAAATACATGCCTTCACTATATTAGTTTCCTCGGGCTGTTGTAACAAATTTCCACAAATTTGAAACTTAATGGCATAAAGCAAGAGAAATTTACTCTCTCACTGTTCGGGAGGTCAGAAGTTCAAAATCTAGACTACAGCAGAGTATGTTCACTCTGAAAGTTCTTGGGGAGGACTCTTTCTTCCTCCAGCTTCTGGCAGCTGATAGCATTCCTTGTCTCACAGATGTATCACTCTGATCTCTGCATTTTTCATCATATCATCTGCTCAGTGTACCCTTTTTGGTCTCTCATAAGGATATTGCCATTCAATTTAGGGTCTACTCTATCCAGTACAATGTCATCTCAAATACATCTACAAAGACCCTGTTTCCAAATGAGGTCTCCCTGTGATGTACCAAGTGGATGTAGTTTTGGGAGAAGAGTTAAACCCACTGAAATTTGACTTCCCTGAAATTTGACTTCTACCTTCATCCCAGGGTGCACTGAGGAGACAATGATGTGACAAAAGAGACAGATTAGAGTGATATACCCATGTTTTGTGGTTTGCATTCTAAGAGACAAAAGCACGCCTCTTGGAACAGAGAGGACCTAAAACTTCACCGGAATGTTCTGGATGTTGTTCATGTTTTCCTTTGCATTTTTGCTCCTGCCACTGTGTATATGCTTTGCCTGCTATAAATAGTTTTGGAGTACTCCTTGTTAGAGTCCCTTGAAGACTTTCATCTTTCCTATCCCTTAGGAAATATTTTAATTTTAATTTTTTATTATTTTTAGTTTTAGAATTTTCCAGAAAAGTTATTTTTATTTAGAATTTTTCCTTGAGTAGAAAAACATTTGATTGTGTATTGTGAAACCTATTAGTACTCCCAGTCTGCCATATATGTAGGAGTCATGTGACATTCAGCAAATCAGTTGAATATCGGGTTTCTGAGTTTAAAATGCATTTATATGAGCCTAGGTGATTTTTGAGGTCACTTCCTTGTTCAGTTTGTGTCTTCTGAGAAGCAAAAGTCAAAACAGAATTAGAAATGCAGGAAATTTTGGGGGGAAATACATGTGAAAGGTAAAGGGGTAAAGAAGCAAAAATATGAGAGTGATTCAGCAATTCATAACTGTGAAAGAGAAGGGAAAATAAACTAGACTTAGTGAAAACCTCAGATTTTCCACAGCTTTCTTGAAAAGTCTCGGAAAAGCCAAGTGGAAGTCCCACTATAAAGACTGTCCATCAGGAGGGTCCTGCATTGGCAGCAGTGACCCACCTGGCATAAGTATTCATGATGTGTCATTAGCAAGGGATGGCCCACAAGGAGTGTAGGTAGCCTGAGTATGAGCACTGTTATGGATTTCAAAGTTAACCAGTGGGTATCAGTTGAAGAAAGAACTCAATGACACACCTGTAGGGCTGCTATAATTCTAAGATTTAAAACTGAGATGATTATGATTCCTTGTTGTTTCAGAGAGACAAGGAGAAAGAGGGGAAGGGAATAGCGATAAGGCTGGGATGAGGGTAGAGACCAAGACAGGCAACCAGAGACAGAAAATTTTTTCCAATCATTAAGTGCCCTAGGCCAGCCAGGTTTGGTGGAAAGCCGTGTTGTGAGTGTCCACACTTACTTCTACCTATTTCCTACTGTGTCATGTAAATTTATTTTTCTTCTCTTTCATGTTGTTTCTATTCTGGCACTCCAAAATTCCATCTATCTCCTACCAATGGGGGTGGGGGGTGATGAAGGCCCCCCCAATGACATGGTAGTTAATCCTGTGAGGACTGGCAATGCCATTCCATGTTCTTCTACCAATGACATGGTAGTTAATCCTGTGAGGACTGGCAGTGCCATTCCATGTTCTCTTTTTTAAAAGAGCACTTCTCAACTTCAGATGTACGTTAGAATCATCTGGGGAGCTTCAAAATGTCCAGTGTGCAGGACATACCTCAGACCAAGTGAATCAGAACCCTTGAGGGTAGGAAGAGGTGTAAATGTATTTTAATGCCCTTGCTAGTGGACAAGCAAGGTTAAAAGCTCTGCAACAAAAGTTTGTAGTCTAGGCACTGGTATTGAACCTGTGGCACAGCAGGCTGTTTGTATCACTGAGCACGCAAAGGTTTGCCATTACTGGCCCAGGGGAAAGAAGACTAAATTAATAAAAGCACTGCAGCAGCAGTGTATTCTTTTTTTTTTTTTAAGAGACACATTCTGTTTCTCTTGCTTTTTGAATTGGAAATAAGGGACAATAATTTTATTCAATAAAGGAGGGATATAAAAGTAAAATTCTCAACCTATCTCTGTCATTTCAGAATCTGCTACATACTCATAACTGAACTCTTATTCATTAATTATTTTCTATGTGTAAGGGCAAGTTCTCTTTAATGAGATTTTTTTTTAATTGAGACAGTTGATTTCTGTGATGCCTTTGAGGCTGATATCATGTTCCTGGAGGAAAAGCTGAATTTAATGTAGTTTTTCAAATAATGTTGGACAGCTTTAGATAGGACTTTTTTTTTTACTCATGTGTGCATTCAGCACAAGATCACAGCCATCAGAAAAAGACACATTTATATTGATTGATCATTCAGTAAACCGATGTTTATTGTGGTCCTACTGCGTAGTGGACATGCACTTCGGATTTTTCAAAGATGATTAAAAGAAATTCTGTTTATTAATGTGAAGATAGTGAGTTTGTGGAACACCCTTGTAATAATAGGATTTTAACTTCTAACAAGTAAGTTAGATTTATACTTTCAGTGCTGGACATAATGCTGTTAGTATTTTTAATTTACGTATTTAAATTTAAATGGTATATATAGAGAGAATATTGAAGAATTTGAAAGAATCCACACAAAACAATGGTTATAAATGGGGAATGAATTAAAGCAAGCAGAAGGAATATCAGACTTTTACAGATTTTTTTTTTTGTAAAATAACAGTAGGATACAAATGACTACAAACATGGAGTTTTTGTTTTTTGTTTGTTTGAGGATGGAACCCAGAGATGTACACTGATCTACATCTGTGGCACTGTTTTTGGTATTTTTTAAATTAAAAAGATACCTCCTTGTAGAAGTAATACCTTTGGATATCAGAGCAGAAGGCCATGAGAACCAGAAGTTAAATATTTGCTACTGGATTACTAGGAATATTAGTGAGTTGTGCTACTTTCATTTATACCCCTTACTTCTAGACCTAGATCCTGAAAATGGGAAAAAGAGCACCATATATTGGAAACTGACTCAGCATGTATCATTTGCTGCACCTCTGCAAGGTATGGCCACCAAGCCAGTACTGTAATTGTTTTCAAAATTCCATTCCACCATCTGTCAAGACAGCTGCTTCAAGATGGTAAGTGTCTTAGTTACTTTCTCATTGCTGAAACCCAAAGTACTCGAAACCCAAAGTTGAAGGAGGAAAGGTTTATTTTAGCTCACAGTTTGTAGAGGTTTCCGTCTATAGTTGGCTGGCTCCAAGGTAGAGTGGCATGGCAAAGGGTCATGGCAAAGGAGAGACAGCTCATGGCATGGTATGCAGAAAGCAGGTACCATCAAGCCTTCTTTTCCCTTTCTATTGCGTCTAGGCTACAAATCTGTTGGTGGGAGCCACCCACACCTAAGGTGGGGCTTCTGTTTTCAGTAAATCCATTGAGCTATGCCCAGAACTATATTACACCAATTAGTGAATTTATCCAGCACAACACAATTTTAATCCCAGAATCATACACCCATGATCCAGCCACCTCCCATAAGCTCCACCTATGAGCAAATGGGGCTTTGGTGGGTTATCTAGACACAAGAAAGCTTTTAAAATGATTTTGCCGAATTGTTTGCTGGGCTTAGCTGGAAACCCGCAAAGTAGCCATGCCACCACCTCGACATTAGACAGCCTTGAAATTCCTTTTGCCTGATTAGTTCACTGTCCTTAATCTCGGTTACCTGCAATATCTCAGGATAGGAGCAAAATGCAGCAAATTTTCTGACACACAGAAACACATAGTCAGGAGTTCAACTGCCAGTAGAATCCTTTTCACCAAGACCTCTTGATATTGTCTTTACTAACTGCATTACAGTCAATATTCTGGTCTTCTGATCTCTGACAACAACCTCTCGTCAACTCAACTCACAGCATTCGAGGGCTGCTTCTTCAGCTGCATCTCCAAACTTTTTCAAACTCTTCCTGCAAGCCAATTGCAAAGGATTCTGAACTACATAGCTAGGTAGCGTCACAGAAACAACCTCACTTCTGGCACCAAATCTTCAGTGAATTCTTTTGACCACACTAAGAATTGTGCTAAGCCAATTAGTGGATTAATCTAATACCGTACACCTTAATCCCAGTATCACCCACCCATGATTCAGCTGCCTCCCTCCTATGAGTACATGTGACTTTGGGGGACAACTAGATAAAAGCCACAACAACAAGTAACATGGTAAGACCAGTTAATTCCATGAGCATGGACCCATTGCCACACTTTATTTGCTGTAAAGTGAGTTTCTTGATGAGAAGCAATGCTGTTTGGAAACAGTGATGGAGGACAGGATATTTTATAGGTTCACAGGTATAATTTTGACAGAAACACTGTGTTTAGGGAAAACAAATTCAGGGTGAATGTCTGTTCTAATAGGAATAAAACACTGTCCCTGCAAAGATGAAAGTAGTCCATTATAACCAACCTGCCATCACATAGCTGACTAGTTACCAAGGTTTCATATTTAGGACTCAGTATTGATCTCTGCTCATGGAAGACTGAGCACTCAATAGTGGTGATAGCCATGCCAGCTTTAGTGTGCAGAAGTCTGCTGCTGATTCTTTGTATAACCCCTGTCTCTGACAGAGCAGCCACTTTGTTCATGAGTCTATTGGACAATGACAGTAGTCATTGGGGAAATGACTAGAATCCACTGAGGAAAGAGGATGACTGGAGACATAAGATGAGTTATTTCATCCCCTGTGTTATTAGAATTCTCCTCTGGGCTGATTAATCTAGCATCCCAATTGTCCTAAGTTTTTGGATACTTTTCACAATAGACCAGTTCTGTCATTTCAGTTTATTTAGTGTATGACACCTTGTGATCCAAGTTTCAGTCAACCAAACTGTCAGAGCTTTTTGTAATCCCTCAGGCTAACTCACTGAGTCCAGAGTTTTAGTTTGTATGAGCATCTCAATAAATTTGGCCTGATTTAACTTTATGTCCCTCCCACCATGTTTAATATTTATTCTTGGAATACTCTTTAGATTTATGCTGTTTCTTCCACCATATTTAATATTCATTCTTGGAATACTCTCTTTTATAAAATGGAAGCTCATGGCCTTATTTTGTTAAATAGAATGCCTACTCTTAATTTACATTTTTATGTCTCCATGTAATGGCAGTTAGGTCCAGAGCTGAGATGAATCAACAATCCTTGCAAAGGCAACTACCAGAGGGGAGTATATATACATTCTTCAGACAAAGCAAGGTTAATTTTACAGCAGTGATGGAAGGGATGCTTCTATTGGTAGAGTTTAGGATTCTGTATCTTCAGCTTCATTGGGAACTCCCTAAATGTTCCCATTCTAATTATCAGGATCTCATTCCTTCCCAATCAATGCCTTCTCTTTCCAAAGTGTTTATGAGACAAGAACTGATAAAACATGATTTATAGAAACATGAATGAATATGAAGTGAATATAAAAATGAAGAAAAAGGGATTATGAAAACTATTGAAAAGTTAGCACTTTTTAAAAAACAGCAGGTTTTGTCTAAACAATGTAATTGTTAAATGAAGTTGTAAAAATAGAAAATAGAGATCACTTATAAATCTAATACCAAGAAATAACCATTATTAATACATTGATATGCAGCCCATCAGATATTTTTCCCTAAATATACCCACCCACAGTCACTTATTTCATGCAGGTGGACCTACGCTATGCATATTTTTTGTAACATTTTTACTATATCATAATAATTTCCTATCAATATTTATATTATTGTTTTTAAATAAGCATAAAATTTTACCTTATAAATTTGTACCTGTATCATTTTTATCAAAAGTTTTCTTATCTCTCTTTTTATTGTGAAATTTTTTTTGTTTGTTGCTTTTTGGCAGACAGGGACTCACTAAGTAGTTCAGAGTGGCATTGAACTCACTATGTAGTTTAGGCTGGCCTCGAATCTCTTGCCTCAGTCTCCTCAGTGCTGGGATTACAGGTGTGTGCTGCTATGCTGGTGTTATTACAAACTATTTTAAACAATTAAAAGTACAGAGAACTATACTATTCAGATATTTTTATGTACACTAAGAACTAACAAGCTTGCATCATCTGAACCTTACACATTCCAAAGAAGCAACTGGCTCTTGATTAGATCCTGGGAGATAATGTATACGCCTTTGGGATTTATCTACGAATATCTTTTTAGCTGGAGCATCAAGCCATGCCGAGTAGTTTGTATTGACTGTGATTTATGGTAAATGCCTGTTTTCTCCCTTTTTCTCTCTTTTTCTCCTCCTGCTCCTCCTTTCCTTTCTCTCTGTTTCTGCCTCTTTTTCTTACTCTCCCTCTTCCTAGTGCTGGGAAATGAAACCAGAGCTTTGCACTAAGATACATTTCTGGCCCTTTAAAACATTTTTTTTTTTCTTTTTGAGATTGGCTCTCAATAAGTTACTCAAACTGAGCTTTAACTTGAGATCCTCCTGCTTCAGCCTTCAAGAGTACTGAGATTATAGGCTTATGTCAGCACATCCAATTTAAATGCTTGTTTTTGATCACTTAAATCCTGGTCTGTGCAGTGTCAGCTTGACTTTTGGGGTGGCAGGTTGGAGACTGAGTAGCTAAGATTGGTTATTCAGTGCTTCATGCCTCTGTGATTGATTCTAGGTGCCAAGCCCTAGGTGAGCTTCCCTTGTTGGCAGTACTTTGTATATGTTATTATACACCATTCCTAAGACAATTAAGAATTGGGGTTTTTTTTATTGCATTGGAAAAGAACAATAGAAAACTTGTGTTTGGCCTCTTTCAGCTGCCCTATGTGCCAATTACATTTGCTGATCTTTTGCAGTCATAAACCATAACCATGAATATAACAGCTTTTGTGAGTCCTTTTTCATTACTCTGATTCAGTAAACCTGAAGGTAATTTTATGGACCCCGTCATCAACACAAATGTTAATATTTGCTATTATACTTCCAGTCTTTTTTGTTTAAAGAAATATACAACAGAAAAGATTGAAGACACTAGTATTCCCCTCTGTGATTCTTTCCTTTCCTCCTAATCTTGGAGTACTGTAACCACAATTCAGAGGTTGGAAAATACTTATGAATTCTTAGTTCTTAACTGCATCATCTCTCATTCATTTGTCTATTTACTTAATTTATTCAGTAAATTTTTTGGAGAACATATAAGTGATAATCCTATGTTAGACTCTAAAGAGAAACCCTTCCCAAGACTACAACGGTTAGCTGTCCTGGGTGCCCTAATTTATCCTAGTGACAGAAAACAAAGGTAATTCACAACGTACAGCTTTTATGCTTTTATTCTAGCTTATACCATTTACTCTGCCCTTGTTCTCAAGACAGAAGCATAAGTGAGAATAATTAAGTTTTGATAAGTTTGCAAAATCACGTATAGGTAATATCCAGAATTTATATAAGAGATAAGAAAATGTCACTCTGTGAAATAGAAACTGGCCTCTAAGACTCATCCAATTCTCTTGAGCCTTGTAGGTTCTGGGGAAGAGTAAATAGGGTCTGGACGGTGCCACATAGAGAATGTTACCAGACATTCTCTCCTCTGGGCCCAACAAGAGCCTAGAGACCAAGTGAGCACAGTCCATGCTGAAATACTGGAGAAAACAGGTCTTAAAGATCTTTGGCCTACAAGGTAAGCATCAACATTGGTCACAGGAGTGTACCCATTTCCCCTGGACTTAGAAAACGGAGGAGGAACTGAATGATGGGCTGATTCCTCATCACCTTGAAATGGACAACAGGCTGTAGAATAGTTTTCAGCTGATTTCTCAACAGAGGAGTAATGGTTTACCTATTTCAACACTGGTAGCCTGCAGAATCTTCTACAATCAAAGAGTTGTGCACTCTTTAATTCATTAATTATCTGTTTGCTTGCTTAGTCTGCATTGTGTTAATTTCAACTCTAATCTTTATAGTTTCATCTCTTCTGCAGGCTTTGGGCTTGTCTTGCTCTTTTTTTTCTAGCTTGAGGGCACCATTAAGTTGTTTATTTGTGCTTATTCTGTTTCCTGATGTGAGAATTTACTGCTATAATTGTCCCTTTTTAGGACTGCTTTTATTGTGTCCTATAAATTCTGGTATGTTGTATCTGTATTCTCGTTCAGTTTCAGATATTGTTTAATTTTTCCTTTATTTCATCTGTGGCCCATTGGTTGTTTAGGAGGGTATTATTTAATTTCCATGTGTTTATGTTTTTGCAGTTTCTTTTGTCATTAATTTCCAGTTTCATTGCACTATGGTTAGATAATATGCATGACATAATTTCAACTCCTTTACATTTACTTAAGCATGTTCTCTGGGCTAGTGTATAGTCTGTGTTAGGGAAAATTGCATGTGCACCTGAGAAGAATGTATATTCTGATGATGCTGGGTGGAACACTATAAGATTGTTCACTAAGTTGATAGATTTGGTTGAGTTCTGACATTTCTTTGCTGATTTTTTCTTAGTTGATCTATCTCTTTGTGACAATGGGATATTAAGGTCTCCCATTTAATGTTGTGATTGCTTATTTGATTTTTCATATCTATTAATGATCTTCTTATATAGTTGGGTGCTCCTGTATTTGGTGCATACACATTTATGATTGCTATCTCTTCCTCTTGAATTTTTTCCCTAACAAATACATAGTGACATTTTTTATCTCCTTTAATCATTCTTGGTTTGAAGTTCACATTGTCTGCAAACAGAATAGCTTCTCCTGGTTTTTTCTAGGTTCCTGTTGAATGGAGTATTTTTTTCCCATCCTTTGACTTTCAGTGTATGAATTTCTTCTTGAGTTAAATGTGTTTCTTGTATACAGTATATTGTTAGATAGTGTTTCTTGATCCATTCTGCCAGTCTGTTTCTTTTATTTTGTGACTTGAGGCCATTTACATTGATGGTTAGACCTGAGATGTATTGGTTTATCTTTTTCATGTTATTTTCCTGCTGTTGGTTCCCTTCTTTTCTCCTCTGTTTAATTGCTTGCCTTGCCTGGTGATTTCTTTCTGTTGTTCTTAGAATTGTAACCATTTGTATATCTGTCTATAATACCTTTCAATACTCTTTTTAGGATTATCTTGGTAGTTTTGAATTCCTTCGATTTTCTTTGTCATGGAAATATCTTATTTTTTCATTAATTTTGAAAGACACTTTTGCAGGGTACATAAATCTAGGTTAGAAATTGTTTTCTTTCAGGACTTGAACTACATCACTCCAAGCTTTTCTTGTCTTGAGGTTTGTATTGAGAAGTCTGCTGTGATTCTGATGAGTTTTCCTTTATAGATGATCTATTTTTTCCTTTAACAACTTTTAATATTCTGTTCCTGTGCTTAATTTCTGGAATATTGATTATTATATGTCTTGGTGTAGTTTTATACTGGTCATGGCTACTTGGAGTTCTATATGTTTCATTTGTTTGTATGTCAAATTCTTTATCCATTATAGGGAAGTTTTCTGTCTTTATGTCTATGAAGAGCTTTTTTTGTAGCATTTGCACTGTCTCCAGCTTTTTTGTCAACTCCAGTCCATCGTATGTTATTCTTCTTTACTTCATCTTGTAGTTGCTGGATTTTTCATGCTGTCTTGCTATTTTAAAGATAACTTTCTTTTCATGATTACTAGCTGCTGCTTGTGTCCTCTCCTTTATTCAATCTGCTGCATACTTTCAATGGAGGTTTTAATCTCTTGGATTTCTGTTTGGATCTGTTTCATGGATTCCATTTCTTTCCTATGTTGGACATTTTTTGTTTCCATCATTTTTCTAAGCTCATCTATTCTTTTATCTGTGTTTTTCTCTAATATCTTTGAATTTTAAGCATTGTTTCTGTTTGTACCTGATATATTACTTTCTTTCCACTTGTTTTTTCACTTCTGTTGCTGTCATTTTAGAAAGTTCCAATGTTTGGCTTCCGATTTCATCTATATCACTGTGTTCTTGGCTTGTCCTTGGGGCTGGAGACTGGGTTGCATTTTGCTTCTGCATCTTGTCATTTTCTATTTTTTCTTTTATTTTGTTTTACATGTTGATGCTTGCTGATTTTTTATGATAGATAGCTTTATCACTAGTATCAAGGCTTTCCTAGGAGATGTCTATTCTTCAGGGTGTCCTCTAGATATTGGTGTTTCTTAATAGCTGTCCCAAGAACCTACCTTCACAATCTGTAAAAGATGGAAAATTACTATTTGGCTCAGCATCCAATCCTTTGACACTGGGCTGTGGTGATGATTATGACCCCATACAATCACAGTGTTACCATACAGAGAAGAAAAACTGATTATAACATGTATGATTTCCTGGTTAAAGTAGTACAATTAGTAATTGTTTCAAGTACAGTTTAACTACTGACAAACTGTGGTAATCATTAACCTGCTACCTTCAACCACAGGAGCAAACTCAAGTTATTTAACAAAATTGAATATATACCATGTACTTGTATGCAGAGATTTTCCCCTTAGTGGAGTGATTTTACCTACAGGGGTCAGGGGGGTGGTTAAAGTGGGTAGCAGACAGAATAAAGTAATGAATGAGGTCAAATATAGTAGAGTAGAGCTGTAGGCCAAAGGATGATTACCTGAGTTTTGGGAAACTGGAGGACACAGTAGGCAAAGAATGAAATAGAATGTGAAGAAGTAATCAGAAAGGTCAGAGACAATGTTTACTCATTTCAAAGTTTAAATTCAAGAAGTAGCTGAGGAAAGAGAGAAAGTGAATCAATAGAATAAAATGAGAAAGAAAGATAAGAAACCTAAACAGTGAAAAAAAGAAGGAAAAGAAAATAGAATAACAAAGAAAAGAAGAAAAAAAGAAAAAAATGACCTGAGAAAGAGAGGAGAGGGAAAAAAAGGGAAAACAAAAACCAAAAATAACCACAATTACAAAACAAAATGAAGACATCCAACCAGACAGGAAAGGGGTACTCTATCAGGCAACAAGGGAAAATAAAAGTAGTAAAATACTTCTGGTGTTTACAGTTCTATGATAGCGTCAGATCCCAGAAATGTGCTTTGTACTCCAGCCCAGTTTGGCATGAGAATTATACTGGGTATTAAACTGATCTTGCCCGCTAGATGTGGGGGCTGGGACTGGTCTTCTGTTGGTGGAGTTCTCCAGAACTCAACTGCTGGCTTCTTGTTACGTCCTCAGACACTTCCATGTTGCTGGTCTTGCAGTTTATTCTTCCCACCAAAGGTGTGTGTGTGCCCATCCACCTGGGCTGGCTTTCCTAGATTTTGGCGTTCTGGTTGGTCCACCTGCCGAAGGCATGTGTCTACATTTTAATTACTTTTATTTCCCTTTTCTCTCCTCTCCTGTCTCTCCCCGTCTCCAGATCCTCTTCCAATCCCACAATATTAATCATTCTGTTTTCCATCATCTATTCTTATTTTGATCTTTAGATTAACTTTGAATCTCTCATATAAGAAAACCATGTGATATTTAACTTTCTGTTTCTGATTTATTTCACTCAACATTAAGGTATGAAGATGCATCTAATAAATGACTCAAATGTATCACTGTTTATTGCAGAGTGGCACTTCATTGTGTATAAATACCACATTTTGTTTATCCATTCATGTATTGATGAACATATAGGCTACTTTCAAGTTCTAGCTATAATGAGTGTGCACCTGTAAATATGGGTAGGCATGTGTCACTATAATATGATGTCTTTACTTCTTTCAAGAAGATATCTAAAAACTGAATCACTGGAATTTCTGTGTTTAGTTTTTATTGTTCTGAGATGGGGTCTTACTATGTTGCTAAGGCTGGCCTCAAACTCTTAGACTCAAGTAATCCTCCTGCTTTAGCCTCCTGAGTAGTTGATACTACAAACGTCTGTCACAGGCATGTGGTACATGCCAGGCAAGTGTGCTTGCTATTTACTCTTCTTTCCCTCTTACTGTCTCTCTGTCTTTGTCTCTCTCTGTTTGTTGGTCTATTTCTATTTCCTGCTCAACACATAGAAAATAAAGGTAAGCAAATCTGGTTCAGCTGTTATACACATTATTTCTCTTTATTTCACACATACTCTAGCTGGCTTGTCTTGAAAGTGACTAAAACATTTTTTTTCTTTTAACTTTGAATTTTGCATATAAGACATGCTCAATAAGTATAGAAACCTTAATTAAACTGCAACTTTCTATTTTTAAAAATGGCATGGAAAAAATAGAATCTGCTATTTAGAGCACATTATTAAATTACTTTCCCTCAATCATAGTTTCTGAGGGTATGTTTTTCCTTCTGGTAAAGACAGGAATTTGAGCAAATTAAAGAATGCTTGCAATCAATATGTAGATATGTCCTTGAAAGGGTTCATGGTATTTTTTTTTTTCTTTCTTTTTTTGTCTTTTTGAGACAAAGTTTTGATACGCAGTTCAGGCTGGCCTTGAACTCACTTTGTAACCTAGCCTGGCCTTGAACTCACAGCAATCCTCCTGCCTCAGCACCCTGAGCAATGGTATAATGTGCGCCACCATGCCTAGCTAGTATGTGGTATTTTCAAGATGATGGACTAGAAATAACACATGTGTGTATATTCCATGTTAGGACTAGTAAAATATTCTCTCTTCTGAGTTCTAAGAACACCAAAATGGTGTGGAAATCTATATAACATCTGTATTAAGTTTTCTGCATAAGGTAATACCACAGACTAGATGGATTAAAATAACATTTTTTCTCTCACAAAGCTGGAGGTAAAATTCTGAGGTACAGTGTTAACAAGATAGGGTTTTCCTGATAGTTATGCAGGAGGATCTGTTCTGTGCCATTATTAACTTCTGGTGGTTTGCTGACAATCTCTGCCATTCCTTGACTTTTGGACCCATCATCATAATCTTTGCCTTCATAGATACACGATGTTCTCTTTGTGTTATGTCTTGTATCTTGATGTTTCCCCAAAGCTTACAGTCATCGGTAGGAAGTTTCAAAGGTGGTTGTATCTAGGGTGTGTAAATAAGGATTAAATGTGTGTTGCTGGGACTAAAGGAATGGGTAATAGAAGCCCCACCCTGGATGTGGGTGGCATCAGTCAATA
Source organism: Dolichotis patagonum (assembly GCA_004027295.1). Taxonomy (NCBI): domain Eukaryota; kingdom Metazoa; phylum Chordata; class Mammalia; order Rodentia; family Caviidae; genus Dolichotis; species Dolichotis patagonum. The sequence continues at coordinate 75,466 of PVJX010000161.1, read as the reverse complement.
GTTTACCCTCCTGCCTTGAAATACTAAAAGAGAGAAACAGAGGCAGAGTAGATCAGGAGATAGGGTCCATTGAGATGCTCTATATAAGGAGGCAGTGGGACCCAAAGTAAGCAGTGCACCCTATGGAAGTGAAAGGGGAGGAATTGTCTAAAAAAGGAAGGCAGAGGATATTGTTAATGGGGTAACAAGATTTAAAATCTACATTCTTCTCATCACTCTGCTTGGATGGATTGCATGCTGTTCCAGTTTGTCTACTTACACTAGACTTGAGGACATGGTCAGCTATCCCAAAAATAAGAGGACATATTATGGTAATCATCCTTAATTTCCTATCAACTTAATCTGAAGCCCTGTATAACTTATACTGTCTTATTATGACTGATCTTATTTGAATCTGGTTTGTTAGAGTGCTATCTTGTATTGACTGATTTTATTCAAATCTGTTATGATTGATAGTATCAAGTCTAAGAGTATAGGCAACTACACTGAAGATGACAAGATTCACTAAGATACCCACCCTGGTTTGATTATTGCCTGCTTTTGAAGTCTTATAATATCTCCAATGCTTTGTTTTTATTAAAGTTGTTATATACTGCCGAGACATCACGGTAACCATTGTAGATCACCTTGTATTGTGGTTTTATATGACTTTTTGCTTCATGCTTTTCTAGGAATTGTTTTGTTTTGTCTTGCTTTGTTTTTTTTCCCCTCTAATACAGAAAGGATAGATATACATGTAGAGACTCATGCATGTGTAGAGCTTATAAACAGTTTACGAGAACCAACTATATAATAATACATGTTGAAATGAACAACTATTTTGAAGAAAAAGCGACACTATAGTACCCAGTGCTGACTCCGTAATGTCACGATATGAAATCCAGCAATACTATCATTCTTTGTTCAAAGTGATTTTAGCTTGTTTTGTTTTGTTTAAGTTCAACACACATGAAGGTATGGACAGCTGTTTGGAAGAGAATGAGAGACAGTATGACAGCCATTCTTGGCTTTCCTATTGTCTGGTCTTGAAGACCTGAAATGCCCTCCTTGTCCTGCTTACATCAGTTCCATACTATGTTGTTTCATGTGAACTCCCTGTATGTGACAATATGGACAACTATTTGGAAGAAAACAAGTGTCACTATGATAGAGAATGAATATCTCCGATTGCCTAGCTTCTTACATTGCTCTCTTGTGACCTGCTTTGTTCTTTTTTGTTGTGTTTAATTTTATCCTTTTGATATAATTGCATGTATGTTTGAGTGTGTAAGCTGGATGACCATATTGCTGTTTTTGTGAGATCTTGGAGCAGAACTATTAACAGTGTCACTGTTTGAATGTATACTTTGCATGTTTTAATTTTGTAGTTTGAACAACTATTTCCAATATGTCAGTATTTAATTTGTCAAGTAATGATTTCTTAGTGGTTTTTTTTTTTTTGGTTCTTTTCCTTTTTTCCTTGGAATTCTGTATTGTTGCTACCCTTTATTCTGTTTTGTTTTGTTTTGTTTTTTTCTCTCTTTAAATAAAATTTTTTTTAAAAAAAGCTTACCCTCCTGAATGGAATGTAAAAGACAGAAAGAAGACTTGGGCTGCTACTGCTTGGTACTGTTGCTGCTAGTTTTTCACTGTCTTCTGCCTGCCATGCCATGCCATGTCATGAACAGTTTTTCCTCTGTGATGGCTGTCTGCCGTACCACCCTGCTTTGGAGCCAGCTGACTATGAACTGAAACTTTAGGTGAGACTGAAATAAACCTTTTCTCCTTTAACTTTTGGTGTCAGCTGTTTTGTCTCAGCAATGAGAAAAGTAACTAAGACACCTTCTATGTGTGTCTGTCTCCAAATTCTCCCTTTTTATAATGACACTAGTCATTGGATTAAGGGCCTGACCAACCCCAATATGACTTTGTCCTTGTTAATTACATGTGTGATAGTTTACAAATAAGATCCTACTTTGAAATACTGAGTGTTGTTAGGTTTTCAACATGTGAATTTTTAGACAATGCAAGTCATCCCATAACAATGCTATTTTAGACATTTTTGAAATGAATTTGCCAAAACATAATCATGTGATGATGGGAAAATGTTCTTAACAAGTTTTCATAGTATTAGTAACATGACCATAAAATCTGACCCTTTACTAAACTCATGACTCAGTGTCCAGGTTGTTATGATATAAAACTGATCTGTAATGATCCCTATGATAATTACTTGTTTTGCTAATCATCTGCACATGTCCTAGGCATATTATTCCCTAATATTACAGTGCTTTTCTTTAGTAACTATGATGAGGGCCTGTTTCTTCAAGTTTATTGTTATAATGGTGAACAGTAGATTGTCTCAACAACTCAACCCTTGGCTATGCTATGTGGAGTATGCCCATAAGAATAACTGTGCCAATATTGTCTAATGCTTTAGTGCATTTTATGTTGCCATAACAAAATACCTAAAGTTGAGTACTTTATAAGAAGATTTATTTACCTCATGATTCTGGTGACTGGAGGGGTCCAAATAGCATGTAGAGGAGAGCAAGGTATGGAATGGCCTTGAGACCAGTGCTAGCATCTTTTAAGGGTGATGCTCCCAGGATCCCATTATTTTCTAATAGTCCCTCCTTTTTAATGTTCTGCCTTGTCTACACCACTATACTGGGGATTAAGCTTTCAGCACATGAATGCATGAGAGACACATTTGACCCACACTCAAACCAGAGCAGGTTTAGTCAAGCTTTGTGTTAGATGCTCTGGGGTGAGGTCAATAGGCAAGACGTATAGGGTTTTTCTGTTTTCTTCTTCTCTCCCTGCATTCTTCTCCTTTTTTAAAAAAGTCAAATGGAGGAGGGAGAGTCTGTGTTCTTGATATCTAGTTGTGTTAGAATCAGAAAAATGTAGTGAAGACATTTTGCCTGTGCCATCAAATAATCTATCTGACTTTCATAAATTATAATCAGACATGGGTGATGTACTCAGGACTAGCTGGAGTGTAAATTTAAAATAATATATAGTAGAATTTATTAAGTAAATTTCACTGTTATTCATTTATTAATTTGTACAATCACTTAATGCTTACTAAGAACTTCCATAAAGTAAGTGTTAAGGCCAAGGACTTGAGAGTTAGATATATGTTTCAATTTGTATTATATTATTAACTAACCATGTGACCTTATGAAGTGGCTTAATGTTTCTATTTGATATATTTGAACCTCAGCTTCTTCATCTGTGTGCTTGGTATGCATTGTGACTGAAGAAGGCTATTTCTGGTTATGTTGAATGGTCAAGTTAATAAATTCATCTTATTAATGAAGCACAAGGCAAATGGGCAAAAGCAGTGTTCAAATATCATTTCATTTAACCCTCATCCCATTATAAACTAGAGATTGTTTATACTTTGTGACAAATGAGAGCATCAAAACCTAGGAGAATTATGTGATCTGCTGAAATTAACACTGTTAACAAAGATCAATTTGATATCCTGAGGACAATAGTTGAAAAATTTGAGCACTGGCAAACTACTACATACTAGGTGATACTTGGGAGACCAGGGATGGTGTGGAATTAGATTTGACAGCTGTGGACAAATTATTTTATTATGGATTTGAACTGGTGTTTGTGTGAATTTTTTGTTATTCGATGTTCTTTGAAAAATGAGATAAAAATGCTAACTATTCATAGGATCTGCTATAGTTTAAATCTGGACTGCCTCTCAAAGACCCACGACTTAGGGTGCAGTTTGGTACTATTAGACAGTAGTGGAAGCTTGAGCTGTGAGCCTAATTGAAGGCCTTAGGTCATTGGGCATGTGGGACCCTAGCTTCTTCCTCTTCCACTTTTTGGAATCCTGACCATAAGTGGAGCAGCTTTGTTATATCACACCCTCCCACCATGGTGAGCTCTCCTAGCCACCCTAGTCTACAAGCCATGAGTCCACCTGATCATGGGCTGGAAACTTCAAAGCTATCAACCAGAGTAAGCTTTTTTTTTTTTAAATTAAATTGGTTATGTCAGGTATTTGTTACAGTAACAGAAAGCTAACACTGGGTCATTTTGAGAAGCAACTTGATAAAAGTTCTATATATTTAAAATAATACTATCCAGATACTAAACACAAAATATTATTTATCATGTTTTGTTTCAAATAGAAATAATTTAATTGCCAATAAAAAATAAAGTGAAAGAGGTAAAAACAGCTGGTTCTCACTGTAGCCTCTGGATGTGGATACTACTTTGTTCTTACAAAGAAGAGTGCTTCTCAGAGGGATTTGTTGCAGGAGACTTTCCCTTGCTGTGGTGGTCCATTTGGGCTGTTATAGCAGAATACCATGGACTAGGTGGTTTATAAACAACAAGTTTATTTCTAACATTTCTAAAGGCTAGTAAGTCTAAGTGTGCCTGAAGATTTGGTGTCTGGTGAGGGCCTGCTTCCAGGTTCACGGTCAGATGTTTTCTGGATATAACCCAATATGGTGGAAGGAGGCAAGAGATCTCCTCAGTCTTCCTTTATAAGGATACTGATTCCATTCATGAGTGTTCCACTGTTGTGACTTTTAAATCATTCCCTAAATACCTCACCTCCTGATACCATCTAATTGAGGGGTAAGATTTAGGCATATGAATTGAAGGAATCACAAACTTCCAGTGGATAGACAAGTTGAAGCCATCTGCTCTTCATGTCTGAACATTGGCTTCATTTTCTTTCAGGACTCAAGACAAAGATACGTTGCTCTTCAGGGGCAGCAGGCCAACCAAGAGATTGTTGTAAAGTTGCCTTTTCCGTGTTTTCTGTCTACAGTTAGGATGAAATCTATGCATGATAGCAGTAGAGGTTTTGTGAGTGTAACCTTCTCAGTAGGTAGGGAGTACAATGGAATATGGTTAAAAGTTCAGACTCTGGAATCAGACCAGCCTCATTAACTCCCTGTTCCTCTTTATTGTGTAACACTAGTTTGGACATTGGTTTCTTCAATGGTATCATGGTATTGTGCTGCATGTGAACCTTTCTCTAAAGTTCATGTGCTGGAAATTTAATCCACAATGAAGCGGAGTAGGAGATAAGAAGTTATTAGGGCATGAGCATTCTGCTATCAAGAGTGAATTAATAGCATTATAATGAGATTTGGTTTGAGCTTGCTTTTAGAAAAGCAACTTAAACCCTCTCGTGATTTGTTCTCTCACATGCCATGCCTTTTGCAATATTGTTACGAGTACATAGGCTTCTTGCTTCTGCTTCTGAGTGTCTCTGACTCTCAGCTGTGCTCTTGGACTCCATCTGTGCCAAATAAAATTTATATGCATTACAAAATACTCAGCATGGGGTGGTTTGCTATAGCAGCAGAAAACAGACCAAAATAAGTGTATGGTTGTGATAATGAGCTGTGTAAAGCAGTTAAAATACTGTCTGGCACATTACAATCATTTTAAAGTTATCATTCCCCAAACACAGTTGGAATTCTTCCCAGGTGTTTACTAAACATCTACTGTGTAAACAAGGCTAATGTTGTCTCTACTCCTACAAAACTCCCATCCTAGGGACTGCTCAATATCCAGACCCTTCCATCAGAGCTGCTTTATTTATACAGCAGCGAAAGAGGAATATGTGATGACTAAAACAGCATAGGATGCAGAATGAACCATGGGGTGTTTCAGGAATGGCTCTGAGTGCAGATAGGCCTAGAACTGACTTACTCTCCAAAGTCTATGCTTATTATTATTATTATTATTATTATTATTATTATTTTGCATTAGTTAGAGCCTGCAACTCAGTTTTGGAAACTGTTGAGGTAACAAGGCACCTTGTATGCTCATTATTTTAGTAAGAAAATGTCTAACACTTTGGTCTTAAACTGGGTGCTTTTTATTGCTTGTGATTATTTTTATCAGATTTTTAAATATCTTCTTTAGTGTATATTAAAATATCATATATATAACTATATATATAGATATATAAATAATATAGTGAATTATATTAATAGATTTAATAGTGAATCAGCTTAGCCTTGTTTGGAAAACCCTTACCTTTGACAGGGGTATTGTTCTTTAATAAAGTGCTGCATTAGTTTTATTAACATTTTATCTAGAACTTTTAGATCAATGTTCATAGATGTTACAAACCTGAGAATTTTGCTATTCTGATAGAATGACTTGAGACTCTTTCCTCTTTCTTTTCTCATGTTCCCATATAAATTACTCCTGATCTTTGAATGTTTGGATGAGATCTCTTCTAAAGCTTGGTGTTTGATGCCTACTTAATGGGTTAAGCATTCAAGTTCTTCTATGATCATCCCTTGTTGAAATCCTTCTTGTGTTGTTACTTTTGTTGTGGAGACAATATACTCAACACTCAAAATTAAGGAAAGAAGGGTTTATTAAGCTCACAGTTTGTGGAGATTTCAGTCCATAATCAGCTGGCTGCAAGGCAGGGTGGTGTGGCAGAGGAGAAATACACCAAAATCAACAAGAGCAAAAAGGGAAGAGCATGAGAGAAGACTCTTTCTGTCCCTAATAGTGTATGTAGGCTGCCCACCCTAGGGTGGGTGTAGGACTGATACCCATAATCCCAGCATTGAACCATGAATCAATCACAAACTCTGGAATCCTGCCCCTGTGACTGGATGAGACTTGGGAGGGACATCTAGACACAAACCATAACACCTGCTGAAAACTGCTTTAATAAAACTTTGCTTCATCAGGAAGGCTGGAGAGTTCTGTACATCCTGCTTCTGAGTGTTGACTCTCAGCCAGGTGTCTTAGAGACAAACATACCTTTGAGCATTTGCAGGTTGAAGGTTGTGTCTTGTTGCACAACCAGGATGCCTTTCTTGAGATGATTTGCTTGTGCAGGAAAAAATATATACTTTACTAAGTGTTTGGAGACAAGTATAAGGAAGGACTTCTCACCCTGGAAGCCACATTTGGGGATGCATGTATCTATCTAAAACTTAGAAGAAAACATTGGAACCTACATAGATAAAGATGTATGTCTTAGGAGAGTGCCCAGCACTCCTTTCAGGTGTAAAGCAAGGAAGTGTTATTGTACTGAGACAGAAAATGGAGCATTTCAATTTCAGGGTAAGCTGCCCCAGCTAATTAAATCCATTTTCAGAACAGAGGTCCTTTAAGTTGAGCTATTCACCAATTCCTCATTGAGAAAGAGATTTATTAATTTTTTCACACAATGCTGTGAAACAAGAGACCTAGAAATGTTGTTATTTTAAAGATGACTACAGAGCATTAAATACATTAGCTGGTGCATATTTAAAAGCCAGAATGAGACATGAGGGGTATTTGGAGCACTAGACTTCTGAAAACCTCTAACCCTATTTTGGTACAGGATAAATTAGGCTGAAGTATGCAGTAAGACAGCTTTAAGAGAGAAAAAAGCAAGTGATGTCTAGGTAATTTTGGGTTACCTTTTTGTATATGTGACCACAGGAGGGTTATTTTTGTTCTAATGGTTGGTGTTGTGGAGATCATTGTATATGAACTACTACAGTTCTGTCTTAGTTACGTTTCTCTCATTGCCGAGACAAAATATCGAATGCCCAAAATGAAGGAAGGAAAGGTTTATTTAGCCCATAGTTTGTAGAGGTTTCAGTTCATAATCAGCTGGCTCCAAGGCAGGGTGGTGTGGCAGAGGAGCAATAGTTCATGGTGGTGGAAGACAGCAAAAGCAACAAGAACAAAAGGGGAGGAGTGAGTTCCCTTCTCCTTTCTTCCTTCTTTCCCTTCCTTTCCTTTTGTCCTTTTCTTTTCATATCTTCAAACATCTTTATGCAATAAATATTGTTCATGGTTTAGAAGAGCAATTTAGATTGAGTGCCTTCTCTAAGGTCATAGACTTAATCACCAGTGAATAGAGATTTGAACACAAGTTCTCTGATTTTAGATCCTGATTTTTTTGTCTGTATACCACAGTGGTTCTCAAATAAAGAAGCTAAATATATGATCTGTGTGGGGTTTTTGTTACTATAAAGACTGTAATCAAGTGTTCCAATCTTGATTCCGTTAGAACAGATAGGGAACCCCTTCCTAATTATCTTAGTTGACTCAGGTTACTGTAACAAAATACCATTGGCCGAATGGTCTGAAAAACAGACATTTATTTTTTCAAAGTTCTGGAGGCAGAAAGTCAGGGAACTGGCATCATTAAGTTTTAGTGACAGTTTTCTTTCTGCCTTGTGGACAACTGCCTTCCCTCTGTGTGCTCACGTGGTCTTTCTTTGGTGCCTTTTATTGTTCTTATAAGGGCACTAAGGCTGCTCCCTTATGACCTCATCTTAATCCAGTTACCTCTTGAATGCTTTGCTTCCAAATACCATCACACCGGTTATTAGGACCTCAGTATATGAATTTCGGGAAGGACAGAAATATGCAGACCCTAACACTAATACTTAAAAGTAATCTCCCCATGATCTGTGCCTCCTCGTATCTCCTTGTCCTCATACTGCAGGTTATAGGCCCTAGAGGATAGGGAGGAATATATGTCTCAGAACCTGTTTCTTCCTCCCTAATCCAAACTTTCAAAAACACAAATAGATAGTCTACCAAATTTTTTATAAGATGGCAGTTGGTTTCATGATATATCAGTGGAAGAAAGTTGATAAAATTCCTGTTAATCATCTATATTCTTTCCACAGACTTTCCTCATTTGTCCTAGAAAAATTCTACCTTCTCTCTTTATGTGTGGTTTAAATGAGTAGTTTTAGTGAGACTACTACAACCCATTAGGAGAAATTTAGATGAGTGTTTCTTTAAATTGTTGCCACAAAAATAGGATACATTGATTTTAATGAGCTGGAACCAGAGAAGTTAATGTCCTGTGACGTGTGACAAAGTTCCCCATTACAAAGAATTATATTCTCCATGACTTTCTGAATGTTCATGTAAATGAGACACCCTGTTTGTGAATTACCTGAGCCTAGAACTTACCTAACGTGAATCTTTGTATGTTTGGTATAATTTTAATGTATAGTGGATTTTCTAGGAATGGAACAGGTGTGCAAATTAAAAGTTGGTGGCTTGTTTTGTCTGGAATTTTTTCTGAGTGTCATTTCAGAAAATTACATCACTGTGGCCATACCATTTATGAGAGTTGAGTGGCCAGTGAAACCTACCTCCATCAGTCTGTATTTATAGTTATTACAATCATTGTGATTTCTTTGTAGATGTCAGCATCTGACTATTTCATTAGGTGCCATATGGCTGTGCTGTTATACACTCAATTACCATTACTATTGTATATTACCTTTCATTTTATTTTTCTCTACATTAGAGGTTGCCACGTTTAGCATATAAAAATATAGCAAGCCCAGTTAAATTCAGATAAATAACAAATAATATTTTTGTGTAATATGTCCTAAATAATGTCCTCTATTTTATCTGCCAACTCTATCCATGGCATATGTAAAGAATTTTATTGAAATGTGTGTAGACAGGACTATTAGCCAAAGATGCTAGGGTTTGAATTCACGACCTTGCGCTTTCCAGGCAGATGCTTATGCCGCTGAACTAAATCCCCACCCCTTATTTCTAGATATTAAAGGTAATACTATCCAATAGTAGTAATATGGAAAGGTCATTGGGGCTACACAGTATTTTAAACACTGGCTTGGTTGGTGCAAAATAGATATATAATAAGCATGCTCTTTGCACAAAGTATCTAACATTTACTCCATCTTTATCCAATCAAATAATAAAGCAAATATTCTTTCAGTTAAAGAAAATATCTTCCTTGAGAAAAAGTATGCTAACTAGATATAGATTTTATTTATTTTGTTACAACTAATTCAAATTATACATAAAGGAGGGGGTGTCAGCCTATGTGGGCTGTTGGAAGAAAATACTTTAAACTGGGTGGCTTATTTAGAAACAGAAATTTTTTTTCACAGTTGTAGATGGTGAGAAGTCCAAGATCAGGGTGTTGGCAGATTCAGTGTCTGGTGAGAGCCTATTTTCTGGTTCAAAGATGGTGCTTTCTTGCTGTGTCCTTACATAGTGGTAGAGATGGGACAGTTCTGTGGGGTCTCTTTTATAAGACTACTGGCCTCATTTATGAAGGTTCTGACCTCATGGTCTAATTATTACCCAATTGCCCCCACCTTCTAATGCCATTAATTGTAGATTAGGATTTCAACATATGAATTTTGTGAGGAGGAAAACATTCAGACCATAGACATGATGACCTGCAACATCTGAATGTTACATACTTTATAGTGCCAATATTAATGTGCGTTTTCTTTTCTCAGACCTGAAAATCATTTTTATTTCTTACAGATACTCAGATAACTTTTCTATATCTCTTGAGGTACAGGTATAGCTCTAATTTTTATAATTTTAATAGTTGATTGAAAGATTATTACTGAAGTGAGTAAAATAATATTTTGGTTTTTATTTTTTGGTAGTACTGGGAATTGAATTCACATCCTTGTGCATACTAAGCAAACCCTCTTCCTCTGAGCTATATTCTTATCCCTTTTTAAAATTTAAAAATTTTTTTACATAGAATCTTGCTAAATTGTCCAGGATGACTTTGAACTTGTGATTTTTCAGCTTCTGCCTCCTGACAAACTGGGATTACAGTTGTGTGCCAGCATACCTGGTTGTAAAACAATATTTTAAGGAAGTGTACACTACCAAGAACAGTTAAAGAATGAATTATGAGTCTTATTAGTTTTGGGGAAAAAAAAAATCTAAAGACCATAAACCTTAGCGTGCCTCCAGCTAAGGTTTATAAGGCTCAGAATGAATCACTGGTAATTTACAAAGAGCAGTGATATTTTATGGCTAAGGGAAAAAAAAGAAGCTGCAGAAGAATAAATAAATAACTAAAAATGAAATGAAAGTCATTACACGAAGGGAAGGCTTATCTGGTTTATTCTGAGGTAATTGTAGTTATTGGAGCCAGAAAGATCTTCAGCCCTGTAGTCAGAATACATAATTCACCTGCTTAAAACTCTTCAGGTACCTTTCACTGAACACAGACTGAGGTTTGAAATTTCAAGCCCTGAACAATTTGTTTCTTGCTTCTATCTCCACTCTCCTCTCAGATGTCTGTTCCAGGCCCATTGAACTTTATTCTCTCAGGTTTTCCTTCTTGGCTTTGGCCTGAAGGTCTTGACCATGCTGCTATCTCTGACAGCTCACTGGCTAACCTATTGCTCAAATTTCAGTCCAAACATCTTCCCCAAAAGACTGTCTCCTTCCCCAGGTTGGATTTTAAGGCCTTCATTCAGTGCATCATAACACTTAATTCAGCACATTTGAATTATTTGATTTAATGCACATAATTTTTTATATCCCTTGGTGTAGATCAGTGTGAAACACCTGTCATTTTTAGCTTCCTCTCTACTATAGAGAAGAGAGAGATTCTTGGCATGAGTCTCCTGGCTTATGTTTGAATGCCAAACCCTTGAATATCTCTTAGTCTTCTTTAGTAGCAAGCTTTGTTGGGTCTCAGATTCTAACTCTTCTTCACCATAATCTACTGCCTGATGAAACAAGTGCTTATATATGATTTCTCACTCGGAGTAATGCTGTCATTAATGTTATCTTTGTAATTAAATGATAATATATACTTCTTATATAGTTTTAAAATGTTGACATCATGTTTCTCCAGTGTGCTTGGCATTATTCTAGATGTCTATATATATATAAAAAAGGCCGATTTACAGATGTTAATCAAGTTCTTTTTTTTTTTTTTTCCATTTTATTTTAAAGAGAATAAGACAAAAGAGGTCAGTACAGAGCAGATCGGAACCGGACAACATAGGCAACACAATACTTAACATTAAGACAACCAGACATTAACAATAGCTATCACAATAGTGCTTTCTCTGCTATAGTTGAGCATAGTTTCAAATACAATAATATCAAATATAACAAAAAAGTATAAAACCATTCAAAGAGTGAAAGAATTACAGGGCATTCTGAACCGAATAACAGAGAATGATCAATGGGTACTATAATATCTCATTTTCAATAAAAAAATTTTGTTTACATGTTCACACATATTCAAATCCCAGTAAGACACAATGAGATAGATAGAACCAGTGGAAATAGAAGAATAGAAGCTTGGTAGGACTTCTAAGAAGGACAGTATTAAATCAGCAATAGCTGTCATAATGTTTTGTTCTCTTCAAAACAGCTGTTCATAGCATCATGTATAATAAAGTGAAACAAAACAGGATAAAACCATTCCAACTGATGAATGAAAACATTGAAAGGTATGCAGTGCACAATGGAAGGCACTGAGGACAATGAAAAAGAACAATGAACAAGACAGGCATGAGCCTTTCTCTGCAGGAAATTGCAGCACACACAGGTTTACATATTCATTATTTAGTGGAAGTGCTGGGTTAGGGTGCTAAGAGAGAATATTTTTCTCACTTTTGGAGACTTGCTCTTAATGTATGCTGTATGCTTAGTTGAATGAATTTAAAAGTTGCATCATCTCATTTTAACTAAACTAATCACCAAAAATAGTTGATATCCATATCTATAAGGGGTTAGCAAATATGCTCCTTCTGCGTAAGAACTTGAACTTTGTGTTATCTTTCCAGCTCTTAGACTACTGGAACAGGTAATATGCCAAATAGATTGCTAGGCAACATTGCTTATGGTAAGAATAACTGAGTGAAAACCCACAATTGGACTGTGAGAATTAAAATTTCTCATCTCTAGCTCAGTGTGGTGACTCTTGGAGCATTTTCCTAAGAATCCTGCAGCTGTGACTATGGGATTGCTACATGAATGTCTTAGTTTGGTTTCTATTACTATATTGGAGTATCTGAGACTGGGTAATTTATAAGGAATAATTTATTTGGGCCATGATTCTAGAAGCTGGTTAGTCCAGGAGCATAGTGCCAGCATCTGCTTGACATCTGGTGATGGGTCTCTGCTACTTCATAACCTGGTATGACAGAGAAGGCCTATTAGTTTGGGTCTCTTTTCATTTTCTTGTAAAGGCAACAAATCCATCATGAGGCCCACCCTCATGACCTCATGTAGTCCTATTTACCTGTCAAAGTCCATAGCTCCAAATCTCATTAATATATTAGTTTGAGGATTAATTTACCAACATGTGAACCTTCAAGGGTTATAATCAAATCATAACAATGGTGTCAGCCCACTTGGGGGCCCAAGGGAGATTTTTCTTAGGTTAAAGAACATACATGTATAAGATGTCAGCAACAACAGCAGGCAGCATGGAGCAGAGCGAGCACAAGAGCCACCTGCATCTTTAGTGTATAGTTTTTTACGCAGGTTGTTATCACCTATTTACATTCTTACATGCTGGCCTCATTAGCACATACATAGTTGTCCACTGCTAAGTCATGGTTATATAGTTATACCCCAACGTTGCTGTGCTGTGCTTGCTGTGCTGACAGCAAGGTCATGTCCTTAGGGTTGTCCAGAAGCATTCTTACATGACCTGAGCTTTAACTTAGTCTGAGCATTTCTCCACATTCCACTTCAAAGGTTGGGGGGAGAATCTTGTCTTGTGAGCAGCCCATAAAGCTGACCCCTGTGCACAAAGACCACAACAACAGTACAGAGAACAATAGAACATTGCCAACCCTATTGTCACCATAGCACAGCTGCGGATTGCAAGGATTCCCACCAATGGGTAAGAGGGTCCTGCTGTAGGGCCTACAAAGCTTCCTTTATCTGTGTCAGATACTATTCCTTAGCAGCATGCTATGTGCAGGAGTCAACCACTGTAAAGCCTTAATGGCATGAGCTTAGTTATCAGCAGGCCCAGGATAGGATGTGGCTTTTTCTGCAGTAGTCAAAGCATATCTGTGGCTTTATCTGCAGCAGTCAAAGCATATGTATGTCACTGAGAGAGAGGTAGGGGACCAATACAACCCACCTGCCATTGCTGCTGTGTATGGGTGCTTCTGGGGTCACACCAAGTGTGGGTACCCTCCTCCTCCAGGGATCAAATGGGCAAGCTGTGCATGCACCTTTACCGCAGCCTTTGACTCAGCTGAAGTCAAGTCCAGGTGCCACTGCTGTGTTAGAGCTTGTGTGGTACGGGGTCCCTCATCCTAGTTTCTTGTGGAGGCAGGGTGCCACAGCAGAAAGTAGCTCTCAGAGACTGGCTACTCTCATCAAGGCATGAGCTGTCATTTCCTGGCTAGAGGAGGGATTTATGTCTTGAAACATGATATGGTACATGGTTAGTGTTGGCCATGCTCCAATAGGTTGGCACTTTACAAGGGATGTTGCCCTATCTGCCAGTCCTGAGCTGCTCAAGCTGGTATCCATAGCATTAGCCCCAAAAAGATGGCCCACACATGTGTTCATACACACATGTAGAGGGCCTTCTCCATGCATCACAAGTAGACATGCTGCCAGCAACTCTGACCATTCTAGACCTGCCTGTTCTGGTTTCAAACCAGAGCCCTTCCGTCATGGTTTATGTCGGTGCCCCCCAGGCCTCATGTATTTGCATTGTGCATTTGTGATTGGTTCATTATCTAGTGCTTGGATTGGTGGTGTCAGTGCTACACCCTCCTAGGGATTGAGCCAGGATGTGATGTAATGGCAGGAAGAAGGTGTGTCTCTCTTATTGCTGGTTTCCACCTTGCTGTTAGCAGTTGCCATGAACTGCGGCCCCACCATGCCACCTTGCCTTGGAGCCAACTGAGTATGGACTGAAACCTCCAAAAACTGTAAGAAATAAACCTTTCCTTTCCCAACTTTGGGCATCAGGTATTTTGTCTCAGCAATGGGTAAAAAGTAAGATACCTTCTTTATTGTGCTGGACCCATCAGTATGTGGCATCAGCCAGTGGTCCCTCTTTCTCTTCTTTTTAGGGACTAGGTTTCAAGTCCTGTAATCCATCCTTCCACACAGGTTCCTGGGAAGTGTACATCATGGATTCCAAAACTGTTGCCAGTTCGACTTCCAATGGGCTAGATGAGAAAGAGGCCCACTGTTGGAGATTTGTCCCAAAGTGGATGAGAGAGGGAACCTGTGCCACTCCATTCCTGGGATGTGCTGTCCATGTCCATACTCAACCATCTGTACAGTAATTTGTCTGCACTTCCACTGTCTGTTGTCCTGTGATACACAGACATGCAGAGCAGCGTGCACTGTTGCCAGTTGTTTCTCAGTCAGGGAATTCTGGCCCTCAGCTCCCTTCTGTAACTGTGACCAAAATCCAATGGGGTGCTTCTTCCCTTGTTTTTGCCATAGGCCTCAGTCAAACCTTTTATCATCCACAATGAAGGTTAGGATAAATGGCAGGGTGGAATGATGCCAAAGGGACCCAGGATGCTGTGTGTACTTTGTAGAGTTCTGAGTTTTATTCTAAGTGCAGTGGGTTGCCAACCATGGAGTAACTGGATTGAAATTTAATTTTTAAAAAGTCATCCTGCTCTGTGAAAAATAAATTTAAAGGTACAAAGTAAAGGCAGGGGTATCGCCTAGGGGACTATTGCCATAACTTATACAAGACCTACAACAGCTTGAATTCTGCTGACAGCAATGGATGGAACCAAAGGACATTTTGATAGAGCAGTGGACAGAACAAGATGGAAAGCTTCACTGAAAATATCTGCTTGAGCATCTAAGCAGAACAGGTAGAAAAGAGGGGGGAAGACAGCAGCATTCCTCTTTGAGTTCTGAAAAGCAGCTTCTGCTGTATCTGCCCAGTTCCATGTAGCACCGTTCTGGATCATCCGGCATGAAGGGTGCAGCAGTGCAGTAGGTGTGGTACGAATATCCACCAGAACCCTAGCAAGTCCACATACATCTGTAACTGGCATACTTTCATGGGTCTGGGGATATGCTTGGATCTTGTCAATAACAACATTGGTGATTACTTTCATCTTACCTGACCAGATAACATTCAAGAATTTGATAGTCAAGCCAGGTCATTGTTTTTGTTCACAGCCCACCCCTAGGCAAGTAAAGCTTATCTGGAGATGTACACAGCAGCTTCCAAATCTGCAAGGCAATCAGACGTTAACATAATATCATCAATATAATGCAACAGTGACACAGAGTGTGGCTTAGCCCAGGTGACCAGGTCCTGGGCCACCAGGCCATGACACAAAGTTGGGCTATGCAGATAACCTATGGCAACACCTGGAAGGTCTACTGCCTGCCCTCCCAGGTGAAAGCAAATTGATCTTGACTGTCAGGCACAATAGCCATGGAGAAAAAAGGCATTAACCAAATCCATGACATAATGGTATTGACCCAGTGTCAGAGTGAGACAGTCATCAATTCTGCAATGTTAGGCATCACTGCATGCAGCAGGGAGTCACTTTATTCAGTTTCTGATAATCCACAGTCATTCTTCACATCCCATCCTGCTTCTTCATGGGCCATGCCGAGGAGTTGAAAGGGCTCTGTGCAGGGAGCATTGCCCTTGCTTCTTCCAATTTCAAGATAGTTTGTCCTATCACCTCATGGCTTCTAGATATCTGGTACTTCTTCATTCACATAACCTGAGTGGCCTGCAGGAGAGTCATCAGTGTGTGATGTGAATGCCATTGGACTACAGTTTTTACCACACAAATTCACAACTGGAATTTACTCTGCATGATGTCTAGCCAAGCACCATGCATGTCCATCCCCAGTATTTATTCAGCAGCATCATACAGGTGTGAGGACAAGTGCCCAATACCCAAAGTCACCTGGGCCTTCTGGACTGTGATTTGGTGACCTCCATACCCTTTACAGAGTTGTATAGTAGAACCTATAAAATACTGTTGACTTGGCTCCAGTAGCCATCTATGCTAGTACATGCACATTTTGGGGGGACCAGTAAATAGTCAATTCCATGTGTTACCTCCAGTTTCCTGGGAACTCCAAGACCCAGGTATCTTGGCCCGCCTCCTAATTGGGGTAAAAGGAGACCTGTGTCACTTCTTTCTACTTCACTGAGGCTCTTTTGGCCTTACAACCTTGGTCCATTGGCCAGTATTGCTGCTCAGGGCATAACTGACTCCACAGAGTCAGGAATACATCCAAAGGCTTCCTGTCTAACTTATCTGTGGTCAGGCTGGCAGGTCCAGATCTAGTGCTGACACACAGTCTGTGCTTTGAGAGGGAATGACCCTGTTTGCCCACAGCACACCCCTCCTTTTCTCCTTTACTGGTACAGCTTTTACAGATCTCATTTTACCTCAGTGCTTTACTTCCATGTCTCCCAGCGTGGCCAAGGCATCAACAACATCATGGATTAGATGATCCATAAAAGGGGCTAGAAGGGCTACCACTGACCAAAATATGGCACCTGATCTGCTTGCCAGGATTATGTCCATCATGGGCAATGATTCTGAGTGTGAACATCATTTGCTGCATGCCCATTTCACGTGGCACAGTTATCAAGTGTAGATAGGTTTTCCATTTAGTGACTTGCTCTAGTAGGTCACATTGATTCTCTCAAACCAAGGAAGCTGCTGCAATCAACCAGTTTATCAATTCGATTACCTGCTTCTAGGAGATCCTCTGCACATCCTGCAGAACAAATGTTGTAGAGGGGATGCTGGCTATCCTAGCTATTTGGGACATCTCTAGTGGGCTTAACTGTGTGTTATCAGCCCCATCATTCCACAGACATAGCAGCCATGAGGGAACTGTCTCATCCACTTCTGCTTTAATTATTTTGCCAACTCCTGCAGCTCCGTGGCTGTATAGGTCATATACATTGTGTGCTGGGTAGAAGTTGGTGGCCATTCCAGTCTTCCTCACTGGGCTGGGGGTTCTTCTACCTCCACTTTTTGACAAATAACTGGCCTAGCATGCAAGATCAGGGGATTTTCTTGGGGGTTTTCTTGAATATAAGGACTTCTGGATACATTTCTAGAGAAGACAGTGATTTCCATACCTTGCAACATGAGCTCCACAGCAGCCAGCCATTGCACAAGGTCCTCCTCTATCTGCTGCAGTTGGTCTACTTGCTGGACAAGGACCATCCACTTCTTGATTTACATGGCAGAAGAGAGTGAAGAACAGCCAAGCCACCTCCCCAGCCATTTTGCTATGAAGGGAAGGAATTTGTCCATCCATCATTTCTAAGGCTTGCAAGACATCCTAATCCAAATGGGTGGTTTCCCAGTCCTCTGGGGCCTTCCACACTGCCAAGAAAATGGCTACAGGTAGCCATTGAGAGACCAGGAGTTGCTTATCAGCCATTCCCCTGAGCTCTTCCTCACCTTTGAGTACTGTTTCCACAGTTTCCACAGGACCACTCACCTTAACATACTGCTGACTGACAAAATTTTTTATTGAAAATGAGATATTATAGTACCCATTGATCATTCTCTGTTATTTGGTTCAGAATGCCCTGTAATTCTTTCATTCTTTGTATGGTTATATACTATTGTGTTATGTTTGATATTATTGTATTTGAAACTATGCTCAACTATAGCAGAGAAAGAGATATTGTGATAGCTACTGTTAATGTCTGGTTGTCTTATGGCAAAGTACTGTGTTGCCTATGTTGTTCTGTTCTGATCTGCTCTGTTCTGCCCTCTTTTGTTTTATTCTCTTTAAAATAAAAAAAAATAATAAGATACTGCTGACTATACCAGTTGTCAGCCTACTGGGGATGGGGCAAGGGAGAATTTTGTGGGTGAGGTCTCCAGATTAAAGAACACACATGTGCAAGATATTAACAAAAACATCAACTGCACGAGAGTAAAGCACAGCACAAGAGGCACCTGCATATTTATTGTATATTTTTATACAGGTTGTTTTCACTTATTTATATTCTTACATGCTGGCCTCATTGACACATGCATAATTGTCCACTGCTAAGTCATGGTTATATAATTATCCCTTTGATATGTACTGTACTAACAACAGGCTCTGGCTTTTCAGCTGGACTCATACAGGACATTGCTGTGGGATCCAGGGCCTTAGCTGGATTCTTTGGGTCTCTAGGGAGTGAACAGACCATTTACACTCTTCTGCATTTGACTTTTTGGGTGAATATTATAAAACAATCCTATAAATTATGTGTCTTGTATTAAATGTATTCCCTTACAAATCCTAACTGCAGCACAAGGTGTGATTTTGAAAAAAAGTAGGTGAATAGTGCTGCTGAATGCTATCTAATGGAAAGGCAGGCTTGCAAAAATATTATAGTGGGTTTGGATTCGCCTTATTTACTGGATCTGGAACACGTCACTTGTTGCTTTTCCCCAAAGTAAAAATGACCAGGGTAAGTGTTTTGAATGAATTCAGGATATTAAGGCAGCTATGACAGCCCAACTAAAGGGGACATGAAAGGCAACTTCCAGAACTCCTTCATAAAGCGACAAGAATGTTGGTATACATGTGTTTGAAGGGAGAGGGATAATTTGAGGACATTAACGGAAATGTGTCTTTTACTGTCTAGATACAAGAGAATATTTTCTTCATATATGATCAGTTCTTAGATCTCTTACAATAGAATTATGAGGGGAAGGGCTCCTTATTTTTAATATATAGGTTACCAGACCTGGCACCAGATTTACTGAATTAGAATCTTGAAACTATAGAGCTACTATACATTTGGTGTTGTACTACAATGTTTGTATTTATTATTTTATTCTAAGTTCTCAAATATCTTTCATATAGACCTAATTTGCATTTTATTCATGAAGGGGGTCAGATGAAATAAAGGATGCTCAGAACAAAGGTCACAGACTGGGACAGGAAATCTACATTATTTTTATTTTAAAGAGAAAAAGATAAAAATAACAATGAAATGGAGTTTCAAAACAGGTTAGTAGGACAGTTACAACAATTAACACATTGTGTATTGTCTTCATAGTAGTTATTCAGAGTACATGATATAGGCATGATATCTTGTCCAAAAAATATTAGTACAAACCTTTCTTTTCAATGAACTAAGAGAAACTAATTGTATAACTATCTTAACTATCTTATGTATACATTTTTAGCAAGTTCTACAAGTGAATTTTTTTTCCTTTTTGTCTTTTTGACAGGTCTCTCTCTGCAGTTCTCACTCTGCAGTATGTCAGGGTCTTACTCTGCAGTTCAGGCTGGCCTTGAGCTCACTTTTAAGCCTAGGCTGGTTTGGAACTCACAATGATGCTCCTGCCTCAGCCTCTTAAGTGCTGGGATTATAGGCATGTGCCAACACACCTAGCTCCATAGATGAATTTTATACAGAGCAGCATTTGAGAAGCGTTAAACTCTGTGATGCTTTTCTATTTGTCACTTTCATGTTAAGAAATTCTAAAGCAGTTACTGAGAGCTGTAATGCCATAGAAAAATTAACCTTTTCAGCCTTAAACATGCACAGTAATTATGAAAGTTCATCAATATTAAATAGATTCACATTAAAGAGTCTCTAAATTAGCATTTATGTTATTTTGATAATTTCTGTATTACAATATAGTGATCATTCACTGGAAAAGCTTAGAAAACAGCTGTCTTCTGTTATTGCATGATAGCCATAAAAGCAGAATAAATATAAGAATAATTTAAAAATTTTGAGTATGATAAAGGTTGATAGAAGCTAATTAAATGGGACATATGCAAAAAAATTCTTAATTAGCCTTTAATAAATTGTCACTTATCTTGTGACTTCAACTCTTAAAATGATAGGAGCCAGAAAAAACACGTATGTGTTGAGGAAGGCCATGACTCAGATCATTTGAGCGCAGAAGCAGTTGTTAAAAATGCAAAAGAGAGCAAGGCTGAATGACTCTGACCTTGGTGTTACAGAATTGTTTGTCTAACTAAATAGAAGAGAAACAATATGATTTCCCACTGGGATTGGCTAAGTTCATGTCATCAAAAATGAAGCAGGTGGTTTTGGACAATATGTCCAAAGAACTGTATGCACACCACAAAAAATTATATATATTGTTATGGTCTATGTCTAAATATCCCCCAAAGCTTCAAGTGGTTATATGTGGGGTTTTTCAGAGGTAGCTGGATCTAGCATGTGTGGTGCGGGGATTAAGGGTGGCCCATCATGGGTGTGAATGCCTGGATCGAATATAAGAGGCAGAAAAGCTGGTGCCATTTCTTGCTGCTTCTGCTTCTGCTTGTTTGCTGATGCCAACTTCCTGCTCTGCAATGCCTCTCTGCCATACTGCCCTGCCTTTCCACCATTAATTTTAAGTAGTGGCTATTTTGTCTCAGCAATGAGAAAAGTAACTAAGACATAAATGGAGAGAGAGGGAGAGAGAGAGAAGGGAGGGAGGTATAGGCATACATTTGTTTATACATACCTACATTTGGGGTTGCATTGAAGATGTTACCTTTTTTTGTCTTTCTCTTGCATTTTATGACCTACTTTCTGAAGTAACAGAGTGCCGTTTCTTCACTTTTGTTGTCTTCTATTAGTAGAAACAAATACTGGAAAATACTGCTGAGGCTCAAGGGTATGAGACACAGAGAGAGAAAAATTCAGACAGAGACTATGTGGGATGAGAATTATTGTTGTACCAATTTTGCAAAAACACAATCTGCCAGGATCTTTTAAGAAACGTTTCTATTTCATCTAACAGATTTATTAGCATAAAGTTTTTCATGATAGTTTTCATGCTACTATCCTTTTTAATACTAGCAGGATCTATGTATAATAATGTACCTTCTTCTAATGTTATTCTTAGAAAATCATGTCATTTTCTGGATTACAATACCTACAATAGCTAGATGTTTATAGATGTATTAATGTTTTCAAAGAACAAGTTTATAATTCCACTAATTTTTCTCTGTTTTTCATTGTTTATTATATTTATTTCTGCTCTTTGTAATTTCCTTTATTCTCTTCATTTTTGATTTAATACTTTTTCTTATTTCTTATTTCTCTTATTCTTATCAAGACTATTAAGATAGAAGCCTAGATAACTGATTTATATTTTTATTCTTTTTAAATATAAAATTATTTAAAATAAAAGTATTATTCTAAGCACTTCTATACATGCATCTCATATATTTTAGTGTTATATTTTTATTATCATGAAGTTAAAATATTTTCTAATTTTCTTATTGACCTCTTCTTGGACTCAAAGGTTATTTAGAGGTATTTTGTTTAATTTCCAAATAATTTGGGATTTCTGACTTTTATTTTTGTTATTAATTTATTACTGAGATAAAATTCATATAATACAAAATTAAAATTAATTGATATTTAGTATATTTAATTGTGGAACCATCATCTCTATTTCTAAAATATTTTCCTCAAGCCAAAAGGGCATCCGTACCCTTTTAAAGTCATTCCATATTCTCTCCTCTGACAATCACTAATCTCTTTCATTTATATAGATTTGCTATTCTGGATATATCATATAAAAATGCAACCTGAACCTCTTATTTCTGGATCTTTCACTTAGCATAACATTTTTAAAGGTTTATCCATGGTGTAGAATGTATCAGTACTTCATTTCATGAATAACTAATATTCATCATATGAATACACCCATTCATCAGTTGATGGACATTTGGACTGTTTCCAACATTTAGCTATTGTGCATAATGCTTTGATAAATAATTTTGTACCAGTTTTTGTTTAAATACTTGTTTTTAATTTTGGGGGGCATATACTTAGGAACAGAATTATTGGGTCATATAGTAATTCTATTATTACATTTTTCATGAACGCTATATTGTTTTCCATAGTACTGCAAAATGTCATATTTCTAACAGCAAATGTCTGTGAGTTCCAATTTTTTTTGCATCATTGCTGATATTTATTTTCTACTTTTTAGTATAGCCTTCACAGGGAATATGAAGTGGTATCTTATAGTGGTTTTTACTTCTTTTCTCTAATAACAGTGATGTTGAATATCTTTTCATGTGCTTATTGTCAGTATCTTCTTTGGAAAAATACCTATTCAAGTTCTTTGCCTATTTTTAAATGGTATTGTCTGTATTTATGTTGTTGAATTATAAGGGGCCTTTATATATTCTGGATAGTAGACCCTGTGACATGTGTGATTTATAGATATTTTCTCCCATTTAATGGGACGCCCTCTCATTTTACTCACATTACCCTTGAGTACAGACATTTTAAATTTTGTTGAAGTTCAACTAAGCATTTTTTGTTTTGTTACTTCTGCTTTTTGGTATCAGCTCTAAGATCCACTGTCAAATCTATAGTCGTGAAGATTCATCATATAGTTTCTTCTGACAGGGGAGACTGTTCTTTCCCTGTTGTATGGTATTGGCCCTGTTGTTAAAAATCAAGTCACCATTGGTTTATGGGTTTATTTCTGATCGATATTGTCCCTACATTGCAGCATCTCACTATACTTCTGATTACTGTACCTTTGCAGTAAATGTGGAAATCCAGAATTGTGCCCCTCAATTTTACTATTACTTTTAAAAGACTGTTTTGGCTATTTAGGGTGACTGGAAATTTCATATTAACTCAAAATCTTTTTAATTTCTACAAATAAGGCCATTGGAATTTTGAATTTGTAGACTGATTTGAGGAGTATTGCTATCTTAACTCATAGCCCTCTAACTCTTGAAAATGGGTATCTTTCTATCTATTTAAATATTCCTT
This sequence comes from Dolichotis patagonum, assembly GCA_004027295.1. Lineage (NCBI taxonomy): Eukaryota > Metazoa > Chordata > Mammalia > Rodentia > Caviidae > Dolichotis > Dolichotis patagonum. The sequence goes on along the minus strand of PVJX010000161.1, from coordinate 51,978 downwards.
AATTGCCTTCAGCAGTGTTTTATAGTTTTCAGTATACAAATTTTGTGGCTTATTGGTGAAATGTATTCTAAGGTGTCCTGTTTTTATACTATTATAAGCAGAATTATTTTTTTCTTTTTGGTTATTCATTGTATAGAAAAATAATGCTTTTGCATTTTAATGTGTATCTTGCTATTTTGATGAATTTGCTTATTAACTATAGTAGTTTTTTGTGAATTCTTTGAGATTTTTTTCTATATATCTTAGTCTGTCTTATAATAAAGTGCCATAAACCGAGTAGTTTGTAAACAAATAACAGATATTTATTTTTCACAATCCTAGAAGTCGGGAGGTCCAAGATCCAAGAACTGGAAGACTCAATGGCTGGTGAAGCCTCCTGTATTTTTCATAGAATTTTCTCCCATTCTTTCTCCCTTGTATCTTCCCATTATACAAGGGATGAGAGAGATTTCTGGGAGTTTCTTTAATAAGGGCACCAATCCCATTCTTGGAACTCCATCCTCATGATTTAATTACTTCCCAAAGGCCTTATCTCCTAACACCATTACCTTGATGGTTAGAATGTTAACATATGTATTTGGGTGGGTAGGAGGTACAAATATTCATATCATAACATAAGACCATGGCATTTGTGAATAGAGATAGGTTTATTTATTTCCAATTTGGATAACTTTCACTTCCTCTTTTGGTTAAAAATTCTGACTAGAATTTCCAGTACAGTGTTGAATTAGAATTGGTAAAATCTGGAACCGTTGTTTCTGATCTTGGGTTGGGGTTCAGTCTTTTATCATTGTATACAGTGTAAGCTGCAGATTTTTCTTTTAAAAATTTTAATTGGTGTGTGTTTCTGATACATAATAATTGCATTTGTTTTGAGAAATTGGTGCGTATATATTATATAGTGATCATTTTGGTACTCTAGTAGTCTCCTCCCTACTGTCCTCTCTCCCCTCTACCATCTCTTCCTTTCCTCATCTCTAAGAAATATATTTCTCTGTTTTCTTCCATAACTCTTTTTTCTCTTTGATTTATTTATATTTTGAGTTTCACATCCTATGTCTGACCTACTTCAATTACTATTATGCTTTCAACTTCCATCCATTTTCCTACAAGTGATTTGAACTTATCCTTTTTTTATTGCTGAATAGTCTTCATTGTATAAATATACATTTTCTTATCCATTTATCAGTTATGGGGCACTCAGTCTGCTTCCATAGTTTATCTACTATGGATTTCACTGCTATAAATATGGGTATGCATGCATCTGTATAGTATGATGTCTTTTACTTTTAGAAGAGATATTGTAGTGTTCTGTGGGTTTTCTTTTTTTTAATTTTTATTTTTTCTATTTTTATTTTTTTAATTTTTATTTTAAAGAGAATAAAACTAAGCAAAATAAAACAGAATAAAGCCAATCAAAACAGTGTAAGTGACACAGGGCTTCAAAACAATAGGAAATCAACAATGATTACCATAATGACTCTTGTTGTCTTCAGAATAACTGCAGATATTGAGAGATCCAGCCATGGCAGAACCCAGGAGCCTACAAAGAAGCAATTCACCTGCTCTCTTGGTAAGCGCCTCCCTCAGGCGTGATCCAGGAGGAGAACCAGATAAAGGCCCCAGAGATCCAGCCAAGGCCATGGTGGAACCCAGGAGCCTGCACAAAGAAGCAATTCACCTGCCCTCTTGGTAAGCGCCTTCCTCCAATGTGAGCCAGGAGGAGACCCTGTAATGTCTCTTGAACCTACCGGTGCTCAGGCTTGGAATCAAACATCCCAACCCCCTCTAAACACTGCCCCCCATTAGCAACTGGGGACAGAAGTCTGAGCATCTCTTGGCAGGATGACTGTATGCAACATAGCAAATATAGGGGGTCTCCTCTATCTTTTCTTTGAAAGCAAGTGTTGTTTTGAGTTTTGTTTCATTATGATTCTTTGTTCTGCTCTATTCAATATTCTCTTTCGATTGATTTTATAATGTTCTGTCTTTGGTTTGATTTTGCTATATTTAATTAACTAGACAACTATTGTGAAGATAAATGAGATATACGATGGGATCTATTACTGTTATCCAGGTAACCTGCTGTGAAGTTCTGTAACAAATTCACTGCACTGTCTCAATTGGCTTTATTCTGTCTTATGCTGTTGTATTTCTACTACCTTCAAAAAAAGACCAGAATTATATAAGGTGATTAAAAAGGAAATAACAACAAAACAGATCAGTAAGGTACTGAGCAAGCTTAAACATGGTATAACTAAACAGATAATGGACTTAAAAAGCAAAAGGAGGAAAAGAAAGTGCTTTAGAGGATATAACTGCATGTATGTTTAAGTGTGTAGGATTGATAACCATATTACTGAATTTTTCTTGGATCATTGAACAGAACTGTTTGCAGCTTCACTGTTTGAATGTCTACTTTGTATGCTTTAATTTTTAACATGAACAACTATTTCTAAGAGGACAATATGTAATTTATCAACTAGTGATTTCTTTCTTTTTTAAAAAAATTCTGTGTTATTTCCACCCTTTTTTCTGTTTTGCTTTTTTTCTCTTTAAATAAAATTTTTTAAAAATTAAAAAAAAATAACTGAAGATATCATCAGACATAGTAAAAATCAAACAAAACAGAACAGAATAAAATCAATAAAAACAAAACAATGAATGCAATAGAGGACTTCAAAACGAAAAATAGTAAATCCAAAATGGCTATCATAATATATCTTGCTATCTTTTAAATAGCTACCCATTCTGTCAGATATAATAAAATCAAACAAAACAGAACAATCAAACCCAACCCAACAAAACAATGAAAATGATGCAGGGCTTCAAAACAAGATGATAAGGAATTAACAAAGGCTACCATCTTCAGAAGGAGATTTCCCATAGATGCTACATTGCATATTGTTATCCTCTGAATAGATGGTCAGACTACTAACCTTAGACCTGCAAAGTCAGTGAAACACTAAACACTATACGCATGAAACTGTATTTTACCTCAGTAGTTATCATCATAGCCTGTTTCTCCAGATCAGCTGGTCGCTTACGGTGGGTGGGGAGGGGGATTGGTTCTTCTCATTTCCCAGCCCTCATACTGGAAAGGGCTGGCATTTGACTCTCCCCCAAGTGGCCCACACATGGCACTGATTCACAGGAAGAGCTTCCTTCTTGATGACTTTTTGTTCTCTTCTCCTGCAGTCCATGAAATGGTGCTGACTCATGGGAAAAGGCTGGCATCTGGCTCTCCCCTCAGTGGCCTGTGCATGGTGCTGATTCACAGAGATGGCTTGCTTAATGATTTCTTGTTCTCTTCCTCTGCTGTCCACAAATGGCTCAGCAGATTTTCTATTTTTAGTTTTTTGAGCAATCTCCATACTATTTTTCATAGTGGTTGTACTAGTTTACATTCTTGCCAACAATATGGAAGAGTTTCTTTTCCATTACAAACCTGCTGCATTTGTTATTTGATTTCTGGTTTATAGCCATTCTTGTTGGAGTAATGTGGAATATCAGAGTTACTTTAATTTCTATTTCTGAAAGTTGTAAGGATGTTGACCATTTTTAATGTACTTATTAGATATTTCCACTGCTTTTTTTGAGAAGTCTCTTGTGTCTAGGTGTCCCCTCAAAGCCTCATGTGGTCATAGGTGGGGCTTCTTCAGAGGTGGCTGAATATAGAGTATGTGAGTGATTCATTGTGCAATGCTAGGATTAAGGGTGGTGATTACTAAATCAGCCCACTAATTGATTTAGCACTACCCTAATCCCTATAGCTTGGATACATGTAAGGGGCAGAAAGATACTATTAAAGTCCCTTGTTGCTTTCGTTATCTTGTGGACACCATGAGGGTTTTTTAGCTTTTCATGGAGTAACTAGAATTCTGGCCTAGGCTTCATGCCCATGGAAGATTCTGTATGCTGCTAAGATCACAGACTCTGGGCTGTGTCCTGGTAGGTAAATCATGAAATTCCTTTACGGCTAGAGCAAGTGCCCACCTGTAGCCATCCTCCTGAATTCTTCCCCAGACATTTTTATGTATTTCACATGGTGGCTATATCTCTGGGTTTGGGCTGGGAACCACACCATTAACTGGGGAGACTGTTTGCTAATATGATCACAGATTCTGGTCCATGTCCTGGTGGGTACAGCATTTGGCTCCACTGCAACATGAACAATGGTGTCTCTAGATCTAAGGTGGCTGAGTGCCTGAGCTTATATGTGACTTTGCTTTTTATTTTATAATTCTCATTTTCTTTATTTTGTGTAGTTTTTATCCTACTAATGGTATAATCCAGTGGTTGGTATCTCTACCACCTCTTTTAGCTGTGCTTTAATTAACCATGTTGCTTACCCTGGGGGATCTCTGTGAATGTTACTTCCTCTTTGCTGCCATGAGGAAGAATTACAGATTTTTTTCTTATTTTTTAAATAAATACCATGTTTCATGTTTAGGAAGTTGCCTTATATTTTTAGTTTGTTGGATCTTGTTGACATACTATTATTTTTAGATGTAATTCTGTTGTGGTTAGAATATTTTTATTGTTTCAATACTTTCAAATTTATTGAGAATTGTTTTGTGGCCTACATCTGGCTAATTTGGTGACTCTTCATGTGTACTTGAAAAGAACATCTGCTCTAGAGTTGTGAGATGTAGTGTTCTATAACTGTCAATTAAATCAAGTTAATTGATAGTTTTGCCCAAATTTTCTGTACCATTGCTGATTTTCTACTTACTGGTTTTATCAATTCTGATACAGGAGTGTTGAGATTTTCAGTTACAATTATAAATTTTTCGATTCCTTCTTTCAGTTGTATTTTAATTCAAATATTGTGAAGTTTATAGCTTTGTGCAGATATATTTTCATTATTATATCTTCTTGCAAATTAACCCTTTTATTGCTATGAAACAACTTTCTTTTGCTCTTGTGTCTTGAAGACTAATTCACCTGATAATAATGGATAACTCCATTATTAATTTTCTCATTAGGATAAATGGGTATTTTTTATCTTTCTATTTTTAAAGTGAGTACACTGTAGATAATATGTAATTGGATATTGCTTTAAGAAAAACGATAATCATCTCTTTTAATAAGAGGAGTTTTTAGCCATTCATATTTATGATATTTATCAGTATTGTTGGGTTTAGTTGTATGATATTGGTGTTGTTTTATATTTACCACTTCTGATTTTGTTCTTTTTTTTTATTTTAAAGAGAATAAAACAAAAGAGGGCAGAACCAAGCAGATCAGAACAGAACAACATAAGTAATACAACACTTTGCAATAAGACAACCAGACATTAACAGTAGCTGTCAAAATATCTCTTTCTCTGCTATAGTTGACCATAGTTTCAGACACAATAATATCAAAAATAACACAATAGTATAAAACTGTTCAAGAGAATGAAAGAATTACAGGACATTCTGAACCGAATAACTATGATCAATGGCTACTATAATATCTCATTTTGAATAAAAAGATTTGTTTATATTATCACATATATTAAAATCCCAATAAGATACAACATGATAGAACCGATGGTAATAGCAGAGTGGAAGCATGGTAAGACTTCTAAGGAAGACGATATTAAATCAGCAATGGCTGCCATAATGTTTTGTTTTCTTCAAAACAGCTGTTCATACCAGCACGCATAATAAAGTCAAACAATTCAAAGACCCAATCCAAAAATGGGCATCTGAAATGAATACACAGTTCTCAGATGAAGAAATACAAATGGCAAATAAATACATGAAAAAATGTTCATCATCATTAGTCATTAGAGAAATGCAAATTAAAACTACACTAAGATTCCATCTCACCCCAGAAAGAATGGCCAGGATAGAAAAAACTACCAACAACAAGTGCTGGAGAGGCTGTGGGGAAAAAGGAACTCTTCTGCACTGTTGGTAGGAGTGTAGACTAGTGCAGCCACTGAGCAGTCAGTCTGGACATTCCTCAAAAAGCTGGGTTTGGATGTCCCATTTGACCCAGCTATTCCACTTCTAGGCATATTCCCAGAAGAACTGAAAACATCATACTACAGTGATAGATGTGCACATGTTTATAGCAGCACAATTTGTAATAGCCAGATCTTGGAAACAACCTAAGTGCCCATCAACTGAGGAATGGATAAAAAAGTTGTGGCATTTTTATACAATGGAGTACTACTCAGCTATAAAGAATGATCACATTGAGATATTTATAAATAAATGGACACGACTTGAGACCATTCTCTTAAGCAAAATAAACCAAACACACATGTGTAAATACGGTATAGTCTCCCTAGTATGAGAGTTGGTAAGAGTATATAAGATTTTATGGTAATCATGATTTCCCATTTCATTGCTTTGAAGCCTTTCAATGTTTTCATTCATCAGTTGGAATAGTTTTATTCTGTTTTGTCTGATTTTGTTCTTTTTATCTTTTTTTCTAACTTTTTTGAACTATCTTTTGACATTGTATGTTATCTCCACTATTGTCTTATTAGTTATCCTTCTTTTACCTATTTAGTGGTTACCAGGATTTATAGTATGAACTTTACCTCATTTTACCTTCAAATAATATGATGCCATTTAAAATATGACATAAAAATCTTATGAAGGTATAATTGAATTTTTCTTCTTCTATCCTTTCTATTTGTATGAGTCAGCTTTTCCTTGGTGGGAAAAAATGTCATATATATATATATATATATATATATATATGTCTGAGATATATATATAAATATATAAATGTCTGATATATATATATATATATATATATATATATATATATATATATATATATATAACTTCAGGGAGTAAATGGTTTGTTTTTGGTGCACAATTTCAGAAGTTTCAGTCCATGGTCACCTGGTTCCAGTACGGAAACATCATGGCAGAAGGACAGAGTGGAGGAAATTTGCTCAACTCATGGCATCTTGGAAACAGAGCAGGGAAAGTGCCAAAGCAAGAGATATACCCTCCATAGGAAACCTCCCAGGGACCTGCCTCCTCTAACTGGCCTCTACCGCTTATCTGTGGTTAGCTAGGAACTCATCAATGGACTGATCCCTGCCCAGGATCCCGCCACCTTCCAAAATCTCTTCCTTATGGTTTATGGAACTTGAATTTGAGGGTTTACAATTTTTGTCAAGACTGGAAAACTTTGGTGTACTATGTTGTTAAATATTTCTTTTGCTTTTTCTTTCTCCCTTTTGAAACTCTAACTACATTTATAGTAGACTACTTGATATTGTCCCACAGGTGACTGAAGTTAAAATTTTAAAAAATATTTTGTACTCCATACTTCATATTGGACAGTTTCTTTTTTCTGTGCTCTCAAGTCAGTGATATTTTCTTCTATGGCATCTTATCTATTGTTAAGCCACATTCAGTCAATTTTCATTTTCAGATATTTCTGCTTGTGCTTTTAATTTTCTTTTTTTTTTTTTTTGGTACCGGGGATCAAACTCACGACCTCACGCTTGCCAGGCAGGCGCTTAAGCCACTGGGCTAAATCCCCGGCCTTGTGCTTTTAATTTTTACTTCATTTAGTTTTTCTATAACTTTCATATCTTTCCTTATTATCTTATTATCTTTTATCTTTTTATCTTTTCCTTATTATCTTTTATATTTTTCTGTAATTCCTTTTATATTTCTAAAAATTAATGTTTTTCTCTAGCATTCTTTCATCTCTGGGATTTGGGGTTTTTTTTATTATGTACTCATTTGTTATAGTAACACTTTTTTCCTGTTTGCATGTCTAGTAATTTTGTTGTTCTTGAAACCAAGATATTATGAATGTTAGTATAGGGTATTTGGATTTTGTTCTCTTTTAAAGAATGTTGAACTTCATTTTACAAGGTTTTTAAGTAACTGGCAGATAAGATTTTTTTTTTCTAGTCTTTAGGTATTTATTTATTTATTTTTTGGTGGGCTAGTTAAGGCTGGAGTAGTTTTACTAGTTGCCCCCTTAGGGCTAGATTCCCTTAATATTACATTGTCAACCTCCAGGTGATCACCAGGGTCATTCTACTCTGGCCCATTGAAACTCAACCATCTCTCTCTCAGTCCTGGTGTCTCTGAGAATGGTTAGGCTTGCCAGTTCCTGTTTTTCTGTTTGCCTCATGGACTTTGTACTAGATAACGACTCAAAGAAATTCCTGGGCAAATTTCTGGAATGCTTCCTTTGAATTTATCCCTTATGTAATGTATTCTTCACCAATACTTCCTTGTGTCAGTTTTCGCAAAGTCCAGTCTCCATCTTCGTGAATTAACATTTGCATGGCCACCAGGATCTTCGCGTGTTTTCTTTTTTCTTTTTTAAATTTTTAAATTTTATTTGTGTGTGTGTGTGTGTGTGTGTGTGTGTGTTCTCTTTCTGTGACATGATAGAAAAGTATGCCTATCAGGTCAGAGTGATTTTTTTAAAAAAATTTTATTTAAAGAGAAAAAACAAAAAAGAAAACAACCAAACAAAACAGAAAAAGGGTAGCAACAATACAGAATTCCAAAGGCAAAAAATAAAAGAACAACAACAAAAGAAAAACAAAAACCCTAAGAAATTGCCACTTGATAAGTTACATACTGTTATCATTGGAAATAGTTGTTCAAGTTACAAAATTAAAGCATACAAAGTAAACATTTAAACAGTGAGACTGTTAACAGTTCTGCTCAACAATCTAACAAAAGCAGTAATATGGTCATCTATCTTACACACTTAAACATACATGCAGTTATATCCTTTAGAGCACTTTCTTTTCCCCTCTTTTTATATATATATATTTTAAATTTTATTTTAAAGGGGGTAAAATTAAACACAACAAAACAGAGCAGAACAGGATATAAGAAAGCATAAATTTCAAAGCTAGACAACCAGAGATCTTCACTATCTGTCATGTTGTCTCTTGTTTTCTTCCAAATGGTTGTCCATATCTTTGCATATAGGGAGCTCATACTAAATAATATAGCCAATCTTTTCACAAGATGTGTATTTGACTGGCTCCCACTTGCTGGGGGTGGGGGGACATGGGACAGGGGACAGGACGACATGAGATGTCTGATTCTCAGCCCACACCGGCAGGATCACAGCCGTCCCCCACAGAGGGGAGGAGCTCCTTGTTCTCCAGGCACCTGGAGTCAACCGCACCGTGCTAAATAGCATCCTATTTTGTTAATGATTGTTTGAATATGAACATGTGATACATGCAAGGCCAATTAAATATCTTCCCTGGGATTGGCATAAGCATTCTGGAAGAAAGATAATCTCCCTTTTACCGAGGTTGCTAGGCTGAAGTAATTTAAATTTGTAGCAGCCCATGGCTATATTCCCCGGCTAGAGGAAGGAACCATTTCCATAATAAGAGAAAATGAGTTTGGTGCCTAGAGAATTAGAGGTGAAAGGTGGAGAGAGAGCATGATAACATCATTTAAAATTCTAGATGCATTTGTGCCTAAAACCATTAAGTTTTGCAGCCTTCCTTTTTATTTCCTGAACTGAGTTTCAGAGATTTCTTATTAACATACATTATCACACCATATTCTCATGTTAACTTGTGAAGGAGTTATGGTTGTTACCCTGGGATTTTAGAAAAGGAAATTAAGACGTAGGTTGAATAAATCATAAAAATACATATTCAGTAAGGACATAGCCAGAATTTGAAACCAGGCCGACTGTATTAAGAGCCTGAACTCTTTTCCAGTGAGACTCATCTAAATGCTACCATGAAATAATTAGGCTAATCTCATACAGAAAAGTAGCTCACAGTTTTGGGGTTTCAAAGGCATAGCATAGATACCAGCTTATTTCTGGTGATCGCCTTCCTGCTGGTAGAGTGCTGGGTGGCACATGGCATCCCATGGCAGCAGACATGTATATCTGGGTATCTGGTCTCTATCACCAGCATTATAGAGCAACTGGGATACAATCATCCAACCTCCATACTAATGACCTTATTTAAACCTCATCACTTTCCAAAAGCCTCACTTCTAGACACTATAACCAGATTAAGTTTCTATTTTTCTTAATACCATTAACATATCATATAACTTTGGGGATTACAGATGTGAGTGAATTTAGGACCAGGGAGTAAGTAACTTTTACCAATTCTAAAGTGCAGAGTTTTTTTTTATCATAACCCAATTAAATCACAAAAAATTTAACCTTGAATATTAAGAAGTGCATCCATAAATAAACCTCTGATTACAGATTGCATCAAAAATAATAAGGAAAATAATGAGTCCCAAGTCTATGAAATACAGACAAACCTGCAGGGAAAAATAAATATAATTTTAATGGTACTTGTTATTAAAAAAGAAAAACTGAAACACAAGAGACTTAACATCTATCTTAAGGAATTAGAAAATAATAATAATAATAATAATAAAGATAGAATGTAGCAAGAAAACATTAATGTCACCTAAGAATACAGGAGGAAAATCATACAAGGTGACAAAAGAGATTGGTGACATAATTATTAGATAACATTAAGTAAGTCTCACTCTATTGGAGGAAATTTTTAAAAATTTAGAAAAATTAGATGAGTTCCCTGCAAAATATAAAGGGACCCAAGACATAGCACAGTAATGGAATATGTGAAAAGATCAATTACTGTAGATGAAAGCTGTGTCTAAATTCCTCTTGGGGTTCTTTAAGGATTATCTCAACACAGTATTGGAAATTATACTTGGAGAGGCTCATGAAATAAATAGGTTTATATTACTCACTGGTAGTACAAAAAGGAGACACAGCAAGACTTGCAGAAGATACGGAGGAGAACCAACGGAGGAGGCTTACTCAAGCAGGAGGAGGATTTCATGAGAGTACCTTTTTGCGGGGTCAGGGTAGAGTACACAAAAAGCATGAGAGGATTTCAGTGGTAGATTCGAATGTCACTAGTCTGTCAGGGGAAGGCAAGGGGAAATCTGTGGCAGGAATTGCCTGTATCATACTGTTGTTCCTGGTTGCTTGGAGGGTACTTATAAACTCTTTATAAGGATACTGAGCCATTAGGAAAATATGAGAGTTTGAAAAGTATTATATAACATGGAAAACTCATTAAAGATCTGTCATAAAAGTCACCAGAATCAGATGGCTTTCCAGCTATAGCCTATCCTTTAAAGAACAGTTAATTGTAGGAGTGTAGTTTAGTGGTACAGCACTTGCCTTGCAGGTGGGGAGAATTTGAGTTAGATTCTTAGCACTGCAGGGGATAAAAGAGCAGATGATTAATATTAATATTATGAAAGTTATTCTAGAGCTCAGAAAAATTGTGACATATAATGTTTCTTATGAAACCAGAATAACTTAGTGCCATAAAACTTGATTTAAAAATTCTATGCCACCAGAAGCTAAGTAACAAAATAATTGGAAACTACATATCAGTCTCATTTATAAATACAGATGTAAACTTCTAAAAGAAATTAGAAAATAAAAGTCTAACAGTGTATCAAAAACTGACACATTATGACAAATTATGGTATTTTAGGAATGGCTTATTATAAAGAAAATTATAACTTACTGAGTTGGCTAAAGAAGGTATAAACTTTATGTTTTTATATTAGTAGATATTAAAAAGTCATTTAATAAAATTACAGTCATGACCGATAAAATTAAATAAGAGCAGTAAAAAACTAAAATTTTATGTAGATGATTGTAGCAGACTCAATGGTTTTTTTCTGCTACCTTTATTGTATCAGGAGCCACTGGCTAGAGCTGTTAGTCACCACTGCCTCATTAATTTAAGCACTTCTATTACTCTTGCTAGCTGCTGGTTCAGGAGCCCAAGCCTAAGTCAACCAGATAACAGCATTCCTAGTATACCTACAGGAAAAATGTCTTCACTTTTAGAGGAATACAGAATAAGATTTTTCTCTTCCTTCCATGCACATCAGTGGTCTAGCACATGCACTAGATTTACATAGAATTTTATTTAGGAACTTAGATATAAATTTAATAAGAAGCACAAGTCAGAAGGCAAAATGCCAGTTTGAACTTGATAATATAAATGTTAAAAGTTTCTATTTATTGAAAGAGACTATGAAGAGCAATAATAGGTGACATTCCTAGTGTCTAAAACTGACAAAAGATTAATACCTAGAATAGCCAGAAACTCCTGGAAATGAACATGAAGATAGGCACCCAAGAAGAAAATTGACATAATATAAACAGTTTGCAAAAGAGAAAGTCCCAAAACTAATAAACATGCAAATAAGTGTTCAAAACTAAACACAAAATTTTAATACAGAGAAATGCAAGCTAAAAACAAATAAGTATCATTCAATACATCTTGGAATGATAAGTTAGACAGTTTGAAAATGCCAGAGAGGATGTAGATTTGTCAAATTTTCGTGGACAGTTGGTAGGGGTTCTTGTTGAAACCACACTGATCTATTCATCTGGAAGTAAAGAAAGTTAGACCTGTCTTAGTTTAGCATCTCCTGGAAGCAAACTCTGTGCAAGGATTCTACTGTGAGTGGTAGGCTGATTTGACAGACAGAATATTGACAGGAGAGTGGGCAAGTGATGCAAAGGAAAGGCGGATAAATAAATAAATAAATAATCGTTAAGTGTTATGGTTTGTGTCTCAATGTTCACCCAAAGCCTCATGCTATCATGGGGGTGAGAGCAGGCATTTCAAAGATGGATGAATCTAGAGTTTGTGATTGGTTCATTGTCTAGTGCTGGGATTGGTGGTATAAGTGCTACATCCTCCCTCAGATGGATGGGTAGCTTGTGTATAGTATAAGGGAGGGAAAGAAACTTGCTCTTCCCTTTTGTCCTTTTGTTCTTGTTGCTTTTGGTGTCTGCCGTAGCTGTCTTGAACAGCTGCCCCTCAGCCACACCAGCCTGTCTTGGGACCAGCTGAATATGCACTGAAACCTCCAAAAATGGCAAGCTAAATAAACCATTCCTTTCTTCATTTTGAGTGACAGGTATTTTGTCTCAGTAATGTGAAAAAAGTAACTAAGACATTAAGTCAGCTAGGCTGGGCAACTGGAGCTTAACCAACAGAAAACGCTGGGGATGGGTGGAAATCATAAAACTCAGTGTTAGACTAGAAGAGGGTGAGGAGCAGAGCTGATTTAATAGGCATTTGTCCACTGCTGTGGCACAGAGTTGTCATACAAAAGGATGCTGTCATTGCTTTACGAATTGTAGACTGAAATTGTAAATAATGTTTCAGTAAGCATATGCGTAACAAAGTAATCACTATAGTCAAAATGTTAACACATTCATCACCTCAAGTTAACTTTCTTACTTCTCCCACCCTTCTTCCTGCTTCTCCTTTCCTCCCCCTTCTTCTCTTTTCTCTTCTCTCTCTCCTTCCCCTCTCCTCCTTCTTCCTTTCCCTCCTACTTTTATCTATTTCTCCTAAAATCTATTCTTCTAGCAATTTTCCTGTGTACCTCATAGTATTATTAACTGTAATTCCCACATTGAACATTAGGTCTCTGGATCTATTCATTCTATGTAACCATAATTTTGCAACATTTGATCTATATCTCATTTCTTCCTCATCTCTCTACACGTGTTAATTACCTTTCTCCTCTCTTTCATGCACTTGATTTTTTTGACTTCACATGTAAATGAGATAATGAAGTATTTTTCTTCTCATGCCTGGCTTATTTTATTTATATTGTCTCCTAATTTGATCTGCATTGTCTCAAATGAAAATTTAAAAAAAAACATTGATATATATTTTTAAACAAGCACACATACATGAATTGTTTGATGATGGGAATGTGTTATGAGAAATTTTTTGTCAGAGAGTGTCATTATGCCCGCATCTTAGAGAGTACTTACATAAACTAGGTGGTATAGTGTCCTTTATACCTCAGCTATGTGATATGGGCTACTGCTCCTAAGCCGTAAACTTATATAGCATGTTACTAAGCTAAATACCACAGGCAATTGCAATGCTGTGGCTAGTATGTATTAAGCCATATCAAAACATAGAAAAGGAATAGCAAAAATACTAGACAATAAGAATTTTTCATTGTTTCAAAGATAACAATGGTCTTATAATCTTATAAGACCATTGTTATCTTTGTGCCCTATTGTCAACCAAAACATCTTACATGGGATTTATATATCTATCTATATCTATATCTATATCTATATCTATATCTATATCTATATCTATATCTATATCATTTCATATCTTGATTATTATAAATGATGCTGGAATAAAAATGAGAATACAATCTTTTAAAGTTGATAGTTTCATTTCTTTTAGGAATATACCCAGAAGAGGTATTTCTGGATCCAATAGTAGTTCTAGTTTTAATTTCTTTAGGAATTTTAATACCATTCTCTGAAATAACTGTGCCAATCTACACCCCTACCAATAGTGCACAAAGGTTCTCTTTTCTCTACATTTCCAACAATCCTTGTTATCTCTGGTAATTAAATAATGACCATCCTAACATGTATAAGGTGATATATCATTGTGATTTTGATTCGCATTTCTCAGAATAATGATATCGAATACCTTTTCATATACTTATTGACCATTTTTATGTTTTTCTTCTATTTTGGGGAAATGTACATTCAAATATTTTGCCATTTTAGTAATTAGATTTGTTTTTGCTACTGAGTGCTTGAGGTCCTACTCATTTTGTATATTGACCATTTTCAGACACATGGTTTCTAAACATTTTGTCCTAGTCAATAGGCTGCCTTTTCTTTTGATTGTTTCCTATGCTATCAAGAAGCTTACTTTAATAGAATTTATCATTTATTTTTGTTTTTATTCCCTGTATTTTGGTGTCTTATTCAAAAAATTATTATTGCAAGTTGTGTCTTATCCTTTTTTCTAAGATTTATGTGATTCTAGGCCTAAAAATGAAACCTTTAATATATTTGAGTTAATTTTTGTGAATGATGTAAGAGTCCAATTTCATTCTGTTGCATATGGATATTCTGGTTCCCCAACATCATTTATTTTTTAAATCCATTTGATTTCAAAGATAAAAAAATAAAACAAAATTTCAAAACACCACAATCAGGGGACAACAATGGTACATACATTGCTCAATTGCCATCCCTAATCAGTCATCCAAAGTGCAAGAAATCTGCATTCAATTGTCCAAGCAGTACCAGTGAAAATCTTTCTCTTCAGTGAACTAAAAAAAATGAGTAGTATAACTATCTTAACTATTATATATATATATATATATATATATATATATATATATATATATAGTTTCTTTCAACTTTTCACACTAGTGAGACAATATGACCCAGCATCATTTATTGAAAAGACTATCGCTTCCCATTTGTCTTAGTGCCTTTGTGAAAAATTTGTCTATAGATGTTTGGGTTTATTTTTGTTCTGTTATGCTGGTGTATTTTTATGCCAGCATGACATTGCTTTGACTTATAGCTTCGTAGTATAATTTGAAATCAGTGAATGTAATGCCTCCAGTTTTGTTTTCTTTCTCATGATTGCTGTAGTTATTTGGGGTGTTTTTTGGTTCTGTTTAAACTTTGGAATTTTTTTCTAGTATTTTGAAAACTGCTACTGGAATTTTGATACCAGCTATGTAGATCTCAGTTACAATGTATCATCTTTTTGAAGTGTTATTGATTTTGGGTTGCTAGTATTTTACTGAGAATTTTTGTAACTTAGTTCATCAGATACATTGGCTTGCAGTTTTCTTGTGTCTTTGTAGCTTTATTTACTGTTTGCATGATGGTTATCTTATAAAGTGAGTTAGAAATATTCCTTCTGATTCTAGTTATCTATCTTCTAATTCTAGTTATCTAAGGAAGAATTGGTATTAATTCTTTGAATATTTGGTAGAATTCAGCTGCTAAGTCATCTTGTTCTGAAATTTTCTTTATTAAAAGATTTCAAATTGTTACTCCAATCTTTATTTCTTTTTAGATTTTTCTCCATCATTAATTTTTTAGTTCAAATTATTACTCCAATCTGTTTATTTCTTTTTAGATTTTTTTTCTCCATCATTAATTTTTAGTTTTGTTTTGTTATTAGTCTGTTTAGTCTTTCTATATCTTAGTAGACTGTGTTTTCAGAAATTTCTTTTCCTTTAGGTCATCCAATTTTTATCAGAGTTGGTTGTAATAGTTTCTTATGATCTTTTATATTCCTGAGGCTTCCAATGTGATGTCTCCACTTCTATTTCTGATTTTGATGTGTTTTCTCTTAGTTTTTTCTAGTATGAGTTTGTCCATTTTGTTCATTTTTAAAAACAACACCCAATTGTTAGTTTTGCTAAATATTTTCTGTTTATTTGAGGTAATTTTTTAACATAGTAATCTTTTTTCTTTTTTAATGTAGGCCTGAATAACTATCAAATATCTTCCTAGAACAGGTGTTTCTGTATCCCAAATGTCTTGGTATGTTGTGTTCCTTTTCTCTATGTGTGTATGTCTCAAGTTTAGCATGGGACTGGATACTATAGTTGAGATTTGATGCTATTGTAGCCTCTTGAAGTTCTTATCTTTTAGATTTGAGTTTGTGCTTTTGAGACAATAGAGCATATATTGGGTGCTTGCAAATCTCTCTTTCTTCTGTCTACCTACTTCCTCCAGATGGGTTTTTGGCTACTCGCTCTCTGTCACCTAGTGACCCAGAATCTGCCTGGCAGTAGCCACCACTCAGGTGTATGGGTAGGAGTTGGAAGGAAAGGGAATCATATTTTATTGTTGCTGTACCCTGAACATGGGGCTTATGTATAAATGTTGGAGGAACTAATGTTAGTAGTATCCCAGAGTCTCTGTCTTGGATTGGCAGTACCATGGACCTTTTAGTGGGAAAATTAGTGTGAACATTTTACCCTCCCTTGATCTAGGTAAATTGCCTCTTCACATGAAGTTTACTTGCCCTCAAGGGTAGTCATTTCAACTGGAAGTTAGGGAGTGGACACATCAGAAGGAGTGACTGATTTTTCATGACCCCACTGTAAGTCTCAAATTTTTATTTTGCCCTGGGCCCTAAGCATTGTGTAGCCAGAAATCTCAGTTTACCCAGAGTACTCATTCAGAACTGTCTGAATTTGTGTTTTTCTCAGTTGCAGTGCTCAAGCTACAGATAGAGGTTCCTTTGATTTTTTGCAGTTTCTAAGTTTGAACTGATTGATAAAAGGACTTGAGGCTGAGGTCCAGTGGCCGCAGCTTTGAAGACAGTGGCTGCAGACTGACACTGAGAAACAAACAGCCAGATGATGATTCATTTATTTTAAAATTCTCACCGAATCAATCCATTTACCTGCCAGCTCTTTCCAAAGCAAGACAACCTCATCTATTTCAAAAGAGACATTTAAGCATCATTAATTGTAATGAGATTGGATACTAATAAGACTTTATTACTACCCATAAAGTATATACTTTGCTGGTATGCCACAAAGAGGTCTGTTCTAAATTAGAGTAGCCCAGCTTTTATTGACAGAGTAAATGAATGTGATACATTTTGTAAAGAAGTATCTTTCATTTTTGTGTTGTTTGTTGGCATTTGCATTTTCTAAATTCTATGGCACATCATTAGTGTTGATTTCTGGGTAATTTTCATAATGTAGCAAGGAGATAGCATTTTCTAAAAGCATGTATTCTTTGACCCAGATTAATTTTTTTCAGCATCTGTGGTAAGTAGTTGGCTAAATCTATTCTACTGATGGGATCCCACTGACTTGAGGAGATAGAAGGCTGTGTGACCTAGCATGTGCTAGTAGTGTGGATTACTGGAGTATTCCTTTGGAGTTGTGTCTTTTTTTTTTTCTTCTCATGCTACCCGAAACAGAAGTTGCTGTGATTCAAGGCTAAAAAAATTCCTGGCCTGTGTATATTCACCACAAACCTGCTATGATTTCTTATTCCTACTCTGTTGAACATTTATTCATAGGACTAGAATAAGGCATCTTCTATATTCTGTTATTTCCCAGGAAAAGCTTACTTAGATGAATTTTCAGGTAAGTATAATTTTTAAGAAACGCCCACAGCCATAAGAAACAGATAGGGATCTACATTTCTGCTGGAAATAGGAAGGAGCAGAGTGATGAAAAGCTCAGGGTCTGCTGTAGACTGTCAGGGATCCACATCTGACTCCACTCCTGAAGAATTTAACACTCTGGGTACTCAACATCACCTTTCTAAGTCACTTCCTTCAAAATACCAAATGGAAGCTATCCTTGGATTAGGTTTGAGGAGGTTTCTGAAGCTGAGATAAGGAATCTTACCCACCTTTCTTGTTGAATAATTTTTCAGGTTTGCTGAATCCCATTATAGAAAAAATTTTCAGAACTAGTCAATAGCAGGTGAAGAAATGTGGGAAGGAGTTTTCTTAAGCAGAGCTTAAAAGGTATAACTAAAAAAACATCTAGCATAGGCTTTTGAGAGAGGTGCTTATTTCCTGGAACAGGAAATATTTATGCTTCTCTTGAGAAGGTGGAAACCCTAGGAAAAGGTGCCCTCCACAAAAGGGAAGTACCCTAGGTATGAGCTCAGTTTGTTTTGTTTTTTAGGGTTTTTATTTGGTTTTTGATTTTTGTACCAGGGATCAAACTCACGATCTCGTGCTTACCTGGCAAGTGCTTGAACTGCTGAGCTAAATCCCCAATAAGTAATGTAAATATTTTTTGGGTTCTCTCAACCTGGTCCTTTATTTTAGGGTCAGATTCTTCATTTTTACTTCCTCACGTCAACTTATGAAATTTGAGTATTCCTGGGCAGTCTTAGATGTGCAGATCTGGAGGGAAATAGACCTAAATTTAACCAAGGGAATGCTGACATGAATTGTGTTGGGAAACTTTGAGGCTCCAAAGTTGTACTATTTGTAGAAATACAATTTTTAGTTATGATTTCTCTGTATCCTTTTTACCTGTCTTTTTTTTCTTTTATCCTACTTCAGAGGCTACAGTCATGAAATCTTCCTTATAGAAAGAGGTAGAGGATTCAATACTAACCATGAAGTACAGGATCTTTCACATGGATGAAATTATCCTTAAACCCTGAATTCTTGATGGCCCTAAGATCTGCCCTAGACAGGATAGTTTGCCAGCGATCAAGGGTAGTTTACATGTTGACTATATCTGTTTGTACCCTTTGCCCTAGAGGGATGGTAAATTGCTTACCAGTGAGGATGCAAGGTTTATTACTTAAAGCCAGTTTGTCTGCCTTCTCAGGGCCTCATACCAGAAACTCTGTCTTAAGTAGCTGACTGACTCTAAATGTTTGTTCCTCCTCCATAATCTCCCATTAGTCTTACTAATGGGGAGAGGTGCTTCTAAGAACTTCCAGGAAGTCCAACATGTTTCTAGCATAAATAGCCCTGATCACTTAGTTCAATTAGACTCTGACTAATTGTTTTGGATAATTACGTTGTTTTTGCTTTGCTCTTTGTAATACCATTTTGTAACTATTTTTATGTCACTAAACCATTTTGTAGCTTGAGAAACTGTAGATTCATCAGAATAATGCTGTAAAATGGATAAAATGAAATACTCAGACTCCAGTGAAAATCAATTACATTGTTATCAGAATTAAATAATTATAATTTATGTCTTTATTAAATTCATGTCCATACTAAATAACAAAATGTGATACAGAATCTAATAAGAATTCTTTTTTAAATATTTTATTTAAAGAGAAAAAAACAAACAAAACAGAATAAAGGGTAGCAACAATACAGAATTCCAAGGAAAAAGGGAAAAGAAACAAAAAAAAACTCCACTAAGAAATCATTACTTGACAAATTACATGCTGACATCTTGGAAATAGTTGTTCAAATTACAAAATTAAACAATGTGAAGTAGATAATCAAACAGTGAGACTGTTAACAGTTTTGTTGCATGATCTGACAAATGCAATATGGTCATCCATCTTACACACTCAAACATACATGCAATTATATCAAAAGGATAAAATTAAACATAACAAAACAAAACAAAACAAAACAAAGCGGGTCACAAGAAAGCAATGTAAGAGACATAAATTTCAAAGCTAGACAATCGGAGATATTCACTCTCTAGTACGTTGACACTTGTTTTCTTCCAAATAGTTGTCCATATTGTCACATACAGGGAGTTCACATGAAACAACATAGTATGGAACTGATCTAAGCAGTACGAGGAGGGCATTTCAGGTCTTCAAGACCAGACAATAGGGAAGCCAAGAATGGCTGTCATAGTGTCTCTCATTCTCTTCCAAACAGCTGTCCATACCTTCATGTGTGTTGAACTTAAACAAAACAAAACAAGCTAAAATCACTTTGAACAAAGAATGATAGTATTGCTGGATTTCACATCATGACATTATAGAATCAGCACTCGGTATTGTAGTGTGTCTTTTTCTTCAAAATAGTTGTTCATTTCAACATGCATTATATAGTTGGTTCTCGTAAACTGTTTATAAGCTCTACACATGCATGAGTCTCTACAAGTATATCTATCCTTTCTGTATTAGAGGTAAAAACAAAACAAAGCAAGACAAAACAAAACAATTCCTAGAAAAGCATGAAGCAAAAAGTCATATAAAACCACAATACAAGGTGATCTACAAAGGTTACCATGATGTCTCAGCAGTATATAACAACATTAATAAAAACAAAGCATTGGAGATATTATAAGACTTCAAAAGCAGGCAATAATCAAACCAGAGTGGGTATCTTAATGAATCTTGTCATCTTCAGTGTAGTTGCCTGTACTCTTAGACTTGATGCTATCAATCATAACAGATTTGAATAAAATCAGTCAATACAAGATAGCACTCTAACAAACCAGATTCAAAAAAGATCAGTCATAATAAGACAATGTAAGTTATACAGGGCTTCTGGTTAAGTTGATAGGAAATTAAGGATGATTACCATATTATGTCCTCTTATTTTTGGGATAGTTGACCTTGTCCTCAAGTCTAGTGTAAGTAGACAAACTGGAACAGCATGTAATCCATCTAAGCAGAGTGGTGAGAATAATGTAGATTTTAAAATCTTGTTACCCCATTAACAATATCCTCTGCCTTCCTTTTTTAGACAATTCCTCCCCTTTCACTCCCATAAGGTGCACTGCTTATTTTGGGTCCTACTGCCTCCTTATATAGAGCAGCTCAATGGACCCTATCTCTTGATCTACTCTGCCTGTGTTACTCTCTGTTAGTATTTCGAGGCCCTCTATACTAGAGATTATAGCCAATCTTCTCTGCCTCGTTTCTGCTATTCTATTTTTCTGCCATTGATAGTCTATTTTTCTCTTCCACTCCACTGTCTGCCCCATTCACTGAGGCCTCTCTGCCACTGTTCCTGAAATGCTCGTATTCTTTTTCTCTCTTTCTAAAATGTTCTTTAGTATTTTTTGTAGGGTTGGATTGGTGGTCACAAATTGTCCCAGTTCCTCTTTGTGATGGAAGCATCTTGCTTCTCCATTAATTTCTGGAGAGAGTTTTGCAGGATACATCAATCTGGGCTGGAGGTTCTTCTTCTTCAGGGCTTGAATTACTTCACTCCAAGCTCTTCTTGACTTGATGGTCTGTGTTGAGAGATCTGCCATGATTTTGATGGGTTTTCCTTTATAGATGATCTGTTTCTTTTCTCTGACGGCTTTTGATATTCTGTTCTTATATTGAATTTCTGGGATCTTGATTATTATGTGTCTGGGTGTAGCTCTGTTTTGGTTGTAGGTGGTCGGAGTTCTGTATGCTTCATACGTCTACATATCATTTCCTTTTTCTATGTTTGGGAAGTTTTCCTTAATAATTTCTGTGAATAGCCTTTGCAGTTCTTCTGTTTTAACTCCTGCTTCTTCATTCACATGCTGTATTCTTAAGTTATAGATCCTCTTGTCGTCCTCTATCCTTTGTATGGTTACTGCCTGCTCCTTTGTTATTTTTAAGAGATCTTCCCTTTCATGATCACACACTGCAGGCCTGTGTTCAATTTTTGATAGTCTATCTTTGGTTTCTTTCAAGGAGTTTTGCCAACTTTCTATGGAGTCTTTAGTTTGCTGGTAATCTCTCTGAATCTGTTTCATGAATTCTACTTTTTTTTATATTCTTCATGGAATGTTTCTCTCCTTTTGTGTTCCTCCATTCTTCTGTCTGTGTCTTCTTGAGAGATGCCCAGCCTTTCTTTTATTAATTTACTTATCTCTTGTTTAACTTGAATTAATATTTCAGTTTTGATCTCATTTACGATGTCCCGAAGATATCTCTTTATGTCCACTAACGCTGTGTTTGATGTTTCATGTTTGTTGCCCTCAGTCACTTTTGTATTTAGCTCTCCTGGATCAATATTCTCAGGGTTGGGGGCTGGGGGCTTTTTCTTATTTCTCCCTCTCATCATGTTTTTGTTTCCTTCCATACAAATGTATAGTGTAATTCCCAGCCCCTTTTCTTGTAGGTTAGGGTTCTTCTGGAGCACGTAGGCTAGGGCCTTCTGCCCTCTACCGTCCGCTATCAGAGAATGAAGTGCGAGCCAGGGTAGTATATGCTGGCTCCACCCCTATGGGCCAGTCGACCTTCGTAGGTCTTCACTGCATCAGTGTGGGCCACCCTCAGGGACCTAATTGATTTGTGACAACCCACTGGGTGCCAGCCCACTCCAAGCAGATTCCACCAATCTGCTCTGCGAGGGGAGCAACCAACTGAAGCCGCTTCCT
The DNA here is from genome assembly GCA_004027295.1 of Dolichotis patagonum. NCBI lineage: Eukaryota > Metazoa > Chordata > Mammalia > Rodentia > Caviidae > Dolichotis > Dolichotis patagonum. The sequence continues at coordinate 29,389 of PVJX010000161.1, read as the reverse complement.
TACAGAGCCAGGGCTTTCCTGCCCAACTCCAATATGTTGTCTAGTTGGTTGCCCCTTTCCTGCAGGAGGGTCTTATTCCCATCACTCACCACATGGTGATGCCGGTCCCTGAGAACTGCTGGGCTCTCCGACCTCTGACCTCAGTGTGGCTGCAGTGGGAATTCAAGGTGCCTCTGGGTGAGTCGCATGCAGGGCTGGTTCTGGGTGAGCCGCACACAGGGCTGTTCAGCTCCATGCTCTGGCTGCTCAAGCAGGGGTTCGGTCACTCAAGTGGATCTCGAGCACGAATTCAGGTAGCCAGAGTGCCATGCTTGGCAATCTTAGCTTCTCTAATGGTAACCCTGGGACCTCATATTTGAGCAGTTTCTTTCCCTGCAGTTTCTTCCTGGGTTGAGAGAGTCCATCTCCCTCTGTTTGGATCTCTCCAGGGTGTTCTATTCTGGCATTTGAGCTGTCTCTCTCAAAGTGGCTCCATATCCTGCTACCTCAAGGTCCGCCATCTTTGAAACTCTCTATTGTGGTATTAAATCATGTACTGTGTCCTTCCTTTTGTTTTGAATGACACCATTTTGTTTTTTTCTCATTTGGTTTTATTCTTTTCAAAATAAAAATAAAAAAAGAATGGGAGCTAGAGAGAAAATCTTGTATTCCTCTTTCCCATTGACTTTAGGCATTCTTTACAGTCTGTCTGTCTCAATCAAGCGTCTAGAAAGTTACCATGACTTCCTACACATTTTGATTAAATATAATAGTTAGCTCTTGTGTCATTTGCTAGTCAGTGGCTGTACAGTTGTATGCTTTTTCTTTTTTACATATTGTGTTCTTCCTAAACCTTTGTCTCCTTGATCTTCTGTATCAATAAGCCCATCTCACATGTTCTAGAATGTAAGAGCCACCTGTCTAGGGATGCCATGACTTCCAGCATGGTTTGGGTACTACTATTCTTTTACAGTCACTTCCATAGACTGTCAAGTCACATCCTCTTTGATTGAAGAGGATATCAGTAAATGGGAAGATATCCACTGCTCTTGGATAGGCAGAACCAATATAGTTAAAATGATCATACTTCCAAAACTGTTATATAGATTTAATGCAATCCTAATCAAAATACCAACAACATTCCTTACAGAACTGGAGAAAGCAATCCGAAAATTCATATGGTACCAGAAGAGACCTAGACTAGAAAAATCAATTTTGGGCAACAGGGGCAAGGCATGCAACTTCACAATCCCAGACTCCAACTCAAAATACAAAGCTACCATGATAAAAACAGTATGGTCTTGGGAAAAATACAGACTTGTGGATCAATAGGGCAGAATAGAAAATACAGAAACAACTCCAGGCACACTCAGCTATGCTATTTTTGACAAAGGGGCAAGATCTCTTGCTTAACAAATGGTGCTGGGAAGACTGGTTAGCCACATGGCAAAGGTTAAACCTAGACCTATATCTCATCATGTACTAAGTTAGAATCAAAATGGATTAAAGATCTAGATACTAGAGAGAAACAATTTGCTAGAAAACAAAATAGTGAAACTCTTCAAGATACTAGTGTAGGCAAAGACTTTATGAACAAAACCTCAGGGTGCAAGAAATAATACCAAGATCAACAAATGTTATCACATCAAATTACAAAGCTCTCTATAGAAAAGGAAACCCTTAACAGAGTGAAGAGACAACCTACAGAATAGGAAAAAAACTGTTGCCAGCTGTGCCTCAAACAAAGGACTAATACCTACAATACATAAAAAACTAAAAAAAGTTAGAGCCCTGCCCCAAATTTAAAGACTGAATTTAAGTTGGCATGTGAAATGAATACATACTTTCCAGATGAAGAAGTGCAAATGGACAATAAATACATGGAAAAATGTTCAACATTGGAGAAATGCAAATTAAAAGAATACTGATATTTCATCTCACTCCAGAATGTGAGCTATTATCAAGAATTCAATCAGTAATATATACTGGTGAGGCTATCAGGAGAAAAGAATCCTTCTCCATTGTTGGTAGCACTATAAACTGATACAACCACTATGGAGATTCTTCAAAAAACTAAAAAGTAGAAACTACATTTGTTCCAGTTATTCCTCTTCTAGGTATCTTCCCAAAAGAATTAAACATATCCTAACACAGCAATATATGCATATCCATGTTTATAGCAGCACAAATCATAGTAACTAACCTTGGAAACAGCCTATATGTCCATCAATAGATTGACTGGATTAAAAATGTGGTACTTATACACAATAGAGTACTGTTCTGCTATACAGAAGGATAAATATGAGTCATTTGTAGGAAAATGGAGGTACCTTGAAACCATAACGTTAAGTGAAGTAACTCAGATACATGGGCTTAAATATCACATGGTTTATTTTTTATGAAAAAACATATATGTATAATGAAATTAAAGAAAGATAATAGAAAAAAAGAGAGAAAAGATTATAGTCTAGTATGGATAATGTTTCTAAAAGTATACCTTGACTCCCTACAACTGTGTTACATGTTTATATGTTCTTTGAGCCATTAGTCTGGTTTCAATCTGTACATATGATAATTAACTTTATAAGGTCTTATAAGATAAATAAATGAACCTGATGCTGACAAAATAAAAGAAGGTAGAAGGATGGGGAAAAAGAAGGGAATTGAAATGTATTACATACATGTACCAATCCTCTATATAGTGAATGTAATCATTAAGTATTCTGCAAACATATACCAATATAAGTTAAAAAAAGAAAAAAGAAAACAAGTCACATCCTCCTCACTGAGTCTTTTGCCCTGCTGGTTCAAAAATTTGGTGTGACTGTGTCACATAATAGCTGTGTTGAATTGTGTCTGGAAGGGAGGTTCCCTGCTTTGGGGACAGGAATGGACAGTGCAAGATCCCAAATGAAGGAGTGATGATGATGCCAGGGGAATCCTATTTTTCCCAGTAATGTCAGCAAATTAATTGCCATTGGGGCACCCTATCTGAGCATAGAGATGTTCTGTCCCCTGTGAATTGCAGACAGAAGCTCTTTCTGGTGTCTTACTCACAGAAAATTAAATATTGTGGCTGGCCTAATGAGGGTCTCTGAAAACTTAGCCAGTGTCAGCTCAGAGGTTTCTAGATATGCAAAGCTGCTATTAGAATGGCTCCCCAGAGCACAGGAAAAGGTACTGAGGATACACAATACTTGTTCATAGACAATTTGTTTTTCTTTTCCATTTCTATTATGAGCTTTCACTTCTATTATGAGATTTACTTGTTTGTACCCTTGCAATTTATTTAGACCCTATCTCAGTTCATTGACAAGAGAACAGCCATAACCTGCCACATAACCAATTTATCTTTAAAGTCATTATCCATACATATCATTTGACTGTAATTGGAAAAATGTACTTTCCTTTTTTCTAATTTGCTTAGTATTCACTAAAACATTTTAAAATAGAATTATCTCCTGAATGGGGAAAATATGTTTTCTATGATATTTTACATACGAGAGGATTCGTCAACAAGACTTTAGGGTTCTTACTCTTCAGTCATTGTATTGCATCTGTCAGAAATCTGTGCTGAATATATATTTTAATTTATTATTTTATTTTTGGTAGTGGGGATCAAACTGAACCTTGCACATGCCACGCAGGCACCTGTGCCACTGAGGTAAATCTCTAGCCTGAATATATATTTTATTCATTCAATAGTTAAACAATAATTTGCTTCCCAGTTCAGTATAATTAACTAGATATGGGAAATGAACATCGAAGATACAGTAGCTTGATGTCTTTGATGTTCCTAATGGTAGAAACCACTGTGAAGCCAACGGTTAGTTGCTTTAATTATTATATAGGGAGTCCGGAAGCACTGGGAAGAGTTGTATTGGTTATGAAGTCATGAGGTTGCCTCAAGGGATTGTAACCTTGAGATTGACATTGTAAATAAAAGCAAAGTTTTTCACCTGGACAGTGGCAGCTGAGCATGAAGATTAATAGTAGCAGGACAACTGCGGTGAAAGGAAAACTTTGCTAAGAGTTCCCACCACACAGGATTCTTGAGGTTTGGCAGGCCTCATTTTGGGGTTTTGTACTATATTGAATGCCCCCTTAGGCCTTGTCCACATATACATCTGCAGGAGTATGTAGAGACCCCAAGAAGTACAAACTGCTCCAGGGCTGCCTACTTACAATCTGTCACAATTCAGCTATACTGTGAAATCTTGAGGGAAGGAAACACCTGGGTAGGGTTGGAGTTTAGTCAACATTGCATGCTGAGTTCTTGGGGCCTTTTGTTAGTGATATAGCTTGGTTCTTCTGAGACACTGATGAGACAGAATTTAATGTGCAAGGTATTTGTTAAGGATTAATACTTGTGGAAGAGAGGAAGAAGGAAGCAGGACTGGGAAGAGGAAGAAGTTGAAATGTGACACCAATACCCCTAAGCTATGACTAATACCTGAGGGAGCTCTGGGGTGCAGTCTGCTCATCAGGGTGATGCCAGTAAGGCTGAAAGCACAGGACATTTGCATACCAGCCTGTTAGTCAGTTACTGGCTGCCTTTTTAAGGGTGTGCTCTTGAGTGATTCTGAAGCTGAGGCAAATCCTGGAGCAGCTGACAGCTGGGTTGACATGTCACTACTTGAAGAGATTTTTGGTGACATGTCTTCATGTCTACAACAGTTATTGACAATTGAGACTGTGCTCAGGTTAAAGCTGATGATCTTCCCTCTTTCTCTCCCTCCTTCCATCTTTCCTTTTGTTCTCTTTTTCTCCTTTGCTTTTTTCTCTTTCCTTTTTTAACCTCTCTCCCTTCCTTCTCTCTCTTTTCCTTTCTTTCTTCCTCTCTTCTTTCCTGTCGTCCTCCCTTCCACTAGCAAATATCTATTAAAGACTTTCATATGGCCAGCAAGACATTTTTTGTTTATTTTTAGGTATTGAGGATTCAGTATTGAGAAGATAATTTTAAAACAGGAATAAAAAATTCTCTGACCTTAGGGAATTATCTTGTAGTTGAGGAGGGGAGGAGATAAGCTATAAACAAAGAAGTAAAATGCACAGTACATTGGATGATGACTAAGTGCTGTGCTGAAAATAAAACATGAAAAGTGGAAAGAACTGTGTGTGTGTAGGAGGCAGGATAGGATAAGAGGGTATTAATTTTTGAAATAGAATCATCAGAGGACTCATAACAGAGAATGTTGGCTCCAAGACCCAAAGAAGAGGGAGATCATATCTTGTGGATGTATGAAGAATCATTCCAAACAGAGGAAATAGCTGGTACAAAGGCCCAAGGCAGAAACATACCCAGAGAATTCTTTTTACATCACCCCTTCAAGTTTTTGTGCATAAAATGATATCTAGCATAGGTCTTTACACAGAATGCAGTTTCCAAACTTCTGTCATTTGTTTACCACTGTGATCACTGTTATAATAGTCCGATACTATCTGTAGTACTATTTAATTAGATTTTTATTTAATTAAATTTCCCCTTCACACTTAAGTTCACTCATTTTAAAAGAAAGTTTTATTGGCATAAATTAAGACCACTGCTATGGTTTAGGTATGATTTCAGCATTCCCCAAGTCTTGTGCTGAAATTTAATCCCATTGTGAGGCATTAAGAGGGTGGAAATTTAATCTAATTAAAGTGTTCAGAGTTGGGCCCTTGGAAGATGGTCAGTGTCAGATAAGGCTATTGTGATAAAGCCCTCATGATTGAATCCTTATGGCTTTTTAAGAAGAAGGGGAGAAATCAGAAGAACACATCTATACACATGTATATGCTGTCTCTTGCCATGTGACACCCTGTGATGCCTTGGGACTCTGCCAGAAAGAAGGCTAGCACCAGATGCAGCTCTTCAACCTTGTACCTCCAGAACTATGAGCCAAAATAAACTCTTTTCTCAGAAACTCATTTAGTCTATGGTATTATGTTATTGGCAACAGAAAATGTACTAATACAACCATGCAAAATGAGAACAAATGAAGGCTACTTAGTATTAAGAGTCACCATTCCTTGAATTTGGAGGAGATCCAGGGGCAAGCAGAGAAGTAGGAAAAAAAAAAACAGGGAAGGCTTCTTCAGGTACCTGATCAGAGGCTGTTGGTGTGGGGATATTGTAGACTGTTAATTAGAAGCAAGGCATCCTTTGTGATTAGTTTGGTCCCATGTTGGAAGTGGGGGCAACAGTTGGAGAAGCTGTCAGTTATTAATCAAATCCTGGCTCTTTTGGCTCCATCATTTACAGGGATTATTATTTGACTTCCTGGAATGGTTGATAGAACTAGTGATCTGGCTTCCTAACATCTGACTTACAGATATAGTAGGTTGGCTTTTTGGATTGATACTGTCATGTAGATAATGATTAGTTATATTGATCTGTCCCCCTAAAACCTCATGTACTTATTGGCAGTGCTTTCCAGAGTGATTAGATTATGGGGGGATCACACTGGGTTAGCCCACTGACAGGTTGATAGCAAATGTGCTGTTAGGAGGTGGGGCCTGTTGAAAGAGGTGGGTAACTGAGGATGTGACCTGGAGGGGTCTTATTTCCATCTCTTCACTCTCTGCAACCTGTGAGCAATTCTCAGTTGTGAGCAGTTCTCATCTGCCACAACCCATGCCTTTAAGCCAGCCCACTATGAACTGCAATGTGAGCCATAATAAATCTCTCCGAGTTGTGTCTCAGAGAGGAGGAAACTGACTAACACAATTGGCTTCCTGAGCAGGTTTCTGCTCACACTGGTTCAGGGTTTTATGTCTATATGTGGTGTAGACACTGTACATTTCTCTGTACACTGTACATTCAGTTTCTCTGTTTCATATTCCTAAAATGCAAATCTAATATCTGGTATGTTTACTTTCAAAATAATTGCACAAAATACAGAAATAAATACACACATGTACATACATAATTAGAAAATAAAAAGTATATATATATATCAAACTATGTGGTGACTAATATACCCTAAATCTTGATTATATTTCTATTGAATGTGTGTGTGTGTGTGTGTGTGTGTTTCTGCCTTAATACTTCCTCATCTCCCAGGAGGATGAATATGTTTTATCATTAATTTATTCCCTGGTAAGAATTTCTCTAAGAAGATGTGTTCTAATGGATTGATTTTAGTTTCCCTAAATATTACAGGAGTTTGGATGCAATAGTAAAATGAAGAGGATTAATGATTTGGGAAGCCAAAGAAATTGCCAAAGGGTGTTAGATATTGGATGTGAGGAATAAACAGGTGAATAAACAAAGAAAACATAGGATTTATACAGAATGAACTACTACTTTACCCTAGAGAAGGATAAATTTGAGTCATTTGTAGGAGAATGAATGCACTTTGAGACCCTGCAGTTAAATGTAATAAATCAGTTATGCAAATGAAATGTTGCATGGTTTCTCTTATGTGAGAAACCCAAAATATAAATAAAAGGCAAAATAAAAGATAGGTAATAGGAAGTAGAGAAAGAGATATTTCTCAAAAGGAAGGGATATCAAAAGATGTATAACCATACTACTAAGTTTTTATTAGTTCACCAAACAGAATAGTTTGTGCTGTCATTGTTTATCTGTTCATTTTTTATGTTTTGATCTTGTAACTTGAACAACTGCTTCTAAGATAACAATATGTAATATATCAACTAGTGATAATTTCTTAATGCTACTTTTTTGAGATTCTGTATCATTTCTACCTTTTGTTTTTTTTATTAAATAAAAGATGGAGGGAGGGAAAAGAAGAAGGAGGAAGGATGAAAAAAGAATTGAGTCATGTCATATACGTGTACCAACTCCCCACAAGGAGTATAATCATTATGTACTGAAAATAGGTACTAATAAAAAGTAGCCAAAAATAGAGATATGAGAGACTAAAGGATGACCATAAAGATGAATGGATTCCAAAGATAAGTTTCCTACAGGTTGTGGGAACTTAAGATCATAGTAGCCAAACTGGGAAAGATGTTATCACTTTTTTTCTAGTCTTCTTTTGCCTGATCTTAAAAAACACACCCTTTGTGTATGTACATATAATATGTTTATCTATTTAGTTTACTGCCCTTTTGTTATTTTATCTTCCTCAATTGACTGTGAAATCCTCCAGGGGAGCTAGAATGAGTCTTACAAAAACCTGAGTTTCTACCTATTATTTCTGAGTTTATCAAATAGCAGATGCTCAATAAATGTCAATTAAATAAGTTAGCAAATAAATCCTCAGCACCTTTGTATATTTACCAAAAAATTATAATTATAGTTCTTGAGCTTCGTGAAAATAATGGCCAATGGTGCCTGTGTCATCCACCTCATGGGATTTCACAAGCAAATATGTTCCCTATTTAATGTTTGTGATAATCAGGTAACAAGGTAGAATGGTGAGACAGCTGTCTGATTCCTTGACACCCAAGCTCATGATTGAATATTATGATTTATAGCCACTTGACCAAAATGAAACACATTTTATACCTGCTTTCTGCCTGATGAATAACCTCACTTTTCAGTTGTGGAGGTTTGCTTTTAGAATGATATAAAATGAGGCATTGGTTGAAAAATTTTTGAAGAGGTTGCCAATACGCAATGTGGTCTAGCTTGGCTGTTCTTTTCTAACTTATTTTCACATTAAAGAACAATAAAACAGTTCCTAAAATTCTTACCTTTTCTCTTAATGGTCATAATTTCTATGGTCCAGGGTTATCATATTAACTGTGTTTTGAGTAATGTGTGTGTGTGTGTGTGTGTATTTCCCTAAGAATATGAAGATGTAATTTTAGTAGATTATTTCACACTGGTTTATATATTCCTATGTGAAAGTTATTTTTAAGGAAAGTGCAAATTTAGATTTCACAAACTTTCACAATAATGTAGGAAAAATCTATCAAAATGGCAGTCAGCACTTGTTCAGAGAGGCAGCTGCATCATCTTAGCCTATCAAGGTCCAGAAGTAGTAACTTCCTTCTTTTTAAAGAAATAAAATAGATGTCAACATAGGTGTAAACAAACACGCTGCTTTAATTAGAGATGTGTTCTATAGTCTAAAAGACATCAAAAGCATCATGGTGAAACCAAGCTCTAGGACCATAAACAAATTAATCTGTTTGAGCCTTTCTAGCTTATGAGAATTCTGATTTCTTTTTTGGACAGTTGGCTATAGTACTTTTCTATGCTGTTTGAAATTTTATCCAAAATCACAGCAGTGTGGTTTTGGTTGTATTAGTTGAGGTGAGGCATAAAGATAGGAATGGCAAGTTAGCACTTAGGGTGTCTACTCTCCACAGGTAACTTCTGTAAGTACTGCTGCTGCCTCTGGCCAACACTAGACATATTTCTTAAATTTTATTTTAAAGAGGGTAAAATTAAACATAACAAAACAGAACATAAGAAAACAACGTAAGAGACACAGATTTCAAAGCAAGACAACCAGGGAGCTTCACTATTTATCATATTGTCTCATGTTTTCTTCCAAATAGTTGTCCGTATCTTCATGTACAGTGAATTCATACAAAACAACATAGTATAAAACTGATCACAGCAGGATGATGAAGGCATTTTAGGTCTTCAAGGCCAGACAATAATGAAGTCAACAATAGCTGTCATAGTGTCTCTTATTCTCTTCAAAATAGCTGTCCATACCTTCATGTATATTGAAATTAAACAAAACAAAACAGATTAAAATCACTCTAAAATCACTCTGAACAAAGAATAATAGTATTGCTGGATTTTACATCATGACACTATAGAATCAGCACTGGGCACATTAGTGTCTCTTTTCCTTCAAAGTAGTTGTCTATTTCATTGTGCATTATATAATCAGTTCTCATAAACTGTTTAAAAGTTCTACACATGCATGCATCTCTGCATGTATATCTATCCCTTCTGTATTAGAGGGAAAAACAAGACAAAACAAAACAAATTCCTAGAAAAGCACAAAACAAAAAAGACATATAAAACCCCAATACAAGGTGATCTACAATGGTTACTATGATGGCTCTTGTAATCTTCAATGGAATTGTCTATGTCATCAGGCATAGTATAATTGAACATAGCAGTACATAACAATATTAATAAAAACAAAACATTGGAGGCATTATAAGACTTCAAAAGCAGGTAATAGACAAACTAAAGTGGATATCCTAGTGAATCTTGTCGTCTTCAGAGTATTTGCCTATACTCTCAAACTTGATACTATCAATCATAACAGATTTGAATAAAATCAGTCAAGACAGAACTGCGATCTAACAAACCAGAGTCAAATAAGATCAATCATAAGACAGTGTAAATTATACAGGGCTGCAGATTAAGTTAATAGGAAATTAAAAATGGTTACCTTAGTATATCGCGCTATTTTTTGGAATAGCTGTCTGTGCCCTCAAATAGACAAGTAGACAGACTGGAACAGAATATGATCAAACTAAACAGAGTGATGAGAATAATGTGGATTTTAAATCCTGATACACTATTAACAATGCCGTCTGCCTTCCTTTTTTAGATAATTCCTCTCCTTTCACTCCCACAGGGTGCATTGTACATTTTGAGTCCCACTCACTCCTTTAGTTTTTAGATTAGAGGGGGAACCCAATATTTACCTAAATGGTTCTGAACCTTTTTACCCCTGGGTTTGATCTTAAGTTGTATTCCTTTACCTACAAAGCCTCCAGGTTTTCCTTCATTATAGCTGAGTAGTTCTCCACTGCACAAGAGTGTCATGTCTTTCCAACCTATCTGCAGCTGCTGGATGAGCTGCCCCTATTTCTCTCTGGTTCCCTGTCACATAGAGCATTGTTTTCTCATATTTGACTTTCAGTCCATAAACTCTCTTTCAGGTTAATTATATTTCCTATACAGAGCGTCTTGATGGACCCTATCTCCTGATCTACTCTGTGGGTGTTTCTTTTTGTTAGCAACACTAGACATTTTGTTAACCAGCATAATGAATATTAAAAATCAGTCTTCATAGGATAAATGAATATCTAGTTAGTCATCACAAGGGATTTAACAATCTCTCATTACTGAAACTATTCGTATTTAGTATTTTGTGATTTGTCTAAAATATTTTGGAGACAGCACTGTTGCATAAAAAAGGCATAAAAAACTACTGAACCTGAATAACCTGGGAATGGAACTTCAGGCTGTTCATAAACAGTCTACATGCACCCATTGTGACAGAGAGTTTTATAGTCTGTTATTGGTTAGGATGAACAGAATCCTGCCTCTGGAGTATTGCCACATGTACCTCGAGTAACCTTTTACACAAGATGATGATAGTTCTCCAAAGAGACTGAGGCTTCATCCTATATGGAGCACAGTGCGTGTGAAATGTTTTGTGCTTGTTTTGCTTATCAATCTTGTTTATTCAGAGCCTATAAAGTGGCACAATTTGGGTTGAAATTTACCTGCCTTAAAATCAGATTATATTGTTATGGTGTAACGAAACTTTGCTCACTTAGATTTTCCGAAGGTTACATTTACACAAAGAGCATAAGAGTTGGTTATGGCCAAATAAGTGACCTCTTAAAAACATGTTTTTATTTTTTTCTTTTATAACATGTTTTGCTGTGCTTTAATTCTCAAACCCCTTTAATCAGTCAGGTTCAGAGAAGCAGATCTTTAGAAGATATGTATTAAGAGATTTAGTGCAAGGAAGTGGCTTATGTAATTGTGGGGTTGGCAAGTATGAAATCTATAGGGCAGGTGGTCAGCATACCACAGGCAGCTGGAACTCTCTAGCACAAGTTCTATTTGCCTTTCATAGGTACAATTTCTTCTTCACCCTTTCATAGGTATAGTTTCTGCTACACCCTTTCAAGTGATTGAATTATGCTCATTTAGATTATCAAGGTCCATCTCTTTTGCTTGAATAAATGCATTATGGGCTTTAATTACATCTACAAAATATCTTCACAGAAACAACCAGATTAGTGTTAGATAGAAAAACAAAGCAATAGCCTATCAAAGTGCATACATCAAAAAACCATCATACCTTTTTTTGGTTTTACAGGTAGCCAAGGCAGGCTTGGTGCCAGTCATTTCTGTGAAGGCCCCTTGTAGGTCTAATTACAAAAAGTAACTGAATGTGCTTAGTCTCATGGGAATCTTTCTGGTCTCTTTCATCATACTTTTTCATATTCATGAAAAAAAAAAACAGTCTTTCCAAAGAGGTTAAATAACTTAACTTTAATACTTTCTCTTTCTTGAAAACCTATTTGGACTAGCTTAATCCTCTGATGCAAAGGGGCTTTCTCTTAAACACATTTTGCTCAGTAAGTGCCATATTCCTCTGCATTATATTTAGAGCAGTTGTGGCATCTCAGGTTGAAGAGCAATGGGACAGGTATGGAATTTATAGTCAAAGGCGTTGATCTCTAAATTTTGCAGTTATGAATTCTTGAATGATGCGCAAATTACTTAATGTGCTTAAACCTTGTTTCTTCATCTGTAGCATAGTAGAATAAGTAAGTTTTCTTCAAGGATGATCAGAAAGAATATTGGGAAAATGCCTGGTACACAGTAGACTCTTAATACATGACTGTCATCAATATTAAACCAACAGTTGTACCCTTACTGTTCTAAATACCCTAATCAATCCCCCTAGCCTCCAAATTGAAAAAAATTAGAGCACTAAAGAAGCAAATATTGATGTTAAAATCTCTAATATCATTATTCAAGTATTATTCATATAAAAATCTCAGCTGTAATATTGACAAAGACTAAAAGGTATCTATTTTCCAGTTAGTAGTAATAAATCTTTCACGACATTGAACATTCTTTTCACTTTCTCTTGAATTAATGAGTGTGTATCTATTACATTTTTGGCCCTTTAATTACTGGTCTTAAAAAAAAGTCAGTCTCAAAAAATACCCCAGAGCCTGGATTTTACCAGGAGAAGATGATTTTCCACTATTTTATGTTTGTTACGTTTATCCACTTAGGATAACTGGATTTATGCTAATGTTATGTACGTTCTATGTTTTATTTTAATATTTAACATTATACATGAGAGATGGTAAAATAAACCAGGCCTTTCATAATTGGAAAAATTTAATTTATTTTTCCAGAGAACCAGAGAGTGTAAGCATTTTTAATTTCTAACTTTCTTTAAATCTAATATATTTTATACATCAGGCCTCAAGAAATATGTACTTGAATTCTTTGAGTAGTGGCAGGGAGGAGAAAAACTAATTAACAAGCCAATATCATACTTTTTGCAGCAAGTATTATTTTATATCTCAAAACATTTTAACTAATAAAGAAATATATAAAACAAATATGATGATTCCTGAAGAGTTGCTATTCTATTGGGTTTTGATATAAATCTTGCAAACAATGACAGCTTGAAATAAAATTATGTGAAAAGTTTTGTTTTAGTACCCTTTCCCTTCTCTGATTTGATAACTCCCTAATTGTTATTATAACATTCTTCTCAGGTTAGTTTTGTCAAGCAAAGTCCCCCATCTTACAGATGTTTTGCCCACTTCTGGCTCAAAGAATTAACTTTAGTCACTGAGTGCCGTTATTCTTATAGATTCTTCTTCTTAATAATATCAAGAACCTTCCATCTTTCCTATGTCTTTTTTTTCCCCTTCTTGCTTCATGTTCAACAAGTAGTGGTTTCATTAGGTATACAGCACCAGACACTTTACTAAGTCCTGGGATATAGGGAAGAAAAGGCATGGTTCCTTCCTTTACAAATTTTCTTAGTTCATTTTCTTCTGCAATAGTGGAATGCCGCTAATGGGGTGAGTTATTAAAAAACAATAAGAAAGTCCTCACATATCTAGATACAGAGAAGTCTAGTATAACAATATGTAATATATTAACTAGTGTTAATTTCCCATTATTTTGTTTTGAAATTCCATATTTTTATTCTTTTTTTGTTTTTAAAAAAGCTGGCATCAAATGGTGGCTTTCTTGCTGCATCTTAATGTCACAGAGGACAGCAAATGGCAAAAGAGCACATGAGAGTACACAAGTGTGGGAGCAAGAAAGAGCTAAGGAAACTGACCTTGGCTTTATAGTAGCCTCTCTTGTGACAACAGACTCATGCCTTGATAATGGTGTTACTCTCACTAGGGCAGAATTCTCCAATCTAAACAGTTGTTAAGGGCCCCACTCCTTAACAATACTGTTACTTTGGCAGTCGAATCTATATGATTTCAGAAGGAGACATTCAAAACATAGCACAAATTTACAGTAGAGCAGGGAGTTAGCCAATGAGAACACAGTATAAATTAATTTCTACAGTAGACATTTGCAGATGGAATTGAAAGCAGAGCTCTGCTGAGAAATCTGAATCTCAGATGTTTTAAGAGCTAATTCTCAATGGAGGAACAGGAGTTTGCTGGACAAATGGGGAAAAGTAAGTGTGTGTATGAATGACTCTGTGTGTGTGTGTGTGTGTGTGTGTGTGTGTGTATTTGAATGACTGTGTATGGATTGTATGAGAGGGGAGCCTAGGATGTTCCTGGTGGAGAAAATTATGTGCACAAAAGTTCAAAGCATTTAAACAACTTTGTATTTAGGAAGTTGCTAATCATTCAATTATGAATCATTTTATAATTCAATAAAGAGGTGGAAGGGTAGGTTTTATGATGTAGGATAGAGAAGAAAGAGACAAAATTCTAAGGATACATGGAGGAAAAGAAACTTGTGCTTTATTATTTGGATGGAGACTATTGAGCAATTTGAAAGAAGCAGTGTCAAATTAATCAATTAATTGCCTTGGAAGTTTGATGAGAAGTGGTTAAGAATAGGCGTAAAAAGATTATTTTAGAGATTTTGGCAATACTTCAGGTACAGGGTAAAGAAGAGAGGTGGACATTAATTAGCAAGTTAATTCATACTTTGATAAATATGTACTGAATATTTACAATGTGCCAGGTGTGAGGTAAACTGAGATGAATAGATTGTTCCTTCACTCACATTGCTTACAGATCAGTGGGAAATTAAACATGCAAAAAGGCTCTTTTGAGTTAGAGTTTCTTTTTTGGAGATGCAATATGGTAGACATGAAAGAAGTTGTGGATCATACTGACCAGGTTTCAAACTAAGCCTCTGACATTTTCTAGTTAAGAGCCCTTTGGCAAGTTACTCACCCTCATTAGTAACAATAGCTACAATAGGATAAAAACATTTTATACCCCAGGGTTTTTGTGCAGATGGGAGGGAAAAATGTATGCAAAAGATTTAAGACAATGTTGGGCATAGTAGTACCAATTCTCATTTCCCATTTCTCACTTTAGGACTAAGAGAGGAATGAGAAGATAAACAGGAGGTGAGTATGATATAGGTTCACTGTGTGACATGGATATTACTTATAACTGCTAGAGAGGCCAACACGAAAATCAGTGCTGCATTAGACAGATTCTTTCCTTTTCCTATTTTTTAATCTTTAAATTTTTATTAATACATGTTTTCAGTACATAATGTTTACATTCCTTGTGAGGAGCTGATACATGTACATAGCAAATTTTAATTCTTTTTTTTATCCCCTTTCCATCATCTCCCTACTCCTCCTTCCATATCTTGAGAAATATCTCTCTACTTCCTATCATCCATCTTTGATTTTGCTCTTTACTTATAACTTGAGTTTCTCATGTAAGATAAACCATATGATATTTAAGCTTATGTGTTTGATTTATTTCTTTGTTCTTTTCTGGCTCCTGAAATTATAGTGGCCTTGAAGGAAAGCTGGATATGTCCATTGTAGAAGTTGGTTTGTCTTCCAGGACATGAATCATACTTTCTTGATTTCTCCACTCCAAATGTTGATGACCTTTGACTTCAGCTTATCCAGTCCTGCCTCTGACATCAAGGTGTGCTGGACACAGTCTCTGATGGCTGAGGGCACTTGGATTCAGGACAGATAGTTGAGTTCAAGGGGACAGGAATCCAGTATTAAGCAAATATAATGAGAAGCCAGGCATGGTTGCACACATCTGTAATCCCAGCACTTGGGAGACTGAGGCAAGAATATCATTGTGAGTTTGAGACCAGCCTGGGCTATGTTAAGTGAGTCAAGGCCAGCCTGCACTACATAAGAAGAACTTGCCTCAAAACAACAAACAAGAAAATATAAGGTGGAAAAAATAAAACAGAAAAGACTAAAGGTCAGAGAAAAGGAGGTAGTATGAGATTGCCATCCATCTGAAGAGAAGGGCTTCAAATTTGACACTTTTCCCAACCATTTTGTACATCTAAAACTCAGTAATTGGTAATTGCCAAAATTCATGATTTTGAGCTAGTAGAATAATCTAAGAATAACTCGATTTAGAAACAACTGTGCAAAAATTGGTCCAAAGGTGAATGGTGCCCATCTTATAAGTACCTATGGCCTTGTAAAATGCTCTGGAGTCATTGTGCTTTAAATGTGTCTCACATTAAAGAAAGAAATTCTATATAAAATAATATCAGGTTTCCCACCTGAGGATAGATAATATCTCAGAGATAGTTCTTTTTGGAGATTGCAGTCCAGGAAGTCAAGAATATCTTTCTAGAGTTGCCACGGTAACATCTCTCTTTTATGACATGAAGCAAGATAGAGGTCATGTTAGTGGGCTGCTTAAATGCTCGGATAGTGTTTTTTTTATTTCCATGGGGGGAAAAGAGAAAATGGCAATAAGCAGGAGGAAAAAAATAAGAATAGAAAATAAAATACAAGAGATGAAGGCATTCCTGTGAGTGATTTTCTAAATAGATTTTATTATTGAGGGGTTCATATTAATTCAATTGGATATAAAGTCTAATAAGAAAATCCAAAATGAAATCTCTGACACTTGAGGCTATAACAAGTGTTTAAGTACACAATGACGTAATGGCTTCTTCTATAGTGTGAAGAAGAAATGAGGAGACTATAAAAGCTGTCACTTAAGATTTATACCAAGTGTAAGAACACGCTTTCTTTAAGTTGATATGACTCCTTTAAATGATTTCAACTCAATTTTTGAACCTACTGATTAGAATATATAAAACCTCTGCTGAGCTAAAAAATGCTATGAGTCAAATCCAGTCTAAAAACAGAGCCAAAGAGTCAGGTTCAGGACAGGAGAACTAGTTTACAAAGGTGTCAGAAACTTTAAAGAAGATATTTTATTTTTTATATTTTAAAACACATATACACAGCTGGGGAGAGGAGAAGGACAGAGAGAGACAGAGAAAGAGAGAGAGAGAGACAGACAGACAGACAGACAGACAGACACAGAGATAAGAGACCGAGACAGAGACAAGGAGAGAGGCTGGAAGAGATTAAAGGGGACAGAGGCAACTCAGAATAATGAAAGCAGCCACCCTTTGGCTAGAGGAACAAAGGAAGAGGGCAGTAGTATAAGACTTCAGGATCTGGGACAGTCTTATGGGATCTTTGATCTAGGTAAAGGCCAACTGGCAGGAGCTGAGACTACAGAAAAGACAAGTTGCTTCTGGAAATAATGCAATCCAAGTGATGAGTGTGTGTGTTGTTTTATTGCCTTCCTTCTACCTTCTCTAATTTTTCATTTTCCAATATCCTACCAATGTTTTTTTTTATATCTTATATCTTAATGTCCCCTCAAAGCCTCATGTGCTCATAAGTTTGGCTTTATGGGAGGTGGCTTAATCTAGGGTGTGAAAATTAGTCCACTGACTGGTTTAGCATAATTCTGGGTGTAGATAATGGGAAGGCTCAACCTGGGCATAGGTGGCACCAACCTAATAGGCTTGTTTTCTGCATGAAAGGGAAAGAGGCTCAATGCAGCTGTTTCTTGCTTTCTGTTTGTCTTTCTATGGACCATTTCTCCTCTGCCCTGCCCCTCTGCCATGCCACCCTGCTTTGGAGACAGCTGACTATAGTTGAAATCTCTACAGACTTTAAACTGGAATATTTCCTTCTTCAATGTGTGAATGGAGGATATTTTGCCCTCACAAGGTGAAGAGTAACTAAGACAGTCTTCTATTGATTAAATCTAACATGAGCCCAATTGTTAAGGGAAAGTGGGAAATAGTTGTTATGGACTGGCTTCCTATAATGCAGAGCAGAAGAGTGCCAAAGGGATCTTACAAATAATCAACAAAAGGAATAAGGGATGATGAGAAAGTTATGGAGTAGTGAAAATTGTAAATGAAGAAGACAATGACAAAGAATGTGGATTTATAATTTCAAAATGCATGCCAGGTTAGATATTTTGTTTTGGGGTCTGAAATTATTAAAAATCTAGGACTTGAATTTGAAATCTAGAGACTCTTGGTTCTGCTTTCCAAAGTACATCATATATTGCATTAAATACTGTATATCATTCAAATTAGGGCAAGTCCCTTTAGTATCATAATGAGATTCCAAATAATAAATTTTGGAAATAAAATGGATTTCTTTCCTGAATAACTAATTGCACTTCTAAACTATTGCCAAGGAAAAGTACATAAATTCCAAGACAATTTTAAAACTTGATCAGAAAAGTGATCAAAATTGAGTTATAAGAAAAAAGCTTGCAGAATGTGATGCTATCTCTGTGCTACAACTGCAGAACATCAAGGTCAGGGCATCAACTTGGAATCTAGATCAATGTCTTTGGCCCATCTTCCCTTGAACTAGCCTAGGGGTCATACCTTCTTGTTTTTTTTTTTTTTTTTTGGTACCGGGGATCAAACTCACGACCTTACGCTTGCCAGGCAGGCGCTTAAGCCACTGAGCTAAATCCCCAGCCCGGTCATACCTTCTTGAAGCAACTCATGTCATTTTCAGATACAATGTTAACAATATTTCATTACTAAATCAAAATCTGTCTTTTGCAGTTTTCCTCCATTAGGCTGAGTTCTATTCTGTCACTCAGCAAGACTGATCCCTTTGCTCCACACATGCCTTCAAATTAATGAATGAGAGTCAATTAAAATGGGGTTCATGTGTTTCTGACTGTGAGCTTTTTAGAGGTCCATTGACTATTTTTTCCTGCTGTCTCTATTATTATCTGTAAGATATAAACCTAAAGTCTACCTGTTCTGTGAGGCTTCCTCTATTCCCCAGTGAGTTAGGGCATCTGGTGGCTAGTACAGATGTGTACAAGGAAAACTCTCTTCTTGCTTCCCTTGACCTTTCTGATGGTGTTTGTGTGTGGCTTTACAGATCAGCTCAGGGAATAACTGAAGGAACCTGGATGGGGCAACTTAACCAGTGGAGCACATAGGCCTCTGAGCTGTGATACCAACTATGATGGGCCTTTAGGGTAAAGTGTAATGAGTTTCTTTGGCCCTTTGAGGAAATTCTAACTTTCCATTTGAAACTAACAGAACTAGCTGGGGCCACTTGCTAGTAGGGTGTGAAGGCATCAGAAAAAAGCTACTGGAGTCCATAAGATTAAGGGATCACTTTATTTTCCTTCAAGACTCCTTCACTTTCAATGTATAGTGCAGCTGGAATGGCAGCTCGTCCAGAGTGAATGTGGCATATTTCGAGGACTCCTCCTTACCTGTGTCCTGGTTTTTTCCTGTATCAGCTGAATGTCCTGATCTGTGGCTTTCCATTTTGACAGGATAGTGAGTCTCCCCTTCCCTTGGTGACTGTTCATGTGTAGGATCAGAGTTTCTCTCTCCAGTTGGGTTCAGTCTGATCAATTGGACATGTGGTGCTGAGTACCACCAGAGGCTACAAAGTGAAATCAAATTTTCACTGAGGTTTTTTTTTTTTTTTTTTTGCCCCTTTTAGACAGGGTCTCACTGTGTACTTCAAGCTGGGCTTGAGCTTCCTTTGTAGCTCAGGCTGGTCTTGATCTTGCAGTAATCCTCCTGCCTCAGCCTCCTGAGAGCTGGGATTACAGGTGTGCACCATCTTGCCTGGTATGGGGTTATATTTCTGAAGGGACACACTACATAAGGGTTCACCTCATGAGTTTTGAGATCCATCATCCTTAAAGGATATGTTCTGGGTGGATGCTGCATCTCTAGTAGGATGTAATGATGGGTCTTATGTCTTCTATTCTTTCTGACTTATCCTTAGAATATATTTTTAAAAATTGGTCCTAATTTAGCCTTCAAGCTCTCAAAAAAATCTCAATTTTCTATATAATACTTCATTATAATACTATCTTATAGTTAGAGTTTTTCTGCCACAATCTAAAAAGGACTTTAAAATTCTTATACTCAGGCCTTTATGCCATGTCATAGGATCCCCAGTAGCAGGAAGGCTACATGCGTGCTTTTCAAAACCCTTTCACAGTCTGCCTTTCTCAACATGAAGTTCTAAAATTGATGTATCTATTGACCATTCTTTTGGCTTTTCTCTAACTTTCTTTCCACTGCTCCCCTTCTGTGCCCTGATTCTTTTTCCTCCTTCTCACACTCATTGGTACAACAGTGTGATGATAAAAATAACAAGTATTATAAGAGATCTCTGTCAAGATTCATCCAAAAAAAAAGTGCTACTTAATATCTTGTGGGGGAAATTCTGTCTAACTATATTTATAGTTCTAAACCCCAAATTAAAAAGATAATAATTTAACACAATCAATGTATCTAAAAGTGCTGATTTAATGTGCTTTGTGTCACACATGGTTTTGTCTGTCTGCCTACTAGTCTGTGTTTTTAATAATTGGCTAAAGTGTCTGCAGTTGCTCCATTAAATTTTTTTTTGAGCTCATATCAATTTCTTTTTGATCTTTTATCCTTATAGACTTCTGGCTTAAAGTTTATATATAACTTGCAAATAAACATAAAGGGCATATAATTTCAGTTAATATATGTTTCAGTGTTAACTTTAAAAATAAGTTCATTTAGATTGACTAGTAAAATAAGAGTAAGGAAGGCTTTAAAAGTCTAACATATATTTTGTTATGGTTATTAGCACATAAGATATTTATCTTTGTTAAAAATTTAAGATATAATATCCACTTCTTTTGATATTTGAAATACAAAATTTTTAAAGTTTTTTTCCCTTTTGGTTAAACAATATATATTGCTTAAAATGTTATCTATGCTAGTCTAGTATCTCAAATTTCATAATCTAAAGTTGTTAAAATGACTAAGTAACTGTAATTAATGATTATAAATATTTATAACTATCTGAGTCATCAGTTTCTACATTTAACTGTTCTTTTTTATTTAAAAAAAGCAAAACAGAAAAAAGGGTAGAACTGATACAGAATTTCAAAAAACATTAAGAAATCATCTAGTTGATATATTACATATTGTTATCTTAGAAATAGTTGTTCAAGTTACAAAATCAAAGCATAAAAATGAACAGATAATCAAACAATGACAGCATAAACTATTCTATTTGATAAACTATCAAAAACATTAGCATGGTTATGGATATACACATATAACTGTGTCTGTTTAAGTGTTGAAGATAGATAACCATAGTAATAAATATTCTTGACTTAAGTTGAAAAATAAGATATTTGGTTCTATTAAATATCTTTTTTGCAAGTTATTAATACATTTGTGTTTAAAATGCTTTTATACATTTACTGGGTTAAGTTATAAATAAAAATATTCATATATTTCCCTTTAGATCAAGACCCCTGAGTCTTTGAGGCTAAATGACAAAGCTCCCAGCATAGCTGAAAAGTAGCTTTTAAAATTTTTTTTAATTTTAATTTTAATTTTATTTTAAAGAGAATAAAACAAAAGAGGACAGAATAAAGCAGATCAGAACAGAACAACATAAGCAACACAACACTTTCCAACAAGACAACCGGATATTACAGTAGCTACCATAATGCCTCTTTCTAAGAGTTGAGCATGGCTTCAAATACAATAATATCAAACATAACAAAATATTATAAAACCATTCAAAAGAATGAAACAATTACAGGGTATTCTGAACTGAATAACAGAACATGATCAATGGCTACTATAATATCTCATTTTCCATAAAAAAATTTGTTTATACTATCACATATATTAAAATCCCAATAAGATACAACATGATAGAACTGATGGTAATAGAAGAATAAAAGCATGGTAGGACTTCAGAGCAAGATGATATTAAATCAGCAATGGCTTCCATAATGTTTTGTTTTTTTAAAACAGCTGTTCATACCATCACACATAATAAAGTCAAACAAAACAGAATAAAACTATTCCAACTGATGAATGAAAACATTAAAAAGCTTCAAAGCTATGTAATGGGGAATCATGATTACCATAAAATCTTATGTACTCTTACCATTTCTCACACTAGGGAGACTATATGGTATTTACACATGTGAGTTTGGTTTATTTTGCTCAAATTCAAGTTCCATAAACCATAAGGAAGAGATTTTTGGAAGGTGGCGGGATCCTGGGCAGGGATCAGTCCATTGATGAGTTCCTAGCTGACCATAGATAAGCGGTAGAGGCCAGTTGAAGGAGGCAGGTCCCTGGGAGGTTTCCTATGGTGGGTATATCTCTTGCTTTGGCACTTTCCCTGCTCTGTTTCCAAGATGCCATGAGTTGAGCAAATTTCCTCCACTCTGTCTTTCTGCCATGGTGTTTCTGTACTGGAACCAGGTGACCATGGACTGAAACTTCTGAAATTATGCACCAAAAACAAACCATTCACTCCCTGAAGTTATATATATATATATATATATATATATATATATATATATATATATATATATCAGACATTTTTTCCCACCAAGAAAAAGCTGACTCATACAAACAGAAAGGATAGAAGAAGAAAAATTCAATTATACCTTCATAAGATTTTTATGTCATATTTTAAATGGCATCATATTATTTGAAGGTAAAATGAGGTAAAGTTCATACTATAAATCCTGGTAACCACTAAATAGGTAAAAGAAGGATAACTAATAAGACAATAGTGGAGATAACATACAATGTCAAAAGATAGTTCAAAAAAGTTAGAAAAAAAGATAAAAAGAACAAAATCAGACAAAACAATAAAACTATTCCAACTGATGAATGAAAACATTGAAAGTCTTCAAAGCAATGAAATGGGAAATCATGATTACCATAAAATCTTATATACTCTTACCAGCTCTCATACTAGGGAGACTATACCATATTTACACACGTGAGTTTGGTTTATTTCGCTTACGAGTACGGTCTCAAGTCATGTCCATTTATTTATAAATATCTCAATGTGATCATTCTTTATAGCTGAGTAATACTCCATTATATAAAAATGCCACAACTTTTTTATCCATTCCTCAGTTGATGGGCACTTAGGTTGCTTCCAAGATCTGGCTATTACAAATTGTGCTGCTATAAACATGTGCACATCTATCACTGTAGTATGATGTTTTCAGTTCTTCTGGGAATATGCCTAGAAGCGGAATAGCTGGGTCAAATGGGACATCCAAACCCAGCTTTTTGAGGAATGTCCAGACTGACCTCCACAGTGGTTGCACCAGTCTACACTCCCACCAACAGTGTAGAAGAGTTCCTTTTTCCCCACAGCCTCTCCAGCACTTGTTGTTGGTAGTTTTTTCTATCCTGGCCATTCTTTCTGGGGTGAGATGGAATCTCAGTGTAGTTTTAATTTGCATTTCTGTTATGACTAATGATGATGAACATTTTTTCATGTATTTATTTGCCATTCATATTTCTTCATCTGAGAACTGTGTATTCATCTTGGATGCCCATTTTTGGGTTGGGTCTTTGAATTTCGAGGGTGTGATTTTTTTTAATTCTTTGTAAGTTTTAGACAGAAGTCCTTTGAGGGACAGTTCACTAAGATTTTTTCCCAGTTTGTGGGTTTTCTTTTCACTCTGCTGGAGATCTCTTTCAACATGCAGAAACTCTTTAATAAGATGTGATCACAGTTATTGACTCTGGGAAGTATTTCCCATGTGGTTTGATTCTTGTTCATGAATTCTCTACTTACCCCTATGTCTTTAAGATTTTTACCTACTTTGTCTTCCAACAGATTTAGTGTTTCTATTTTAATATTTAGATCTTTGATCCATTTAGATTTTATTTTAGTGCATGGTGATAGGCATGGGTCTAGTTTTAGTTTTCGGCATCTGGAGAGCCAATTTTTCCAGCACCATTTATTAAAGAGACTATGGTTCTTCCACCAAACATGTTTGGCCCCTTTATCAAAGATAAGGTGGTTGAGTGAGTTTGTGGCTGTGGTTGTATCTTCTAATCTATTCCATTGATTTTCAGACCTGTTTTTATTTCAGTGTCATGCTGATTTTATTATACTAGCTTTGTACTATAACTTCAAGTCAGAGATTGTGATGCCTCCTGCCTTGCCTTTGCCGCTTAGAATTGCCTTTGCTATTCTAGGTCTCTTCTGGTTCCAAATGAATTTTAGGAGTGATTTCTCTATATCTATGAGGTATGTTAGTGGTATTTTGATTGGGATTGCATTGAATCTGTATAACAATTTTGGGAGAATGGCCATTTTCACAATATTTATTCTTCCTATCCATGAACAAGAGATGTCTTTCCATTTCCTGAGGTCCTCTTCAATTTCTTTTTTCAGGATATTATAATTTTTCTTGTATAGCTCTTTTACTTCTTTCGTGAGATTAATTCCTAAATATTTCATTTTTTTGAATGCTAGTGTGAAGGGTGTGGCTTTTTTATTTCTCTCTCAGTGCTTTTGTGGTTAATGTATAGGAACGCTATTGATTTTTGAGTATTGACTTTGTATCCAGCTACATTGTTGAATTTATTTATTACATCTAGGAGTCTTTCAATGGAGTTTTGGGGGTCTTCTATGTAAAGTATCATGTCATCTGCAAATAATGATAATTTAACTTCCTCTTTTTCTATCGTTACTCCTATTATTTCTCTCTCTTGTCTAATTGCTCTGGCTAATATTTCCAGAACTACGTTGAATAGGAGGGGTGATCAGGGACATCCTTTTCTTGTGCCTTATTTTAAGGCAAACAAAGACTTATATAAATATTTTAGTACATAATTTATTGAGACCTCATGAGATTCATGCAAGCTACCTTTGGCCTCTAAAATTACAAGAGGTACTCAGTGTGGTGACCATTAGTTCCAGACATTTATTAGTACAGCAAACTGCTGAAGCGTGTATACATTTTTTTAGTGGACTCCTTATCTATCTAAGGATAGGATACGCTGCTAGTCTAAACATCTAATGTGAAAAAGTATATAAAGTTAAAATTATATAAGTTTATGCATTTAAAGAGTAACCAGTAAATACTGCTATTTATACTATTACATCTGGACCTTGGTACAATTCAGTTCTGACATTTAAAACTTGATCTACATCAATCGGATTTGACTAAACAAGCATTTTTGTAATCATGCATTATAATTGTTATCCTAAATTTCTATGTTTTCTCCACCTACTATCAGAATGTTTTCTTTTTTTATTAGTACATTTGTAGTACATAATGTTTATATTCCTCATAGAGAATAGGTACATGTACATAATACATCCTAATTTATTTTTTGAAGCCCCTTTTTCTTTCCTCTTTTGCTCTTCATCTATCTCTTTTTTTGTACATTATTTTATTTTGCATTTTCCTTACCAAACTATTTAATTGTCATCTGCTAACATTCAAAAGGAGTATGACTTCTAAAAGATAACACAAATAGTGTGTTAAGATGGTAGATCATCACCTACAGGGCAGATAAAATATGTCATTAATTCCTAGTACTATTGCTAACTGTGATTAATAAAAAAGTAGCTGTTCTTAATAAAAAGGTATAAAATTTCATATTTCAAAATGCTGATATCCAGATAGGATTAAAATAGTTAAGATTAAGACTGACTAATCTCATTTCAAGTAACTAGTGTAAATGACCTTCTGGTTGTATAGTAACTAAGAATTGGAAAGCAATGCAAAAGGAAAAAAAGACTAAGAAGACAGCCAATAATTTGGACTTTGTCCTCCAAGATCAGCCAGGACCAGAGCACAAGGATCTAAAAGGATGCTGGTACAGGTGAAACGTGCAACCTCTTGAGCAAGGTGATTCTGAGATCCCAGATGACAAGAGTCAAGCAATGTGCATTTTGCAAAATGGAGAGTTACTAAAAAGGGAAATGTTTTACATGCTTCAGGGGAAGCCATGTAGTTGAGAAAAACCACGACTCTTCCTTGCAGATAACACAACTGTTAGGGAAAAAAATAGGGGAGCTAAATGTCTCCTTACACAGCCCCCAAAATAACTGCTTAGCAGCTTCAACTGACCTTGAAAAATATAGATAGATGATAGATACATATATAGATAGATAGTACTTTTACTCAACATGGATCTTGCTTTGACTTGGTCTTAAGCAATCAGAAGGAAATATAACCAAAAATTTAAAATAATTAATAATAATAAGAGCTAAGCTAGATATAAAAAGGGGTTAAGAATCCCATACCAGCTGTTAATAGGGTCTTCTTTACTTCTTCCAGAACCCAGAAGTTTTCAATGATATGTGCTTGACTGCTGCCTGGACTTGTTGTACTACTCTAGTTAGAGCTTGTTGACCTGTTTAAATCTCAGTCATCAACCTAAGAATGTAAGTCCCTACTCCTGACAATCAAACTCAAGGAGTATCTAATGACTTCTCTCTCAGCTTGGAGCAGTTATGGATATAACCACTTCATTCCTTGTCAATAATTTGACTTGGATGGTTTATCACAGAGAAATATAGTGACTGGTCATTGGGAACAAAAGGCTTTACATGCATAATCAATCAAAGAATTCCAGTGAGAGACATTTCATTTAGTAGGTAGTCACAAGACAGCAGCAAAACTTTTGTTATAAGGCCCATTCATTATTCTCAAGGAATTTCAACCCCTATTCTCTAAAAGATATGTATGTATCTCCATATTAACTTCTTATCTAAATAAGAAGCCAACTAAAAACATAATTTTAACACAATACAGGTGCTCTCAGATATCTACAAGGTGCTAAATGATATAGGAAAAGATACTCTTTAGATAATTTATAATTTGCTGCCTTTAACGTCTACAAAAACCACAATATCTCACCCTGACTGCACACTTCTTCCCTTGGAAACTCATCCATGGTTACTCTTGGCAATGTACCCTAATCTAAAAGCTTTTGTCTTGTTTGTAAAAAATTGGAAAAATAGGGGAATACAAAAAAATAGGACCAAAGCAATACCTTAATCCAGCACAGTACACATTAAATCTTGTAGTTCATTGCCCAACTCACAGGGAAAATAATGGCAAGATTTAAACTCTGAATGGCTTATAAGTCACAAGACAGCACGCTTATAAGGTCCCACTCCTATGGCATTACTGTTTACAGCTCACATGGCCTCTCAGGCTGCTCACTGCCCTTAGCTTTCCTCAGCTGACAATCCATGTTCCTGGCATTTCCAACTTCCTGGGGGTCTTTATTGGACCCTTGGCTTTACTCTTAAACTTCATGTATTACCCTGTCAAAGGCACATTGCCTTGCCTCCCAGGCCTTTTTAAAAAATCTGAATGAAACCTTCCACGGTCCCACAACTTTTGCATTTTGCATGCTTGAAAAATCAGCACCACTTGGATAATGCCAAAGTCTGCTGCTTTGGTCCAAGGCTGCAGCAACCAGAGTGCCTGAATGCTTGAGCATGGTGAAATGAATTCACCAGTGACCCTTCTGCAACAAAGTGTGTGAGGCTCTATTCCCAAATGAAAGTTTACAGTTTTGTATATTTGAACCTGTGATTGTCTTGCTGATTCCTGAGATATCTTTGTCCTGGTGATAAGTACTTGGCTTCTTTTTTAAATACTAATTTGTTTTTCAGCATTCACAGTCTCTATGGCCTCAACTTTATAAGCACTTCCTTTCTGGTAAAATTGCAAAATTTTACAGTTATTTAGCTCTGCCTTTTGTTCCTGATTTTCACCACAGACACAATTAAAAGCGGTGAGCAGAACCTATGCCACAACCTGAATGTTGGGTTGCCTTGCAATTTCCTTTGCCAGATCATTTAATTCACTACTTGCAATCTCAGTGTTCTGTAAAGTCTTAGGACATGAGTAACTCTGGTTCAGTTTTTTAATGTGAAATTTAGGGTGATACTCATTTACCTCATTGAGTTTTGAGATAAATAAAATTGAAAATGTTGAGAACTTTTGTGAGAGCCTAATACATAGTGCATACTCATCAAATGTTTATCTATCATTATGACATTTGTATCTTTGCATTTTAGTTTTGTGGGAATTTTATCTATCTTCTAGAAATTAATTGAATCTTATTTCATAGCAGCAAAATAAGGTATTAAAAAAGAGTCATTGAATTAAGTTGTTTTTGTTATACAACTACCTCTGTGGTGCTTGAGCTAGCACCATGTCTCTGCACCTCCACTATTTAATATAGGAGAGATTAACCAGTAAACTAGACTAAGGTAATTAACATAAATATAATTGAAGTTTAGTTCCTCAGTCAATCACTCTTCACAAGTGGCTAGTATTGCACTGTATTGGACAAAGCAAATGTAGAACATTTTCATCATCACTGAAGGTTCTATTGGGACATTTTGCTATAGACTGCTGTAGTACCAATCTGAATTTAGCAGATGACCAGCTTCTAGCTTTCTTCCTCCATCAATCAGGATTTTATTTTTCTAGCAAATCAACTGTGGCTAAGTTTCACTTTGGGCAGTGAAATCATACACTTACATGTGACCTATGATCAATCTACATAATTTATATAAAAGTTTTGACCACTTAAAATTCTGAAGTATTTAGTTTTTTTCCCCAGGAGCTTTTATAATATTATAAAAGTATTATATCAATGGTTGACAACTTTTTCAGGCAAAAGCCAGATACAAAATAGTGTGAAAGAAGCTATGGACACTCTGCTAAGGTATAAGTATGGCTGTTTAATTTAAAAACCAGAATGTGAGCAGTAGTTTTCTGATCCATGATATCTTAATCCACTCAGGCTGCTGTAATAAAATATTAAAAACTGAGTAGATGTTCATAATGGAAATTTGATTCCTTATATTTCTTGGGGCTAAAAACCATGGAAAATTCCATGTCTTGTGAGAACCAGTCTTCTTGCTGAGTCAGCACATGGTGGAAGTGACTGAGAATCTCTCTGGGTCCCTTTTATAAAGCCCTAATCCCATTCATTTTTTTAAAAATAATTTTATTTAAAGAGAAACAAAACAAAACAAAACAAAACAAAACAAAACATAATAAAGGGTAGCGACAACACAGTATTCCAAGGAAAAAAGGAAAAAAAAACCAACAAAAAAACCCTAAGAAATTATTACTTGACAAATTACATACTGACTTCTTGGAAATAGTTGTTCAAATTACAAAGTTAAAACACATAAAGTAGACATTCAAACAGTGAGACTGTTAACAGCTCTGCTCCACGATCTGACAAAAACAGCAATATGCTCATCCATCTTACCCACTCAAATATACATGCAATTATATCAAAAGGGTAAAATTAAACACAACAAAACAGAGCAAAGCGGATCACAAGAAAGCAATGTAAGAGAAAATTTCAAAACTAGACAATCGGAGATATTCACTCTCTATCATATTGACTCCTGCTTTCCTCCAA